>CM024537.1:21840762-22230597 GCA_014182365.1 Eucalyptus tenuipes
TAAAGCCCTTTTGAATAAGCATTTTGAATGTGATCCTTAAAATGAGTATTATATTTTATGTTTAAAAAAACAGAGGACGGCTCAAACTACAAATAACTGTATGGTTTACATGATTTTGCGGATTTAGTATGAGGAGGAAATTGATTATTACCACGTTTGTTGTCGATGTAGACAACTCTATATCCACCGTTGGAACTTGGACGAATGACGTCTTGATGGATGCGATTATGAAATTATATCTAAATATATATTTAACTCATTCAACGGTACATGTGTCAAAAGGTTGTTTACACCAGCAGTGGACCGAGTTTTCTAGCTCCTAGCATTACTCAAAGTAAGTGTCTCAAATTTTCTTATTACGAGAGAAAATTAAGGAAAAATGTCTTCTTGAATAATTTTGTAAAGGATGCATTTAGCGGAAAAATAATAACAATGCCTCGTCACTTATGATTTCTATTACAATGTTTATGACGTTTCATCGTAATAAAGTGCGAGATGTTGTAAGTTTTACGATATGCCTGCCATATTCTTACCAAAATCATTATGTCTACCATATCGAGTTCTTTCAAGAGAAATGAACAATTTAAAAAATATTTTTTCTGAAATTGATCGCTTGTATTAATTGAAACAGTCATTTAATAAAAAATGCTTTTGTATCAACAACAATTTACATTTAAAGATTTTTGTGGATGATGGAAATATTTTTTGTTTGTTTATTTGCAAACGATATAAATGATTATCATCTAAGAAATTTTTTCTAAATATATTTCCACGAGATAAACATCCCCTGCAAGTCTTACTAATTTCTTTGCATCCCGCCTTAAAGTCACGGAGAGGACGATACTTTTCTTTTTTTCGACAAATATGGTTGTTGACAAATGATCTTTCATTAAAGGTTGGATCTTTGTTTTTTTTTAAAGTGAATCAGGTTCCTGGCAATACGGACAAGAAGCAATGCGTATGAGATAAATCACTAATGCTAATTGAACTGAAAAGATAAAGAATTGCAAATGAGAATGATAAATTGGTAAATTGAACCGTAGAAATTTGTCAAGCGTTGTGGATTGTAGACCCCTACTCATTCTACTCGTCCTTATGCAGCCTCATATGAAGTGCAATCGTCGATGTCCGGTGAGATTCTCGTCTCTGTGCTCACTCTCCAATCGCATGATCCTATCCATATACAATTATAATTTTCAAGATTTATTCCGGCTTGACTTTGTCCTGGTGTGGTTGATTGCCTGTCATTGTCCGTTGAAATTGTGCTGGCCCGTCGCTCTTCGTCGATGGCACTATAAGTCACATGACGCCGATCTTGCATCAGCTACTCATCGATTTTCAATCGGTCCGCCCGACTATCCCATTGACAACTTAACGCCCACGTCGCTTGCTATATCACGGGTTGGTTTTTAGTGTCAACAATTTTTATGAAAAAAAAGGGACCCCAAAATTAACTTACTGCGATATATCAATATTAAGGAAATGTTTTTAGGGTTCCAACTATTTGGAAACATTGATGAGGAGGTCTTAATGAAATGCAAAATCTTAGGCTTGAAACTTGAGATAATTGATATACTTAAGTGGATCCACATCTCTTCTTCTCAAGCTTAGTTAAATCGGGTGGTTTGGAAATTCCCATTTATCTCAAAAACGAAAAAGAAAGAGGGAGATAATTTCCAAACAACGCCATGTCGGGCTTGGAGCTTCCATTCCATTAGTTTTAACTGCAACCCATCAATTTGCTTTTTGGACATTAGCACAGTCGAATAAAGGACAAAGGATGGTCACCCTAATCATATTTTATAAAATCATGGCGAGCTCTTCCATGGAAATGAGTGCACGTACTGTCCTTTTCAATCGGGCCGTAAGCCCCTAGTTAGGAAGTGGAAAATAACGAGCTCCACCATGATTGTGGAGCTGATTGATGGGTGCATGGCGATGGAAGGAGCAGTGTGCAGATCAATCGCGCACGATAAATATCTCTGAAATGATTACACCGTCCGCTGATTGATTATCATTGTCGAATCACGCAAGAGGGTCGACGACAAGGAGAGAGACAGGAATGATTATGACCGTCGTTGTTGAGCTCCTTTTTTCATGGCGACGAGGAAAAAGATCTAACTTTCCAGGCTGCCACTTCTTGAGCCTTTTGTCACTTTCTACTCGTTGCCTCAAGGAAGCGGAACCAGACTGGAATTGGCCTTACTAATGTAGGAAGGGTTTCTGACCAAAAAAAAAAATGTAGGTAGGGTTAAAAATTATTGAATTCATCTTTTTGCGAGTTAAAAGACATATACCGTGTTACCCCTTAAAAAAAAAAACAGGTGTATCATGTTACTCTTTTGACCCAATGGATTGACTAGAGTACTATTCGCTTATAAGACAATTCGAATCGTTGATCCTCTTTTGAAATCAGTCCGAATCTTATTGTTCACGAGTTCGATTCCTGGTACCCTTTCTTTGATACGAATTGCTTTTACGGCCGGGTCCTCTTTAGAAGCCCGCAGCAAGTGTCGCTGAAATTCAATCGCGTCGCACGGTCAAATAATTAAAGCTCGTACCCCTCAAAAGCAATTTCAAGTTGAGTCGTCCAATGGTGACTTTAACTTTCCAGCCATTCCCAATTGTCGTGTCGTGTGACCGGATATAGAATAAACTCTAACTACTATAGTATTGCCGGACCAAACAATAACGACCGGTTGACCCGGTTCAACTATTGATAATGGCCTCGCTTCTTGTCGCGATATTACATAAATATTAGACATCGCTTCACGTTACTAACTTCCCTTGCATATAATACTCTTTCGCTCAGATTCTTAAAATAGACTAAACATATCAAATCCTATGAAAACAAAAACAACGGAGAAAAGGGTCCAATCGAAGAATTGCTTTCCGGGGCAGAATCACATAAATATCCACAGCTAGAGACAAAGACAGAGCCAGAGACTGGCTTTGGTTCCTTCACCAACGGCGCTGTTTTTGGCTGCTGCCGTGGGGACGGACGATCAGCTTCGGGAGCTAGCGATCTCTCTGTGGTCCATCTTCCGAAGCACCGAAGCCTGCCCATTTTGAAAACTTCAAGAGAGGAAAAAGAAGAGAAATGGGCTTGGGCCTGAACGGAATCGCGTCTGCCAGAGACTATTGCAACGAGATGATTAGCGCCTGGTGCCTATAGCGAAAGCCCATCAAACCCCCCAAAAAGGGTATCGCTTCCAGCAGAATTCAAACGTTCTCAAGCACCATCCTTTCCCCCTCTCCGTCTCCCACACGATCGCTCGTCCGAATCACCGGTCAATTTGTCTGTCTCCCATGTTCAGCTCCTAATCACTCCGCCCCTAATGGCGCTCCTTTCTTGACCGTTTTCGCATTTGAATTCTTCTTTATACTCTCTCTCCCTCTCTCTCGTCCGCCCTCCTCCCCAAACGCTCGCAGCAACACTCTCGCGGACCCTCTCCCCGAGAGATGGGTTGCTGTTTCAGCTCCGCCGAGCGCGGCGACCCACATGCCCAAAACCCCTCAAGACCCGACCTTTCTCCGCCACACCCTCCAGCGAGGCCCTGCGGCAGCAACACCGGCGTGGCCCCCGCCGCGGCCGCGCCCGCTGAAGAAGAGGAGGAGGAAGAGGAAACCGTCAAGGAAGTTCTCTCCGAAACGCCTCTGCCGAAGCCTCACCCTCCGCCTCAAACAACGATCGACGACGGCGCAAAAGCCGATGCTGGTTTCTCGCCTAAGCCTGAAGAACGTACGCTGGGAGCTCCAACTCCAACCCGAAACGAGGGAGAGGATGTCGGCGAAGTCGTTTCGGACTGTTCCGAGCTGTGCAGCGTCGGGGAGAGCTTCTCCACCGCCAGTGCCACCACGGCGACCACCGCTACGACCGTCGCCGAGAAGAGGGAGACCGAAGTTACGAGCAGAGATAGAGGAGAAGTCACGCAGAGAGTGATCAAGAGATCTCCGATGAAGGTGCAGAGGAACCGCCCCTACTCCGGGGAGCAGACGGCGAGGCGAGCGGCGAGGTCTCCGGCGAAGAAGCCGGAGCTGGCGAAGAAGACGACGGTGGCGCCGGCGACGCAGCAACGGAGCCGCATGGGGACTACAACCGCCGCGTTGCGTCGAGACCAGAGGGATGGCCTCGGTCGGCGGTCGAGGTCGCCGGCGACCAGGAACGGCGGCGGAGGGAGGAAGAGCGGGGCGGGGGGTAGCCCGATGAAGAAGGCCGGGAATGCCGGCGGCGCGTCCTCGGCCACGTCGGCCGGCGACGTGGAAGAGAAGGTTTCGGACACGGCCGGAGAGGAGGGAGGAGACGCCGGCGATTCGAAGCAGGGGAACGAGTCCGTTGAGAACCCTCTTGTCTCGTTGGAGTGCTTCATCTTTCTGTAATTGAAATCTTTCGTTGCACCCCATAAATATGAGCCTAGTATTTCGCCATTGTAAAGATGTTCTTGTTCAATCGGTAGCCCACCCGAATCCGACTTGGATACGACTCCCGATTCTTTTCAAGTTCGAGCTGAGTGCACGAGCTAATCAAATTCAAACATAAAAAGTACTTCAATCCGAATAGTTTGTGAGCCTAATTAAGTTGTTGTATATACACACAGAGGAAGTGAAAAAATTTGTCTTTTTCCAACTGTAGTGCATCCGCGAAAACTTGAGCTTGGTTGGATTTTACTTTAGAGTTTAACTCAGTCTAACTTATATAATTGAGATGAGATTGCCCTTATTAAATACCTATTCAAGTCAATTCATGACTTGAAAAAATCAAAACCATTAAGAGCTCGAACTTAAGCCTTATTGAGCGCTAAACCTTTTGATCGAGTCGAGTTTGAATATCAAACTGTACCGATCCGATTTGAATTGCCTTTGCTAAAAGACGTTGCAATAGATGTGGCAAATGTGAATCCACGAAAAAGAGGAACCTCTGCCTTTTCCACCTCTCTTTTGAAGACAAGAGAAAAGACAAAGCTTTCTTCCTTCTCATCGGGATTCGGGTACGTGCGCATAGCTTTCTTGTCCTTTGATGATCCACCGGCTTTTTGTCTGGAGTTACGTGCAGGAGGCGAAGGATCAGCGGGGCTGACGCTGCGCGGGAAATCGCTCCTTGCCTCGTTGGATTCAACTTCTCGCTTCCATTCGAACGCTAGGAGACAAAAGCAACCGGTGACAGCTAGCTGTAATCAAAATGTTTCAAACGACAGAGCGTCGCGTAAGTCAACGTTTAAATAAGTGCACCAAATTTTATACTTGGTAAAATAATAAAATTGACATACCGCTTAATATATATATTGGTCGAACTATTTAATATATATTAGGAGTGAGTGATTCTGGATTTATTATAAGTTTCGCCTAAAACCTGAAACTTACCTTCGAGTACAGATTCCTCATTTTTCGAAACCTAGAATCTACTTATCGGAACCTGGAACCTGGAAACTACCTTGTCACAGGTTTTAGGATCGGTTCCAGGATTCAACGGGTTCTTTTTTCATTCAACGAAAATGAACGCAATAATAATAAATAAGCTTGTCATTCATAAAAAAGAATGCAAAATAAACAAAACTATTAACAGAAGAAAATGAATTCTTGGCAATGATTTCCGCTAGATAAAAGCAGAGGCGAGCAGTTCTAAGTTCCGTATAGATTCCATCTGGAACTTGGAACAGATTCTTCATTTTTTGGAACTTGAAACTTACATTGCATACCCCATACCTTGGAATCTATCATGTCATAGGTTCCAAGGTCTATCTAGGTCCCACTTATGTTATTATTTGAAATATTACAATTCACTAAGTTTAGATAAACAAAAAATATGAACATTAATAAAGTAAAAATCTTAACTATAAAATAGAAACTCGGACTAGTGCTTCTAGATTATACATTTATCATCGAACAACATGAAATATCGGAAGATCGCACGGAGGCATAAATCAAGAAAAATATTAAAACTTATTTTAGGTTCTATATTACAGATTCCAGGTTCCAGGTTCCTCCAACTAAGAAATTTGAATCTACTTGTTGAAACAGGTTCTTTATTTTTTGGAATCTATAACCTACCCTATATACCTTGAAACTTGGAACCTATAGATTCCTAACGGTCCGGTTCTCAGGTTCTAGGTCCACGGTTGATGCGTGTGTGGGGTGGACGAGTGTTGTTTTGAGTGACAATGGATGTAATTAGAGCGTGTGGGAATAGATATCATGGGTAAAAACAAATCAAGGATAGAGTACGATCAGAATCAAGGCATATAGGAACCATCACCAATCGAGAATCAAAATTAGGATTGATGAAATTCACCACCAAGACTTAGGGGACAAACCAACTGATAGGGACACAAGACTTCGGATAGAAAAATTCACCAACACAGCTTACAAAAAATCACCAATCGAGGATATAGTGCTTCTTGGCTCACCACCAAGGAAGAATTTATTTTCCAATATTATAGAGACTAAGTATCGATATTTGCTCACATAAAGACATATCTCATATATTCTTAATATCCAGCTGTCTTGATAATTTGCCTTGTTATATAAAGGGATTATTGCATGTGAAATAAACTAAATATTGAAGACGTGGGTGCTGCATGACGATATCAATGTCATGGGAACTAGAAAGCAATAATAAGACCTCGAAACTAGAAAATACATTAAAACACGATTAAGACTCTTAAAATTAGGACTAATCACATTTGAGCATATACTTAGACTCTAAATTTGTTCTCTAGCTTGGGCAGCCCAATAAACATCTTGAATGATCACCAAACAACAAAGGAAATTGTCTAGAACAATCTCCAGTTGCTAGGTAGGTGATTAGTAGTTTCGGAATCGACAATAAACTTGTAAATTGATATTTAGGTTGTCAATTGACAATTAGGAAATAGACAAGTTATCCGTCGAACTGATAGCTTTCCCACATTATTGGCGATCATCTTGCACATCGATAAGTAGCATGTAGAATCGACATGAGTTGATCTATAGAGCCCAATGCTCAAATTATCCAAAAAAATCCTAGATATATTGTTTGCAAATTTAGTCTTAAATCTTTTAGTTTTGCTAATTGATTTGTAAAATTTTTCACTTTTGATCAATTAAGTCCATTTGGCCAATTTTGGTCAAAATTCACTAACATGGACAAAATTTATTATTATTTTTTATTTTTTTATTCTTTTGTCTTTTTTTTTCTTTCTCTCTCTCTTCTTCCCTTTGCCGATCACCCAGCCTCCTGCGATAGAAAAGGATTGACCTCGTCGGCCTCATGCAAGGTCACCCTTGCTAGAGGCCAGCGAGGGTTAGCCTCACCGGTCTTATGTGAGTTCGCCCTTACCGGGATCTGGCAAGGGACGACCTCGCGGGCCTTGGGCGAGGCTTGCCTTCACCAGATCTACGAGGGTGAGCCTTGCTTATGGTCGGCAAGGCCAACCCTTGCTTACTTCTCCGGCAAGGGCAACTAGTAGAGAGAGAGAGAGAGAGAGAGAGAGAGAGAGAGAGAGAGAGAGAGAGGTTGACCCTCCTCGATCGTAGCCTCTAGCTAGTTGCCGGAGGTTGGGCAACTAGTAGAGAGACCCTCCTCGATCGTAGCCTCTAGCTAGTTGCTGGAGGTTGGGCAACTAGTAGATAGAGAGAGAGAGAGGACAAGAAACAAATTTGAAAAAAATATTTAAAAAATAATAAATTTTGTCCACGTTAGTGTCAGCCATACCACGTAGGATGGCCGGCATCCACATTAGCGAATTCTAAACAAAATTGACTGGATGGATTCAATTAAGAAAAAGTGAAAATGTTTGGGACTTTGGTAATATTGAAAGGTTTATGACTGAATTGGAAAAAGTGTAATAGATTTAAGATTTTTTGAACAATTTTCTCCTCGCTAGTGGCAAATGAATCTCAATCCATCATTTGAATACTTGGGAAGCACTCATACAATAGCATTCTGTATTGTAAAAATTAAGATAATATATGTCGTTACACATACATAATCATAGATGGTCAAAGAATTCATCGACGGGCGAGAGGCTAACTATCGTGTTACACAGTAGTTGTAGCATTACGAAAGGAGATGAATGACAACGAGGGAAAGAGAGCGGTTCCTATAATTTTACTAGCCCATTCGATCGATCAATTGCACTTACTCATCAAAAAACAGAAACAAACCCCACTTTTCCAATTTGACTCGGGGCACCATCTTTTCTCGTGGGTTGGGTCAAATTTGGCCCGCCCTATAGTCCGGAATGGAGTATCGCTCTCGTTCTTCCCCTTCGTCCAATTTACAATACTCATCTTAGTCCATTTATTCCAAGATTTGGGCCGTCTTTTCCCTTTTGAGTTGGACCAAAACCTCACGAGTCATAGGCCGAAGCAAAACCAAAGGAATCGACCTCGGATCCCCAGCTAAAGTTGCAGTATATGCCAAGACTAGTTTGATAAGTTAGGCACTGTTTGGTAATTATCCAAACAGTGTCTGATTCTGATTTTTTGTTTCTAGAATCTGTTTGGGAATAGAATCGCGTTTAATAAAATTTTTGTTCCCGGGAACAAACAGTTTTGGAGAAGAATTGAGAATAAAAAAAAAATGTGATTCTCCGTTTGAGAATCAAAAAAAGAATCAAAATAGTGAAAGTCTCCCTCTTCCCTTCTGTTATCCCGCGACCGCCGCCCGCCGCCGTCGGTTGCCGTCCACCGGTCCGGCGAGCTCGCCCAGCTGCCGGCGAGGCTCGACCGACAAGGGCCAGCCTCGCCGAGGGTCGGCGTCGCTCTGGTGAGGTCGCCGGCCGGTGACCGGCCACAAGAAGAAGAAGAAAAATAGGAGAAAAAGGAAAAAAAAGAAAAGAAAAAAGGAAAAAGAAAAGAAAAAAAGGAAAAAGGAAAAAAAGAAAGGAAAAAAGGAAAAAGAAAAGAAAAAAAAAAAAAGGAAAAAAGAAAAGAAAAAGAAAGGAAAAAATTATTTAAAAATTAAAAAAATTGATTTGGAACAGTAATCAATGAACACGTATCAAGCGATTTATTCCAAAATAAAAAATTTTGGACAGTTATCAAACGCGTTCTTTTACTCAGAACCAATTTCCGGGAACAGAATAAAAAATAATCATTTCTGATCAGAATCTGTTCCTGGGAATAAAATCGTTACCAAATGCGCCCTTAATATATAAAGTGGCACTAATTCTAAGTTATAGTACTCAAATAATCTCCTGGCCACGTTGAAACGCTCACATCACACTGTGAATCGATTTTGCGGACCGACCCTGTATCACTAACATCTTTCTGATGTCTCTAAACCCCGTGACCGTAAACTTGTCAACATATACACCACATGTTTTTAGTATTCCCGACAAGGCATTAGGTAGGACAAGGCGGTACAAAACGCCTCCGAGGGACGTGTCTCGAACGGACGCCATGCATTGGCCACCCTGTTTTAAAAGATCGTAGCTGGCTTTCTCCGTCCAAGAGACTAAAAAAGGATGGGAGGAAGAAAAAGTCAAAGCCCGCCTGTCTTCTGCAGAAGCTGTTTCTTTGACTTGAATCGCCCTGTCCCAAGTTGGGATTGCGAATGTCAATAGAAAACAGGCGAGAAAAAGTTCGAAGACAAGTCAGCTTCGACACGGACGCCGCAAGAGAGAGAGAGAGAGGCAAGGGTCAACATTGGTGTCTCCAGCTTTTCTCCTGCGAAGGAGACAGCCCTAGCTGTGCTCTCCACGTCCCATATAGGAACCGACACCCATCCTCGCACTTATAAGTCGAGCGAGATTACGATGGATATTCATTATCTGATTAGCTCAAAGGCAACCCGGTTTCACATCGCTTGAAATCATCATAATTGGGGCGCCCTTTGTTCGCGCACTCTCGCGTTTGTCCATCTCTACGTACTTTCCCTTTTCACCACAGAAATAGGATCCAATGCTGGCGTGCCGTCAGCGTCAACATGATCACGATCTTTCGGTTTCATAAACTGATCTGTTGCCAACGCATGTACTTCTTCCTTGCATGCAACGCGTGACCAACTGATCAGAAAACCAAACGGAGAGACTTCTGTGTACTTACCCCGATATATTTTTGTAGATATTTGGAGATTACATAGTTTTGTATGTAGCGAACTCGTATGTAACTGATTCCATGCAGTGCAAACCAAGATGCGATCGAGTTGGCACGATCAGGCGTCGTTACATTCTCGGGCTCTTAAAAGTAAATAAAAAATGTAAAGAGGAAAGGGTTTACCGTGCGTACTGTTGCTTTGCACGCACCGGGATGAGAGAGCCGAGGGACACTACGCATGGTCCACCAACCAGTACCCGAGTCTCGTGAAACTGAAGCTGCAGAGCGTTGCAGAAAACGACCTGAGAAATTAAGAAAACAGGAAGAAAAAACACGCGGGACGCCCTTGAAAGTACAAACAATTGTGATTGCTGATTGGTATAAGCAACGGGCACGGTTTTTTTTTTCCTTTTAACTTGCGCCAAATTGAATTTCGACGTTCCGGGTTTTTCCCTTGCTGACAACTGCATAACCTCGTTCTTCCTTCATTCTGTTGTCATTCTCTTTCGTTTGAAGGTTTTTCTTTTGCCTTGTTGCTGTTGATAGTCGTCCATCAGGAGGTACTGTCAGCGAGCGAATCTGCTCGGCGTTGGAGGTTGAGTGCCGTGCGTACATCAGTGCATGCATCGTGAACTTCTATTTGAAATCATCTTGCAACTTGGTTCTGTCAGATCCAGCTCAGTGATGAGCTTACTGAATACGGTACATTAGTGCATGGCCTCATATCCTTTTATTAGAAATCATGTTGCAACTTTATTCTGCTAGGTTTGGCTCACTTAGGAGCTCTCTCTCTCTCTCTCTCTCTCTCTCTCTCTCTCTCTCTCCCCCAGTGAATAATTTCCTTCAAGCTTGATTATGATAGAACATGATGGAATGAGACAGGGTAAAAATTGTGAGGATATGCACTATTTTGCACTTGGTAAAAGACCAGATACGACGACAGCTATGGTCAAATTCAATGCTGAAAAGGGTATGGTGAATTTAGGTTAGGGTTGTTCAGGAAAAAAATCCACATGAGTTACTTAAAGAATAAAGAACCTTTCACCCTGCATACTGTCATGAACTTTACTCCTTTATAGATTATGTTGAAAAGAGCTTCCTGGCAACTTTAACAAATAAATAAGTAAAAGAATAATGGGTTAATACCATAAAAAATCTCAAACTGGTATATTCATGACGAATTTACTTTAAGACTCTATTTGCTTCACGGAAAATAACTTTTGAGAAAACGTTTTCCGAATTTTTCGACGTTCGTTTCACGAAAAATAAATTGCTTGGGGAAAACATTTTTCATGATGGGAAAAAAGTCTTCCAAACTAGGGAAATTGTTTTCTACTTTTAAAAAGTAAAAAATATTTTCCTCATTTAATCATTTTTATTTCGCATCCCAATAAGCCCTCACTTCCTCCTCCTCCTCTTTTTTTTTTTTTCTTTGTTTTCCCTCTTCCTCTTTATTTTTATGTTTTTATTTTACTTTTTTTTTTTAAATTGAGTTTACTTTTCTTTCTCTTTTTCTTCGCTTTTCTTTTTCTTCTTCCTTGGTCGGTCGCCGACCACGGTGGCTGCTAGCAATCGGCCACAGGCCAACTCCAACCTTGGCCAAGGCCAGATTTGGCGACGGCGAGGCTCGAGCTCACCTGGATCAAGTTGGCGAGCTGTGAGTTCTCCTGATCTAGGTGAGCCCGAGCTCCACTGAGGTCGGCAAGCTCGAGGCTCCACCGATCTAGGCGAGTCGCGTCCCCTGGATCAATCGAGCCTCCAGCTCGCCGAAGCTGGTGATTGCGTTTTGGTCGATTGTCGGGACACTTGGCCACGTCGAGGCGAGCGGCAGCTAGGGAAGGAGGAGGAAGAAGGAGGGAGGAAAAGAAAAAGAAAGAAAAATGAAAATTTGATATTTAAAAATAAAAATAATTAAAAATTCAATTTTTAAAAAAAAATTAAAATAAAGTTTTTCTGGTCAATTAAAATATTACAATTTAATTTTTTGATAATTTTTCCCAAAAATAAGAATTAGATAATAAATATTGGAAAACATTTTCCACTCAAATTTCAAGTTTCATTTGAACACCAGAAAATATACTTATTTTCTTAGAAAATGACTTTCTATAAAATATTTTCTAGAGCGTGATATTTTCTGTGAAACGAACGGATCATAAATTAATTTTTTTTGCCACAAAAAAACTCTAAATTGATATATTTATAACAAATTTACCTTTAGTTTTCGTTAAATTGGATTAATACCACGAAAAAATCACAAACTAGTACACCTATCAACTGTCATGTGCCATCCAATTCATCAATTCATTGGTAAAATTTCATGAAAATTAATAGAGAGTAAATTCATTACAAGTGTATTAGTTTGGAGTCTTTGATAGTAAAAAAATTAGTTTGAGTGTCATTTATCACAGTTGCACCATCTTGAGATTTATCGTGGTATTAACGCAAGAGTAATTAACCACTGGGATTTGCTTCCGTGGCCACCCTTCCAATATGGAAGAGGAAGGTGAGGGGTTCGAACCTTTTCAGGGGAGTTGGGGTGGGGATGATCTAATTTTAAGTATGAGTTTTGACTCCCATGCTCTGTAAGGAGGCAGAGCAAAAGTCTGAGAGTGAGAGTTACAATAGAAGTAGAGTATGATTGACAAAAAAAAAAAAACGCAAGAGTAATTAATACCAATTTTCTCATGTTATAATGTAGCTAGTGGTATATAGTAAAGGATGATGAAGTGCTAAAAAAAGCAACTAAGGCTGCTGAAAAATATTTTGTTTCTCAAGCGTGCTCGATCAAATATGTCATTAACGGCAAAGTATTGGCTTAGATGATAAGAAAGTTTGCTCATCTCCTTACAGTTTTGAATTTAACCTTTATCGATAGCACTTAAAAGGAGTAATCCTGAACACCAAATCGATGCAGGGCACGCCCTTATAATCTTATGGGGACGTGGAACAATCGAGGCATGCAAGAGCTGATTCTGATGCCATTTGATCTCTATAACGAAAAAAGCAAAAATAAATAAATGTTGTCCATGTCTTTTTTAGTTCCATCAGTTGACTTATAAATGCTAATCATCTGTTCGTCATGTCAAACCTTCGAAACAATACGATTAAACATAAACCAACAATTGCCAACTTCATTTCACGCTCGGTTCGACATCTCGTGCGGGTCAATAATTGCGGCCTCTATCTGACATTCCACTTCTTGAAGGACATTAATGCTTTTACAAAAGTCAGCACAATGAGTTCTATATGTTTTGATTTTTTTTTTATTTTTTTTATTTATGACGAGTGAGATTATTGTACTTTCCTCCTTTTTTATATTTCTAAAAAAAATATGCATTTCCTTGTGCCATAGTACAAATTCTTTATTGCGGTACCATAGAAATTACATACTTTAGAAAAATATATTTTTTAGTATAAATTGAGTATATGTGTTAAGACAGATAATATTAAGTGCAATACTCTAATAGCTTAAGCTGTTATTGTAAACAGCCGCGCACATAATTTCAAATTAGTATAGGCCAGATCCAAAGGTCTCAAATTGGGCATTTTTAAATGAGTGTTAATAAGATATTCCACACCATACTTCAATCGCTTACAATTGGGATAGCGTGTGCATTTTTTCTAAGTGCTTTGTATAGAAGGTACTTCAAGAGAAAATTTCCAATAAGTCCTGCCGATTATCTCATAACTAGCCGAATTAACTAAGGCTACTAAAGGATATTTTATTTGTCAAGTATTCTCGATTAAATATGTCATTCATGTACCGGCAAAGTGTTAGTTTAATTGATAAGACAATTTGCTCATCTCCTAATGAATGTAACCCTTATCAATAGCATTTGAGGAGTAACCCGGAATGTACCCGGCACGTCCTTATAGTCTTACGGGGATCTGGACCAGAGGAGGCATGCATGATGCAGGAACACCATTCCAACACCATCTGTGGAACTATAAATGCTTTTCATTTGTTCATCATGTCAAACATTGGAAACAACACGATTAAACATCAACCAACGATTGCTAAATTCATACCACTTTCGGCTCGACATCTTGGGCGGTTCAAGAATTGCGGCCTCCATCTGACATTGCACTTCTTAAAGGACATTAATGCTTTGACATAAGTCAGCACAACAAGTTCCACGTGTTTCAATTTTTTATGTATATGACGACTGAGATTTGTTGTACTTTTCCCCTTTTTAATATCTCAAAAGTAAAATGCATTTCATTGTGCCCAGTACAAGTTCTCTGTTGCAGCACTACAGAAATTAGATATTTTAGAAATAAATATTTACAAGTAGTATTGGGTTTCGTGTCAGTCTTCATCGACATCCATGTGGAGACGTAGTTAATATGAAGTGCAATATTTTGATAACATAAGTAGTTGTTGTGAACGGTTGCGCACATAATTTTAGGTTAGTATACGTCGGAGCCCAAAATCTCTCGAATTGGGCTCCTCAGATGTATGGACCTCATATATTGGGATTCACACTAAAGCTTTTACAATCAAATCAGACTCTTGTGAATGAGAGTGTTAATAAGATATTTCATGTCATCTTCTGATTGCTCACATATTAAAAGAGCATTTCACATTATTTCATACTATTTTACATGGAGGTACTTCAAGAGAAAAATTTTGCCGATAAGTCCTCACCGTTTATCTCATGACTAGCTGAATTGCGCTTACGAAAATCGCTTTTCTTGCATGTCATTTCAACGGTTCACGTCTTCCCTAACTCTCAACCATACGCCGTGCTATAGAACCTTTTGACGGTACATACATTGAGGATGCTCAGGAGGACTTGGTTGCTGGTGCACCTTGGGGTCTTGAACTGGCTCAACGCAGCGCCGTTCCCTATGAAATGATCCAAAATCTTCCTAAAAGTCCCCGTCTCTACAATGCAGAGCTCCAAAGGGCCTATGGAATTACACTTCCTAGAGACCACGTACCCCTGATCCTCGAACGAAGCATCCATCTCTCGGCAGCACTCCCCCAGGACCTTCTCCTCCACCTCTCCCTTGATCTCCCAGTAGATCACGTAGTGGCCGGGCTGCTTCGAGACGTCGGCGTGGCTTGTAAAGTCCACCAGCTCCCCGTCGCCTTCCGCAGCAGTCGGGAGCTCCTCTCCACCACCAGCTGGAGGTCCTTCTCGGTGTTCTTGTCGATGTTCACAGTCAGGATCAGCTTTCTCCGGCATATGAAGTTCAGCTTGGGCGTGCCCTTGTGGAAGCCGGCCACCTCCACCACGTCCCCGAGCCTGTATCTGTAAAGCCCTGCAGGGTAGGCGCGAGCGATGAACTTGTGATGAGAATACATGACTAGGTTGCATAGGATAAAGACCCTCATTATCTAAAAACTACTGTCTAGACTTGTTCTAATCAATTCAGAAAGACCATCAAAATACAAACCACGAGAATCCGGCATGTGTACTGGACCGTGATTGCGATTGATCTCATGCCACCGCTAGTTTCATATTGGAGTTGCATATTAGAATTATAGCGGCTCACATTTTACCTTTAGGTACTAACTCAATCAAATTTTTCGCTGAATCTTACATGCACGGGATAAAAATATATAGACAAATACCTCAAACGAAACGAGTGAGAGGGACATCGCGCAAGATCCAAAACGACCCACATGTCAAATTAGACACCGTTCCGATTCTATCCATCCACAAAATAGTTCCACCTAATAAAACCTATCTAACTTTCTCTGCTCGGAACTGAACAAGCGCATCGTCAACAAGGCTCAGATTTATCCCAAGGTCTGGTAGCTGTACATATATGCCAGGCGATCTTCTTTCCACGAACGTCAAAATCAATAATAATATTGTCGGATGAATAAAAATATATAGAGCAATAGATAATGCACTGTCGGGCAAAGCCATATCTATCCTCCATTTTTGCAAGGATCTCGTATCAACTAAGAGAATCTAGGGTTTGGTTTAACGCCACAAAAGATCTAATCGATGCCCAGAAGATATTGGACATGCGGAATGAAATGGGAGAGCTGCGAATTGAGGCCGTATTCTCTTTAAGGAAAAAAGCAAAAGAAAAGATGAGCACTACCCTGTTCAGCTAAGAGATCGACGAGCTTTACGATTTCGTAAACGGACCGGGTGAAAAATGGACGTCACAAGCCCATGGATCTTTATAGTCGGTAAAACAGTCTGTGCATGCTACACCGACTCGAAAGATAAAAATATGCATGCTTTTTGATGGACTATTGCCGCGACCTTCCCGAAGCGAACCACAAAGGGAAAGTTAATAGATTGCTAAGCTTACACTAAGTGCGGACTCTTCTAAGTTCGTACCGATCACAACTTTGGAGTTTTAATATAATATATTAAATATGCAATTTAATTCGATTACGAGTTGCCACTAATCTTTTTCGGGTTGAATGGGAATCCAAGTAAAATGTAGGAGAACATTTTATTTCTATGAACTAGAGATGTTGCCCTTTAAATACATGTTCTCTTTATTTCAAAAAATATTTTGCAAGCGGTCTTGGTTGATTTTAAGCATAAACCACTAATACATGAGAAGTGATTATGCGGATACGCAAGGAAAAATTTAACATTTAATAAATCAAACATTAAATTACTTGCTAGAAATAGGGTAAAAGCCCAATGCGTTAAGCAAAACATGACTTTTTCATGATAATTTTCTCTAAGTGTTCTACAAGATGTTAGTTTAAAAAATACATATGCATGACCTAAGATTTTCATATGCAATGTCCATTAATTAATTCTTTTTGGGTTTTTTCTTTTTAAGAATTAAACTATGTACAATCCATGAGATTCAATTTTAATCTAAGTTATGAATTAATATAAACTAATGACACGTGGCACGAATTTATTATATGTAAACTAATCTTAACGACAAGCAAAAGAATCATGAACTAATTTAAAATGCGTGAACTATTCAACTAATGATATGAGATTAGATTTTTTAAATGTACTCTAGATTTGACTTAAAGTATGCAACATGTATGAATATCCAATAAAAGCGGAAAATCTGATGAAAGCTCAGACTATTTCATGGAAGCGCAATATTAGCGAATAACTTCAAGAATTATTATTATGTATCAATGCTCGTAAAAATTATGCAATATCATTCAAGGGTTATCAATATCTTTAAAAAAAAAAATGAAATTATCAAATTATGATACAGAGATAATACATTCTTGTTTAATTCTACATGTAAAAATTACTATATGACTTCTGATGTACCTAAGATGTGTAATTTCTAAATTAGGGAATATGTATGATGGCAATAAATGCAACGCAACTTTTTTTTTTTTTTTTTTTTGTATCTTCACAATATGAATGTTTCCTAAACTAATGACATGTAATATGTAAGCCCAACATAGTTAAATATTTACCACACCTAAAATAGGACACAAAGGTCATTGGAAATCTGATCTTCGGTCTTAAAGATTGGAACTCTAATCTAACGACTCAAACGAGGAAATTTTCTATTATGGAAATGCTTAAAATCTCAAATCAAGTCGTGTTAGAAGCAAATAACCGCAATTCAGGCAATTATCAGAATTGGATTACTGACTCAAACGACGATGATGGTGATGGGATCGCAAGGAAGATTCATGATGGCGGTAATCAACAAGGAACGACAAGAGGCCGCAAACATCAACGTCAGGCACTGTGAACATAATCTTTGATGTCGGTTTACTTTGGTGAAGTTGAAGAGCTAGAGCTAGGTGTTGTAGAGGTCTCGAAATTTCAACGCATTTAGACTTAAAACGAACTCATACTCACTGTTTTCGGGCAAATGCACGTTAGACTCTTTAGCCGTCCGACTAGTCCAATTTTCTCCTTCAAAGACATACTTTCAAATTTTATTTCACCATCTCCATCGGACAAGCTCAAGACTAATGTCTTACCTCACTATTCACAAAATTTATGCGCAATCCAACGTCAACGAATGCGTACATGTCGATTTCATGAAACTGCGCACTGAAATTTTTATAGGGCCTTGGGAGAGAGCTCATGTGTATGTGAAGAATTTTAATACATACCAGTAAAAGTGGTGAGCACAATCTCATACTCTTGCCCAACTTTGACCCCAGAGAGAGGCACTGGGTCATCCTCCACAAAGTCATCATCGATGGCTTCACTGTTGTTGCTCCTGTTCCGATTCTTCTGCCGGTGAAGCGGTATGAACTCGAAGTAAGAGAAGGTCGGCACCACCGCAAAAGTCACCCTCTCCAGAGGTAGACTCGGATCCACGTTCACCCCGATCCAGCTCTCGGTCGACCCGTAGTCGGCGCTCACCAGCGGCAACCCACCGGCGTAGTGCCTCAGCTTCGTCAGGTAATGCTGCATGGAGCCCGTCATTATGGAGTACACGTATTTGGCCTTAGGCCACAGCTTCGGTATTACTCCGCGCCAGTCCTTCCTCTCGAGCTCCTCGCAGACCGACTCGAGCCGCTGCGCGAGGGACGGGTTTGGGGACAGGATCCCCAGCACGGCCTGCCGTGTTTTCTCGACGGTGATCCTCGGGCTGAGCTTGCCGTCCCTGATGTCGCCGCAGATCTCCCGCCACTGGTCCTCGAAGGCCCTGAAAGCCTGGACGATGCTGTAGACGAAGGTGGAGGTGATGAACTCGATGCGGTCGGCGAAGTAGAGCCCCAGCAGGAGGTGGCAGTAGGTGGACTGCTTGTAGTCGCCGCTCGAGACGACCTCCTCGGGGCTGCAGGTGAAGGACTTGGTCTTCTCTTGCTTGATCTTGAACTCCTCGCTCGAGTAATAGTGGGTCGTGGCGGTCCCCGTCGTGAGGCCACCTTTGGTCTTGGACTGCTTGCTGCTGTAGATGAATTCAAGAATCCTCCCTCCTTCACCAAGCGGGTATACCCTATCCAGGCATATAATAAAATCAGGTGAAGGGAGAGCAAAAGTCTGCTTAAAAAAAAGAGAGTTTTCTTCTGTAAGTTTTCTAAGTGAAGGACATGACAGTATATGATTCATGTGTTCGAATAGTAAAACATGCTGACGCTATTTCATGTTGCTACTTTATGTACTTGTCTCTGAAAGATAAAGCCTAAAAGAAATAGGGAGAGAGTTCGAAACCTGGATCGATATGCAGCTGCAATTCTGAAAATCTGGAGAGTGGTCTGCGAGCTATGGCGAGTGAAGGGCACGTATTTTTGCCTCCCGTCAGTAGTTCCAGAACTGCAACGCACCAAAAGAAGAAAAAGAACGAAGAGAAAATCGAGGAGAGAGCCAACAGTTAAAACCAATTCATGAAAATGGGCCGGCAATGCAAGAAACAGTAGACGGTCATTTCTTTCCTTTTCCTCTTCTGTCGAGTGCGGAATGGAAACAGGAAATTGCGGTTCAGTTGTCTGCTAATCAATGTGCAAAAATTTGAAGATAGTGCACTTCTAGACAAGATCATCAAGGTCCAGCGGTCACTTCAATCGGAGACATCATTTGTTGACTTATCTTAATGAGTGCTCAATACCCTTTGAACTGAGCATTCATTTCATATGTACAGATGAGAAGGGTGTGAAAAGTTCAAGTTCCAATGCATACCTCAGCGAGAGAAGCTGAATGGGCTCTTGAGTCAGCACGGGGACGTGTCCCCGTCCGCAATCCGCTGGATGAAGGGCTCGAAATCTGCATGGGACGCAAGGGGCACGAGAGACCGGTACAAGGACTCCAATGCCCCGGCGTCCATCCCCTCCACCTCGACGCCCCCCAGCCACCGGCTCAGGTACTCCGTGCCGCGGTTCGCGGCGAGGATCCGCCGGAGCACCTCGGCCTGGACCTCCCCGGCGTGCTCGCACTTCTCCTCGAACCACTCGACGACGTCCGAGTGGCACCCGTCGTGAGCCCTTCTGCCCGCGAGAGCCTGCGCTTCCATTTCGAAGTGGGGGGGGAGAGCGGTGGGATTTTTCCGGCGGTGCAAAGCGACGACGGCGGCGGCGGGACGATATTGGTGTGGGAATCGCCTTATGAACCTTATGGCGAAGCATGCGTACAAAGCAAAACCCATTTGGACGCTATATATACACACGCGCAAGAGAACAGGGAACGATAAAAATATCTTTTTTGTCACGGCTAGACGCTGCGGGTCCCGGCGGGACTTAAATCTTTAGAGAGAAGAGAAGAGGAGGGCTTTCCTCCTTATTTGCTGGGAAAAAAAGCTTCAAAGGGAGCAATAAAACCCGCCCCTCACATTATATCTGCAGGTAGAAGATCCATGGCATAATATGGTACGATGATATGTACACCACATCATATTTTCTTCCTTCCTTCCTTCCTTCCTTTCTTTCCAGGGTATTTCTCTACTGGCTATGTAGAGATAACCTTTCCCCTCAAAAAAGGTCAAATTATGATGGGGCGGATGGAGAGGATAAAGAGATAAAGAGATAAAGAGAAGCCATGGGGGACCGAGGCCGGAGTGCACCCGCTGCGACAACTTGGCAAAAGAGAATCGCGCAGGACAAGAGAAAAATCGTCTTCCCCTCCCTCCCGCCAAAATTTCCCTGGACAGCATTCTCAGGGAAGTTCGAAAACGCGATGAACACCGAAACAAATAAGAGATTTGGCGACTTGCATTAAAGTCCCTAGGTTCCCTTCCCTCTGAACCTCTCAATTCAGCCCAATGAGAGAGAGAGAGAGAGAGAGAGAGAGAGAGAGAGAGAGAGAGAGAGAGAGGGATATTCTTTTTGGTTTTACGCCTACCCTTCCTTTTTCAACCACAGCAAGGGACTTTTTCACGTGTGGGATGAGGGAGGAGGAGTTTTCCCACAGCTGTAGGATGTCAGAAAGCTTGAACTGCCATGTGGGGGATATGCTAGTGTGGTTTAACTTGTTGGGAATGTGGAGCTTCGCTATTGTTTTCTTAGCATGATAATCGATACATTAGTATTTAAATCGGTTTCAACGATGGTGAAGTTGCACCTTAGGACTACGTTTGGTTGTCTGAATTTCTAATTAAGATATGACTAAATAGAATAAAATATGAAATTCATGGATTTTACTATATCATATCTACTGTTTGGTGATCACAGTAATAAAATCGAATATATTCACATCATATTATATACATTATTTGGTATTAACAACATATCAATATAAATAAACACAAAATGATACAAATAGAGATGGTATAAATTTCTCATAGTACTCTTGTCTATGTTATTCTTATTTTATTTTATTTTTATTTTAATTCCCTCTCATTTTAAATTAATTTCCTTTTATTTCTTTCTTCCCCTTCCATCATTCTCTAATAAAATTTTATTAAATAGTAAAACATACTAATATACCTACAATACTAAAACACCTTAAGTATGAAATAAGTATAAATATATTGATATTTTTATTTATATATTGGATTTATATATTAAGATAGAATGAAATTGAAATATATAAAAAAATAAGATTAAATTGAAAAACTAAATTATTATGTCAATAAATATTGACGTGTAAAATCACATGCTAATTCTAGAGGAGAAGAAGATCATAAGCGGAAGATAAAACTACAAATTAGTTGCTCCACTCAAAAATCCCTTACTTCAACCTGATAGTTGAGCTTTAGATCAATCAAAAACTCACGTTGTATTGGACTTTATTATTCAAACTTCTATCAACCCATTTAGCAAAACTTTAGCTAACTCTTATATGACCCAACCTATCATATATGGCTTAATAAGTGGATCTTTGACACCTCTACACTCATGTACTGGATAAAATGACTCTCATTAGACATTAAAGGCTTGAAGTAAGGAATATACATTTTCTAGAAAAGGAAGGAAGGAATTAACTTCCTATCAAAGTGTGTCATATTAAATTATGTGTCAAGCTTGCTGTTTCTTAGTTGAGTGTAAAATTATTCCCTTGTTGCAATCGGCAAGAATCTTTCAAAATATCACAAGTGGGCGTTTCCTTTGAGGTTTGACCAATTCCGAACTTCCGGGAGCAGAATCCTTAATTTCTTATTGTCGCAGGCGCAGTACAAGTCAGAAGAGAACTCACGAGTTTGTGGCTTCACTTGTCCATTACAATTGAGTGCTGTTCATTCCATGTGCATGCGGTGACTTCAGGATAAAGTAGCTGGCCCGCAAGAACAATTACTTAAACATGTGAGTGATTATAACTCTGTAATTCTTCAATTGATTAATAGTTTATTTACTACAAGCTCTTCCTATGGAGTCGATAATCGATGTTTGGTTAAATCTTTGGTGTTCTGCAATATTTCTCATTCATTTTTCTAATGATTTTGCATTAAAATACGGGTTAACACCATAGAAAAATTCAAACTGGTATACTTATGATAAATTTATTCAAAATTAAAATTTTGACTAAAAAATACTTCAAACTACCACACCTGTGATGAATTTGCTCTCCATTAGTTTCCATTAAATTTTATTGTCAAATTACTGAATTGGAGGATATTTGACAGTTGACAAAATTACCAATTTGGGATTTTATCCTATGTTTAGCACATATTTACTAGTTTGTAATTTTTTGTAGTATTATTAATCCAATTTAACAGCAACTAATGTATGGTAAATTTATCATAAATATATCAATTTAAGGTTTTTGGTGGTCAAAAAATTAGTTTTGGGTAAATTTGTTACAAGCGTACTAATTTGAAGTTTTTTTGTGGTCAAAAAATTAGTTTGTGGTAAATTTATCACGTATACTGATTTGAAGTTTTTTTTATGGTATTAACCCTTAATATAATTGCAAGATCCCGCATTGTATTTCAACATTTCAATTAAGAGAAATTTTGCAGGGAAGCTAAGTGCTATCAAGTGAATGGAAAGGCTGATCACCATACGACAAGAAAAAGATACAATGTAGATTAGGGGAAAAATTCAAGCAAAACGTAATCTATAGAGAGAACATAATGTTCTGTCTCTGAATCAAAAAGCTGGAAGAAATCATGCAAGCTGCTAGGCATTTGCCTACGGGAATCACAGATTCTAGATGATTGTTCAAGTGGAAGTGCTGAAGCTTTCAAGAAACACTGCAGTCCATCAAGGCTTACTTCAAAACATTAGCAGGAGGACAAGAGCCTTCCCATAATGCAGAATTTCCAAGAATGTATACAGTACTCATTTAACAGCAACCATTCCAACAATTAACAATTATTCTCAAAGAAAGTAAACGGTAGATATCTTTCTCATTTCCCTTCTTTATAACTTCTCCCTATCATTGTCAGAATCAACATATGTTGTCTCAATGATCAGAATTATGAATCAAATCAGAACACACTTGTATCAGCATCGTATGAAAAATTCATATGACTGATAATTTTTTTGGTGTTTAGCCAAAATTCAATATAGTATCAAGAAAATTATTAACTCTGGGAGCACGAGACCATACTGTGTTTAAGATGTCTAACTAGGGTTTTCTTAAACAAACTTGAGCATTCGCTCATTAAGTAGATTGCAATAGTAGAAACTTCTGACGCGTATGGAGCTTATGATCTTGTTGTGAGTACGAGATTAATCTTTGATAATTTGAAAAGAATGTCCTTTTTCCTGGCCCGTACTGAGAGTTTGCATGTTGAAAGATACTCTTTTTCTCTGTGAGGACCCTAAAGACAGCGTGGAGCTTATTATCAGTCATTTTCATGGCTATCCTCAAATCTGTCTGTAAACTAGGCTGCTTTACAAAAGCTTAAAATCCCAATATGCGGGAATCTGGAATTCACGTGGACAATCAGTGGAGAGAAAAAAATATTCACAAAGCCCCACCAAACATGGGTACAATTACAAAATGCACATACCCTATGAGGTATTCTTGGTTATGAAGATTCTCATAAGATAATGAAATTTTCGATCTCTGTCGCGTTTATTTTTGTCAAGCTATGGTCGCTAAAGAACTCAATAATTACTATTATCTAAACCCAGTCGAGATCGATCAATAGCCAATTATCAAATCCAACTTCACATCAACGGTAAATGGATTCTAATATGCATCGGAGCCTTGGGAGTCTGTAAAATTTGACAATGAAAATCGTAAACTACTTTTATTGAATAAGAAAGGACGTCTTGGATGCTGTGCTTGCTCGATGGCGTACTTTGTACATAAATTTCTTGATGGAAAATGCAGAAGTACATAGGGGAAGTAAAAACCTTTTTAATCGTGTGGAAGCATTTATACTCAGGGATAAAAGGTGAACTTAGGAACTCTAATATAAATAGAATTCAAAATTCGATATCTAAGTGAAGATTGAATACGAACAATCTTTTTCAAGAGAGAATGGACTTGTTGATTGATGTTGTATGATTCTTATTCAAAATGTTTGAAATTGTCTTTAGAAAAATGTCGGGGCATTTTTATGATGTCCAGAGTCCCCTATTTTTTTTATTCCTCCACCATCTTTAATAGGTGATTCCATTATGCACCCTACTTTTCCTCTCGTTTCTTGATTTGCACGCTACTTCAGGCAAAGAGTTGTAACCGCTCTCTAATCTTTAGCAAAGGTTATCCCTCCTTGGTCAACGGTTCTTTCTTCACTCAGGTTTTATGTCTCAACCAGGTCATATTGGGAAAATATGGCTTCGAATAGGGTATAACAATGAAAACGGATCTTTAGAGTACTTAAGTTGGACTTTGAGGCGTGATATCACTTTTTTTAAGGATTTATTTGCCCCACAAAGTTGCTAATGGTCATCGGCAAATATCCTCCAGGATACAACAAAATCTCAAAATGAGAATACTAGATAGCAATTCTAGTATTTCTCCAGAGTTTTTCTAGAAAACAATTGAAAGGAGAGCTGTAGTTTTTTCAGAAAGAAAACTTGAAAAGATGAAAAATGATCACACTCATTCTTCTTTAATCTGACAAGTACATATAAAACAGTCTTAAAAACGTAGGCAACTCTTTGTGAAAAGTTGCGAAAATGAACAAATACATTCTTTCAAAAATTGCTCAAATGAAGAAAGGCGTCCATTCGTAAGAAGTTAAAAACCGAACAAATGCAACCTTTTGGGAAAGGTTGCAAACTGAACATGTATCTTTTTCAAAGGTTGTCTTGAAAAGATACAAACAAAAATTCGGAATAAAAATAATAATTATTATTTAATAAATAAAATTTCAAAATTATTATTTATTAATTAATTAATTTTCAAAAATCTCAATAAACAAAAACAACCTTTGAATTGAATAAAGTTAATAAGACAACCGTACGAAATAAAAATAAAATAAAAATAACAAAGGGATTAGTGCTAATTATTCGCGCACCCGCACATGGGTACGATGAGATCTAGCTCACATCCAATAATTCCTTTAATTACATAAAGGAAACCTCAAACTTATAAATTGGCTTATTTCCTCCCTTTTTACTATGTAGCACAAAGAGAAATGCACTTAGTTTGTTTTACAAACAAACTTACAACAGGTCAAGTATCGACCCATGCACGATATCCACTCAAACATTATCTATTAGGAACTCACAATTGATAAAATCTTTGGACGTCTCAATTAAAGGCTCCGCGTGTCAAATGCATCACCATAACATTTCTCATCGATACAATTGGCTGCTTTATATTTATGCCTAAATTTTAGGTCTTGTGTCGACAATCTCTAGTAAATATATTTAACCTATGTTGCGCAAAAATTGAAGTGATCACGGTGGCCCCTACGATTTTCAATTTTTTGGTCCCTGCTTGCCCCACCGTTTGCTGCTCGAATTTATTGCAGGCCCATAGTGATATTTACGGGCATATCACCGTTGCCCAGGTTTCGCTCCTGTCTTCCAATCAGTGACTACTTAATGTAGGGGTCCATCGTACGAGTCCAACCATCACCAGAAATAATAAATTGCCCGGACAAGCTTTGTCCAAGCGATGACGTAATAAATCGTGACCCCCAGAAACCCCATGTGGTCCGAAGCCCCTCTCAAGCGGGTTCATAGCATTGGGTATTATCCCTAACCGCTTCTAGACATATTTGAAACGAACTTGAATGATATAATTTTCAGGAACAGTCGCCGGGGTAACAGGCTTTGCTTTGAATTCGAGGCTCGAACATTTATCATGATTCATGACAGTGATGGAAATCTCCATCATTCATTCAATCATCGAAGAACCTGGATTTTTTTTTTTTTGATATTCGGGAATCGCTGTGGCGGCCGGCGACATAAACCCGGGAAAACACTAGTGCGGGGACCCACTACCCACGGCACCCCACTTAAGTCACGTAACGTGACGAGGAGGGGAATCAAACCCCGGCCTTTCGTGTGGCCAGTGTGCGCTCTAACCAACTCGCCCACCACGGGGTGGGTAAGGAACCCGAAGTAGTTCGTTGATTACAAAACCAAAAAAAAAAAAAAAAAAAAAGAGTCAGATCTTGATGAGCAGTTGCCGATGTCGGGCTCCTGAAAGCGGACGGATGCTGCTGAGCCAGCAGCACCAATCAATTTGGAACTGTTGAAAGACTGATTTCGCACCTCACGAAGAGTATAATCCTCTTATGAGAAGCGACAATTGATAAAAGCAAAAGATTTCATGATGTTTCTTGGGCATCACCGGTTCTGGCCTCTCTGTCAAATCTTCCACTGATCCTTGCCTTTAAACAAAAATGCCCTTTTGATCAGCTGGCACAAATTTAGAGAGAGAGAGAGAGGCGCAATCTTCACTGGACCTGTCAATGGTCCCATTTGAAAGAGAAACTTGCGACTGCCTATATAAATGCCAACTTCGTCCAGGGACCACCATGATTGCAAGACAAATCATATCATACATTTCTGGAAACAGTGTTAATCAAAATAATACGACAGATACTTATGCCAAAAGGACGTTAGCAGACCCACTCTGCCAGCACTCGATCCCCTCGGATATTAGAGCTGAGGACGTCTGATTGGTGCAAACGCCACACAACGATGAGCAGTCGCCATTTGATGGTACCATTCACACAACGCCAACGGCCCGATGTCAACCAGGTCTGTCCAAAAGATGGCTAATGACCCACATCAAGGACATCTAACCAATGTCGTGAATCTTTCTGTAGGTCCCCCAACCGGATCACGTCCAACCTAAAGCAAAAAAATATGGTCTTCAATGCGCCAACACAGGCAGGAGTATCTGTTGGATTTGTCTTGTTACTAATCCATGATTGAAGGATGAGGAGACACAGCTGCGATGTCTGCAAGTCAGTTTCTACAGTTTCTGATAGAGAATATCATATAACTCGAAAACTAACAAGTTGGGAACTAAAGAAAAGAAGGGAAAAATAAACAAAATAAGCAAAGAAGAGTAAAAACAAAGCACGACGTAAAATTTTAACAAGCCATTGAGGAGACCCGAGTTTCCGGGCTAGTAATCCTTCAAGGTAAAACGATATTACATGGATCTACACTTTTCATACTGTCTTAGTTCGTGTCAATTTACTGATTCTTACAGGAAATTTTTCTCCACATACTCTTGACAGCTGGCAATGAAAACAATCCCCTGCGCTTGAAAGACGATTCCTCATTGGAACAACCATACTTGTCCCATCATTTCAGGGCAAGACAAGTGAATTCATTAGCATCTACACCAATGCCGCTGCATCAAGACTGATATTTTTTAGACTTGCTAGTCCTAATACAGCAATAGGCCGAAGACATGAACCTGAATGGGCAAAAGCAGACAACAAATTCGACACCCAGCCTTTTGATGCCGTAACACCATATCTACCAGGGTAACCCTGTGCAAATCTCTGGTGGTCAATAACAAATGACTCGGCTTAAGAAGAGATAGCCACGTCAATCTCACCTTAGCGAGAGATAGGTACTCTTTTTGAGATATGAAAACAACAGCACATGATTGGAGCAGCACATGTCTTGTCCCTTTGCAAGTTTTAGATTTAAGTCATGACAGATCTCCAATAAGGGTCATTTTCATCTGGCCAAGGGCAGGGCCATCTCATAATTTCGTTACAAGTTAAGCAATTTTTATCCTAGTGTGAGAAATAAATTCACCATTTAATAGCTAGTGAAATGTCTCTCTATCTCCGTCTTTTCAACGGAGCAAACCAAGTTATAAGCATGTATTGGGTGTAATTCAGTTCACTTGAGCTAGACACTCTTCTCTTGTCAGTACCAGCCAGAATGTCCATTTTTTAAGCTATGAGATTTTCATCTTCCACCTGTTAGGTAAGTAACCTGGAAACGCAAGTTAAATCATGCAGTTAAACTCCTAAAAGGCAAGCACAAGGAAAACTTGTGAGCAAGAACAGCTTTGTATTCCATAAACAAGAACTTTCAGGAATGCAATAGATGGCTTTACTGACTAGGAAGAGGGAAATAATCAAAAGTGGAAGCTTTCGCCATCAAAAAGTTATATTAGCAATTACTTCTGGAGAAAACTCAACATCTTCCTTAGATCTCAAAATAATAAAACATGAGCAAATTTCCTGTGGAATCAATTAGCTGGAAAGCATTCTATACTGGAAAATGTCCACAGATTCTAGCAAAGCAGTGCGGAGAAAATTTGAGGGAAATGGCTTGCGCGAGACAGAATGATGCTGCTCGGCCATTGATATTGGCGTCGACTACCAAAACAAAACAGATGTTTTATCTCCTAAAGAAAAACTTTCTTTTACCATGAGGGAACTGTTCTCTCATTCCAGCGTTCCCGACTCCAAGGATATCTTGCAATGACTCAAAATACAACAGTTGATGAGCACTGACAGACTAGACGCCTTCGATATATGCAAAAGAAACAGAGGGAAAAACGCTTGACGAGGAAATTTAGCTTGATTTATATGCAATGCCAGACGGAGGCTACTCTCATGTTATCACACCATTACATACGGAAACAAATACATTTGATGCGACATTTGACAGCGACGTCCGATACTTTAGTCCCGTACCAAATTGATGGAGGAAGAGTAAATTTTACAGCTACTTTCAACATCATCGGCAGCATCAAGGACAATAATTGATATCAACTTATGCAACTTGTTGAAAGTATTTGGCCAATAGGTATGCTTTTTTATTTTTTTATTTATTATTTTATGTATGGTTGCAATAAATGTGATATTCTAAATTTCGTCTTTTGGTTTTGTTATATATAGATAGTTCAGGGTCAACATCAACCCAAGCATTTAGTTCCGTTTTTGTGTCTCAACATTGTATTAGAGCCAAGGCCGAACTGAAACCCTATCCCCAATATCTCCTCTCTCTCTCTCTCTCTCTCTCTCTCCCGTCTTATGTTATACATATTTCATCATTCTCTACTTATCTCCTTTCTGTTTGTAGACTAACTCGAGACTTAAATTTAAAGTAACATTTTTTCCTTCTTATTGTGTTCTCTTGAATTTGGTAACAGAGAAGGAGATTGAATATAATAGATTGGATGGTGGTCTTAATATGCTCGAGGGTAGTGGGTGTCTACTCCGACTTTGTCTTCTGCGCCTCATCGAGTTAATAAAGTATTGACAGATTTCCACCAATGGCACTATAGATTAATTCATCCATTTTAAGCACTTTAGAAAAAGTTTTTCTTAGTCTCGTTTCAGCTCGTAGTAAAGATATTTTTTTTTTCTTGGGAACTCTATATTTTGGCTAAACAAACTCGTTCAACATATCCATCTTCAAATAATAAAAATCATTTCCCTATTAATGTGAGTCATACTAATGTGTGGGGTTATTCTCGGCATACTTCTATTTTCAATCATAGATGGTTACCCATGTGTGGGGTTATTCTTGGCATGCTTCTATTTTCAATCATAGATGGTTTATTACTTTAATCAATTGTGATTTTCGTACTAACTTGGGTTTTTTTTGTTAAAACATAAGAGTGATGTTTTTCGTTATTTCCAAATCTATCATAGAACGGTTCAAACTCAATTCAATGCTATTGTGAAAATTCTTCACAGTGACAATGGCACTAGGTACAATGAGGGTTAGTTTCAATGATATATCTTTGATCATGACATTATTCATCAGACTAGTTGTTTGATATCCTAGCACAAAATGGTGTTGCCGAAAGAAAGAACCAATTTTTGTTAGAGGTGGCTCAATCTCTTATATTTACCTTTCATGTCCTAGTTCAGTACTAGAGTGATGCTGCTATGTTAACTGTAGCCTATATAATAAATCGAATCAACTAGAATTCTTGATTTCCGTACACTTATTAATTTTTTTTGCAAGGATAATTGACTTTTATTCTTCCTCCCAAAATTTTTGGCCGTGTTTGTTATGCTCGTAATATCACCTCTAATGTTAAGTTGGAACCCTATGTATCTGCTACAATTTTCTTGGGTATTTAACTACTCAAAAAGATTATAAGTGTTATCTTCTTCTTTCTAGGGGCACCATTATATCTGTGGATGTGATTTTTCATAAGTCTTATTCCTATTATTTTATTCTACCTCTTCAGGAGGAGAGTCCTAGTGTAGAGGTGTTGCCCATTTTTAACGTTCCTAAGGATACTACTTACCCTCATCCTCCAATAGTTTTTTATGGTACTCCTTCTCAAGAGGAGAACAATGTAACATAAGAAGAAGATGGTATAGTACCTCAAGGGGAGATAACAGAACAACCACTTTAGGGGCACAAGTTGAAGACATATTGTTGTAGGGATCATACTACTAAGACTCAGGTTAACACCATTGATACATTTCCTGTTTGATCATTATGTCCAAAACCGAACTGGATTCTACAAATCCTTCTAGCGAGGTTTCTCCTTCTAACTTTCCTATTGCACTTTGAAATGGTATTAAAACTTGTACACAACACCCTATATCCCATGTCGGTTTATATGACTATTTGTCTAGCTCTTATAGTATTTTTGTGTCTTCCCCATCTTTTGTCTCTATTCCACAGAATTGGCAAGAAGCTTTTGTAGATGAGAAATGGAAAGCATCAATAGTGGAGTAGAAGCATGCTTTGAAGAAAATGACACGTGAGATCTTATTTGTCTTCCTCTTGGGAAACAACTAGTAGGAAGTAAGTGGGTATTTGTAGTCAAATAGAAGATGGATGGTATTGTGGACAAAGATACAGCACGGTTGGTGGCAAAGTGATTTACTCAGATTTATGGAATTCACTATCAAGAAACCTCTGCTTCAGTTACCGAGCTGAATATTGTTCGACTACTACTTTTGTGTGCCGTTAACCATGATAGGGATTTTCAGCAGTTGGATGTGAAGAATGCCTTTCTTCATGGAGAACTAGAAGAAGAGGTGATACTGAAATGCCTTCAGGTTTTTCTTGTGATAAAACTCAAGGTAAAATGTGTAAGCTAAAACATGCACTTTATGGTTTAAAGCAATCACCTCGAGCCTAATTTGGTAGGTTTCATAAATCTATGGTCTCCGTAGGCACAAACAGAGTAATGTTGATCATACTTTGTGAAGATATCGGGTGCTAAAGTCACTGTTCTCATTGCCTATATAGATGATATTGCTATCACGAGGAATGATACTGATCATATCAACTAGTTGAAAAAGTTCCTTGGACAAGAGTTTGAGATAAAGGATCTTGGAAATCTCCAGTACTTTCTTGGGGTTGAAGTTGCCAAATCTTCAAAAGTATCTTTCTATCCCAAAAGAAGTATGTCCTTGATCTTTTGACAAAAGTTGGATTATGGGATGTCATCCCTCTAATGCACCTATTAAGGCCAATACTCGTCTTTGGTAAAAGGATGGTGTCTAGTCTAGTGGACAAGGGTCGTTATCAACGGTTAGTGAGCAATTTGATTTATTTATCTCACACCCGACCTTATATTGCTTTTGTCGTGAGCCTAGTGGTCAATTTATGCATGACCCATACTCTACTCATATGGATGTTGTTCTTCGAATTCTTTGATATTTGACGTTTGCTCTTTGGAAAGTTTCTTTTGTCGATGATGGCTTGAAAGTTGAAGCCGATACAGATACTGATTTGATTGGATCCCTTGACCAGAAGTCTATATATGGGTATTGTGCTTTCTAAGGATAGAATCTTGTGACTTGACACAGCAAAAACTAGAATGTGATTGCTCGATTTAGTGCTAAAGCAGAGTTTCATGCGATAGCACAAAGGTGTGAGCTGTTATGGCTCAAAAGGATAACTTGAAGATCTTGGTGTATCTATTCATGTTCCTATGATGCTATGTTGTGATAATAAGGTTGCTATTAGGAGGTAAGTCGTTTCATTCTGCTTTAGTCAAGTTGGGCAAGTGTGATATCTACTCTCCAACGTGAAAGGGAGTGTTGAAAGTATTGACCAATAAAGGTACATTTGTCTACCCTTAGCTGCAATAAGGGTGATATTTTAATTTTGGCCTTTTGACTTTATTATAAATAGATAGCTTGGAGTCGTATCAACCCAACCAAGTATTCAGTTTAGTTTTTGTCTTTCAACACAGCTGCATTAGCCTCATATAACAGATGGAGAAATTTTTGTCTCATATTAAACGTGCCTATTTTGGTATTTCCTTCTACTAGAGCTCTCCAATTGCAATTGAAATATACAGACCTAGGTCAAGCAACAGCTAGAACTTAAGGGCGCGCATGACAAAATTTCTATTTCAGAAATTGAACTTAAGGGCGCGCATTTCTCAATTTCTATTTCTCATACAAGTTTCTGAGCAAAGAAACCCGTTTGATAATGACTCAAAATTTCTATTTCTTGAATAGAAATCCGTTTGATAACAGAATAAAATTTCTATTTCTAGGAATAGAAATTGATTAGATAACAACATAGGAAATCCTCAAATACAAAATAATAGTCGAAATAATACTAATACATTACAAAAGTTGAAAATACAATTTCATGGAATTTCCGGCATATTATTATCCCTTACCATTTTATTGGCAATGGTTTTCCTAAGCGTATTTATTTGGTTTCCCTCTTTGGTTAATGTATCGTTTGCAAGCTTATCCTGCATAGGTTCAGACAAGTACTACGGAAGCATGAATATGGGTGCCATCAATGGCGCCTATACATCCCTGTCATTTTATCAAAGACTAGTATTATACAAGATTATCAACAAAATAAAATTGATGGTGTAAAGGAATATATGAGAATTCTACCTTGAAGTAACATTTATGGTTAGGAACCAATCGGGGGAAGGTCGGTTTATTTTGATTCTCGAATTGAATCAGACTAGTTGCTCATCCCTAATTTCTTTATTGTTGCTCAATGAACCTTTAATGACCCTTGCATAGCAAAGAGAGAGATTCTCTTGAATCTCTTGCCTTCGAATTAAAATTCAAGATTGTGTAACAATCTAATTATTTTGATTTTGCAAGAATTTTGAATCCGTAAAGAAACAAGGTTAAATTTCTAGACACGTTTTTTATTTATCTATTGCGTAAGAAATTTTACTTCAAGTGGCCATACGTATGCCCTTTCTAGGAGGAAAGAGCCCAATTGTTTTTAAGTAAGCATTTAAGAACTTTGGTTGTTTTTGAAAATTGGGGACCCATTCGATTGCATTTCATTCTAAAGAGGAAGTTATCAAAAAGAAAAATTGAAAAAAAAATGAAAAAAAAAAACACGAGCAAAATAAGAAAAAAAAATTAGCAATACTTTGTGAAGTTGTGGTTATGAGTGAATTAAGTTAGCAAGAAAGCGCAAGGTTCTTTTATATGGTTTGATTTCGAACTTTCGATTTCTATTTTAAACCGAGAAGTTTAAAATTTCAAATTTTCGATTTCTTCGATTTCTCTATTTCTAGAATAGAAATCTGCTTTAGAAATAGAGAAATCAAATTGTGTTACCAAACGGATTTCTATTCCAAACCTGTTCCGGGGAACAGAGAAACAGATAAATCGAGAAATAGAAATTTTGTCATGCGCGTCCTAAATAGCCAAAGGAACAGAAATAAAAAATAAAAATGGTTGCGTGTTACTCATGTCCTAATAGCTCAAAAAACATATTTTGAAACCAGTGCTGTTACTTGACTAGACACCAATTTCTCCATACCATAAATGGCACAGGTAGCAGCTAAAACTCTGACGGAAAGTGGACTAGTATAACTTTAAATATGAAACTCTATCGGAATAATGCCCCATGTAACATGACAGAATAGCAGTTCGATCTTTTGCTCTGAAGAAGATCTTAATCTATAATGAAGAAATGCCAAAATCCAAAGTAAGATTGGACCAATCTGCTGGAAGGATTCAAGCAATACTAATAGCAACATTTCTAATCTATGTTATGGCAATGCAGAAGCTCTTTTTAGAGGTGCTTTTGTCTACAGTAGACAGCCAAAATACATATAAAACAAAAAGATTCTGATCAGATGCAACGACCTTAGTGTTGTGTATCTGTTACAGACTTACAACAACTCATCCGCCACCTTAGATGTCAAGTGAGAAATGCCTTCAAACTCATCTGCTTCCATCCATAGATGCAATGAGTCCAATAGTAATCATAATTAAGAGGGGAATGGATATAACATAAAGCAGAGCATAGACCTGGGATTGGAGCTTTCGATGCACTCGAAACATCTTTGCAGAATCATGGGCACCAAGGAGCTTAAGGTAGTCAATCAAGTTCCTCTACTCCTAATGCCAGTACAGAATCAGTAGAACCAGTCTTCTGACAGACTCTGATTTTCACAACTTCATCAAGTAGGCACAGGTAGAATGTAAGAGCGAAGGTAGGATTTTCCAGCTCTTCCGCAATCTTACCCAGTCTATTGCATATACAAACAACAGAATCGACAACAAATTACAATGCAACAAGAGATTTTCCTAAGACTCAACTATCAACAAGAGACTGGAATTTCACTCTTTTCTTGACGCTGCCAACTCGGTCATAGCCAACAGCGATCTTACTGTGCATCAACTTCAAGGCCAAATCTGCATTCCCTGCCCTTCTCAAGGCATTAATAACAACAGTCCGTATTTTTTCTGGTATTTCACGACCCCTATCAACAATTCCATCCACCGATTTGCAAGCTTCCTTAATACTGGTGCTTTGCTCGGTACATTGATCATATCTTCGACAGCTGAATCGGAATGGTATTTGTTGGTGCTAACTCATCCAAGATTGCACAATACATTGATCATATCTTCAACAGCTGAATCGGGAATGGTAGCCATGGGTGCTGACTCATCCGGGATTTTACAATCTCTAGCCACTTTGTCCGAGAGACAAAGTCCAGCACATAGAACCTGATAGATGCTGCATTTGGACCAATACCTTTGTCAATCATCACATCCCACAATCTCAAAGCCTCCTCATCTCGGTGTTCTGTAAAAAGGCGAGCAATGAGTATCGCTAATGTGTAAACTGTTTGATCACAGTCTTCGGCTTCCAATTTCCTGGAGAGAGCCAACGCTTCATTCATTTTACCACACTTCGTAAATGCCATCAGGGCATTATAGCAATAAGAATCCCGTGACCATCAATAATACTAGAATATATTATAGCATTAACCGTCGCCCCACTATTCTGACAGTGCTCAAAATATGCTAGGGCCTCTTACAGCCTCCCATTTTTGCACAGCCCATTAACGATAGCCCCAAACGTCACCTCATCCGGGTGATACCCTCCAATCTTCATTCTGTCAAAAAGCTTCATTGCCTCTTCTATGTTCCCGCATTTTGCATATGAATCAATTAAAGTTGTGTAGATTGCCACATTGGCTTTATAGCCATTTCTTTTCATGCTCAGATAAACTGCATATGCTTCCATACATTCCTTCTCCTTGCAAAGCCCACTCATGACTAAACTATACGCATGAGGTGGGATTTCTAAACCTTTCTCTTCCACCTCACAGTAAAGTCCCAGACAAATAGAAATCCCCTTGGGCCTTCACCATAACATGCCTTAATCAAATCTTATCCGGCTCCACGCTCCTCATCTCCGTATCCCTTAGTTTCTCCATCACTTTCTGGGATTCAGCCACCTTAAAAAATCCTTTCACCATTATATCATAGCTCACGGAATCAGGTCAAATCCTCCCGTTCTCCATCACCTCAAACACCCGCTCCACCGACTCCATAAACATCGAATCCACCAAACCATTCAACAAAAAAAAGTTGTAGGCATACAAACTCGACTCGATCCCATTCTCCTCCATCTTCCTCCACACCCACAGCAACTGCTCTACCATCCCGACAATGCCGAAGCTCTCGATCAATGAATTCGCTGCCGACACCGTCATCAAGAACCCCGAGTGCCTCAACTCCGCAAGGACACTCGTCACTCCATCGAAATCCCCAGATAACAAGAGACGCCCCCGCAACACTCAATCCTATGCGGGTACCTCCCCCTCCCGAGCAGCCCACCCGAAGAACCTAACGGCCACGTCCGGCCTTTCCTCAGCCTAGCCAGACCGCAACACAAAAAGACACGAAATTTCGGGGATAACTTGATCAAGAACTCACGACAGAAAGTAACCCGACTTCAATCCCACGGAGAAGGGGTCGTTCGGCGGGGGGTGGAGGCTACGCCGGAGACGTCGTTGCAGGGCTCGATCCGCTCGGGAGGACATCTGGCGAAGACCCACCTGACGTTCGGACCGCGAGAGAGTCGAGACGGAGGCGAACCTTCGCCGGTTCCATCGGCCGTGACGCGCCGCCGCGCACGGGAGGGCCAGTGTTCTCGGGGCTTCGTTCTCTGGAGATGGCGACGGAGGGAGAGTTTCCGTTACATGGCTTAAGAATATAAGGCAATTCGTGGCGATGGCTTAGCAAGCAGGTCCCATGGTCTAGTGGTCAGGACATTGGACTCTGAATCCAGTAACCCGAGTTCAAATCTCGGTGGGACCTTTCTTTTCTTCATTTTTTTGTTCCTCCTCGCATCCCCTTCAAATTTCGAAAGTGAAAAATTAAGAAATGTAAGTTAGTCGAAAATTTTGGCAATTCTTTAATCGGTCCTTCAAATTGAATATTTAATGGATAATATGAAAAATATGAAATGACGTACAAAAGGGGTTCCGATCCAAAAAAAAAAATGAAAAAGTTCGGAAGGGACCCGAGAACTTTTTCTATATTGGAGATGCAAGCTTGGAAAAAAAGTCTTCTATACTTTCACCCTCTCCATTGCCTTGTATTGGGATTGTGTAAATGTGGATGCTTATTTCACCTCATAAAATCAGTTTACGAGGTTTTTCTTTCTTCAGATCATTTTAAATATGTAAAATGTTATAGAGTATATGGCCACGAGGCCCTTTTTCTTTTATAATAGTAATGAAATGATCGTATCATAACTACTAATCACAATTATCAAGCTTTTTATGCATGAGAGCGTAGCGCACCTCCAAACATCAATGAAATAAATACAAGCAAATTTATTAAAGCGAATGTCATTCAAGAAAACAAGACGATGGTTCAGAATTTTCTTATCCAAATAGAATCTTATTTCAAATTTAAATATTATTTCACTTGATAGTTTTATAAATAGGCAAGCTAACAAGGGAAACATTTCTATCACTTACATTTCGTCCATGTAAGTAGCAAATAACACTGACCCACATTTTGTTCCCTCTCAAATGGGGCGCATTTTAATCGTCATCAAATGATTACCAAGCCGGTCAAATCAATTGTCATCCCATCACTCAAAACAAAGCGATAATGCATGACTTCTCGGCATACTTACCGCTTTCTATCTCCCTGAATTGTTCATCAAAAGTAACACCATCCTACTTTTGGTCCATTGCATTGTTTTGATTCGACCACACTTTATGCAATTAATATTAGGGGAAGCATCACAATAAACCATCGCCTGTCTCTCGATTTTACAAAAATGGTAAGATGACGTCGGTTTCCGTACGGTGAGAAAAGTCAGAAAAAGGAGCTTGTGGCTAGCTTGCAAATGGAGGCGTAACGGGACCTCCGTGGACGATCGTGCGCGACGAAGCGCGAAGAAGAAGAAGAAGAAGAATTGCGAGAAAAACCAGTTCCAGAGCTTCCATCCCTCTTCAAAGCTCAGCTTCCAATGGCGACGCTCGGCACCTTCGCTCATCGCAACCTCTCCCTCCTCCCTAAACCCGACCGCGACCGTCGCGGTCGCCGTCAAATTCCCCGGCCTTCCCTTGCCCATCCCGTCCCCGCCGCCGCGAAACCCCGGCCGCCCTCGAGGCGTTCGTCCCTCTTCTCCGCCGGGCCGACGCGGAACTGGGCCGCGGGGTCGGTCGCCGAAGACCGGAAGGCGGCCGATGTCCCCGCGGCCAGGGAGGACGACGCGACGGCGGACGGCGATTCCTCGGGACCCGCGGAGCCCGGGGCGGTCGGTTTCGAGGCGAAGGGCAAAAGCGGCGATCTTGAGAGGTTGGTCGGGAGAGGAATCAACGCTACCCTCGTCCTGGGTTTCGGGACCCTTACCGTCACCAAGCTTCTCACCGTGGATCACGATTACTGGCAGGTGAGTGGCGAAATCGCGTTGCTTTTTCGCTTATGTTTGTGCTCTTTCGTCCATTTAAAGCGAGGGGCATCATGGCTGATCTTTGTCTTTGCCCTGCCAAAAGGGTATCTCGTGATTGAGCTGATTGTTCTGATGCTAATTGCTCAATGTTACTTTAGATAATGGGGGCGACGCGGTCCTTGAATCCTGAATCTCATTATGCAGGCTCACGTAGAAGCCTGGCTTGTTTTGATTATTTGCGCACGTTATCTGTTTTAATGATTTCGGATTGTGTCGTGTGAAGCGATGGGTTCCTGCAATGCCTTTCGAGTTAATTTTATTAGGAGCTATGGAGTGGCGGTAGACGGGGATATTCTGACGTTTGTATGTATCGCAGGGATGGACCCTTTATGAAGTTCTGAGATATGCACCGGAACACAATTGGATTGCTTACGAGCAAGCTCTCAGAACGAATCCGGTCTTAGCGAAAATGGCGATAAGTGGAGTGGTGTACTCTCTAGGAGATTGGATTGCCCAGGTAAATGCATGCTTTGACTGGCTGCGCTACTGAATTTTCTTGGTTGTGAGTTCTTTTATGCCACCTCTCACCATCGATTGCTTTGTAGTGCTATGAAGGAAAGCCTCTTTTCGAGTTCGACCCATTGCGAATGCTCAGATCAGGTCTTGTTGGATTCACTCTCCATGGTTCACTTTCTCATTACTATTACCAGTTCTGCGAGGTGATAGTTTTAGCTCATCCACAGTCTATTTTCGGCCTTGCTGCTTGTTTCTTTCTTCTTTTCCTTTTCATTGATTGTATCTTTATTTATGCCAATGGCTGAAAGCATGCATGGCCTTCAGGCTCTTTTTCCTTTTGAAGATTGGTGGGTGGTCCCTGCAAAAGTTGCGTTTGATCAAACAGTCTGGGCAGCAGTTTGGAATAGCATCTATTATGTGATGTTGGGGCTTCTGCGACTGGAATCCCCTGCTAATATTCTCAATGAGCTGAAGGCAACATTTTGGCCAATGCTAACGGTAAGAAAATTTTCTCATAAGTTAGTGTCAGGTTATTGGGGAAGGTGGACTTGGTTATTATATTAACAGAGAAGATATAATAGAGTGCTTTACTGATGCAACTTTACGCAATTCAAATGGTTTTCATCATTTGCTTGAGAGAGAGAGGGAGGCAGGGAGGGACGTGGTATTCTAAATTTGTCTTTCACAGTAATCTCTTCATAAATGTGTGTGCGCTCTCTTTATTCTTATAGTTTGATTAACAGGCGGGATGGAAGCTCTGGCCATTTGCTCACTTAGTTACGTATGGTTTGATCCCCATTGAACAAAGACTTCTCTGGGTGGATTGTGTAGAGCTTATTTGGGTCACCATTCTCTCCAAGTAAGTATTGAAGATAGGCTTTTCTTCCTTAATTTTCGTTCTCTTAATTTTGGTTGGAAAAAGACGGGTTTAGTACTCCTTAGAATTCGTCTAAAAGAACCTTTCTGACTGCAAGCAAGGATCTTGATGTCATGTTCCTCTGAGGCTTTAAAACAGTATCTTCTCGATGTAGCAATCTTAATAAGTGGAGAAATTTGTCTGAAGGATTTGAAGTTGTGTATCTGTTCTTTTAATGGATTTTTAAATCAAAAGGAGAGAGGCTTTTGCACATTTTCTGTGGTTGAAAGGACCATGTTACCATGGATAGGCTTGGTTTGGAAGCTCGTGCGCCCAATTTGAGTCTCTGATTTATACCAGGGAGCATTAACTCAATGTCTTATTGATGTCGATAAGTATTTTTCTCTCTATTGTAGGATATCATGTTTGGATTTTCTCTATTGCCTGCTCTAACGATTCTCTCTTTTATGTAGTTTCTCAAATGGGAAATCAGAAGCAAGAATATCTGAGACGTCAGAGTCAAATTCCGGTTCTTCATGAAGCAGTTAATTTAAGGTGTGAAACACAGCTTTGTTACTCCATAGTCTCGAAAGAAACTTGATTCCTTTGAAACATGGTGTATTTTCCCAATGAGAATTTTGACTTCTGTAGAATTAGATAGTGGGAGAGCTTAATTAACCCGAGCCATCCGATGACTGGTTGAAGTAGTCACCATGTTATTCATCTAATGGTCTAAAGAGCAATGTCTTTGCCAAACTGCATTGGTACTTGGGTGACCTTTCTCAGGAATAAATTGGAAGTAGACCGAAGAAACTCAAGAACCTCACAACACATTTGAACATTCTTACAAGTCAAGGATGAAGTTGAATCCAAGAGCTTCAGCTTACGGGCTGTGGGTATTGTATATTGCTCACCTGCATACTTTGTAAGCAAAGTACATCAACTATACCATGTGTATATGTGCTTCAAGGTGTCAATGGAATCTGCATGTGCACACTAAAAGCATAGAGAGTTTTCACCTTGTCGGCTAGGTGCAAAAATCTATTGAAAACGCAACAGAGCAGCCTGTAATTATGTGATTCCAGGAATAACTAATTCTTGCACTTTTGGCCTTTGTATCTTTTATGTGAGTTCATTGGTGGTGGTTCTGTCATGTATTATATGCAGCATTCATCGCATTGATTAAGTTCAGCTGCTGAGGTTTATTCTCGGTGAAACATGGTTCTAGAATGTGTTGTCCTGAAATCTGATGAAGAGTTGATTGACCTCTGCATCATACTGCTGTATATGTGGAGTTCTGATGATATAAACAGAGGCTGTTTGTTCGTATACTCTATTTTCCAAGTTCTTTGCTTCCTCTTATGATTGGAAAGTCTTGTCAAAGTTGTTCATAATAGTTTTCTCATGTATGTTGTACTGTAAGTTACCAAGTGATATATGAAGTGGACTTACCTCTTTTGCAAACATCTGAGCGGTATTTGTCAAGTGGATGTCTTGATTGTGCTTAAAAATTTGAATAAGCTGTCGGGATGAGACAAAGATAGGGAGATCTATCGATGAGACAGTGCAAGGCAATTTATTTCTTGTGCCGAGAGGGCATAGGTACACCCGCTACTTTTATTTTTCTTGTTCTTTTTGTCCTTCCGAAATCAATATCAAGCAATTACCAAGCACTAGGAAGACTTTCTCCACTAACCATGACCACACTCCATTACATGAACATATTAGGTGACCGCAAAGTAGCTGGTCTTTCTTTGATTTTATTCAACGGATGCATAAAAAGATGCCTTAATTTACCTCAAGTTACTTTATGAAGCTAGTAAACTTGAGCTTCGATATTTAAACAAACTCAAGGATCTGCGAGATTTCCACCACCAATCGGCACTTCATAACCCGGATTGGGGATGAACGTGTCGTCATTGCCAGGAATGTAACTACGTGGTGTCCCACCGGCTCTCCCAATAGAGGCGTCTTCAAATGGCGGTGGTACCATCACTCGGCCGATGCCTGGAATCGTGACGCTTCCATCTGGGCCAAGGTTACAGTCGGGCTTTTTCATATCGACATCCTTGGAGCCTTTTGGGACTTCACGTCCTGCGACTGCATGTCCTGATAGGACTGTGATTAGGATGCTTACAACCAGAACCCAAGTGAGGAGAGAATGACAAGCTACGGAAGCCATAAGGACTAGGAAGAGAACTCTTCGATCGATTTCGAGGTTAAGCACAATTGGCGAAGGGGCTTTGGTTGATGAGGAATGTTGGAAGAGGATGGCTCCTTTTATAGTTGATGTTAATAGAGAGAGTTGGCTGGAGTTTCAGCGGTGGATTAATAGAGGATGTCCTCTTCTGTTCTGATTTGGTGCATCCATTCAATGTTATGTTAACTATACTGTCCCCCCATGTTTGAGACTCGAGATATTGCTTCTCGGTCCCATTGTGTAACTTCCCTTTAAGCTGTGCGATTGCTGCTAGCAGCTATGTCGGCTAATAAATTGAGGGAATATGTACACTTGGTTTTTGCTGCACCTCCATATTCCTTCTTGTAAAATGAGGAGCATCAATATCCGAATTGAGTAGGTCGGGATTATTTATGAGCACAGAAGCTAGAGAGTAACATAAAGGACAAGGTGTCAAGCGAAGCTTAGGTGGGAAGGACATGATTCTTGGTTTTGGTCTGCATTTACTGTCACGAGTACCCTGCACATGCCCATTTCGCAGCAATCTATCTTGATAATATTCCTGGAGCTCTCTGACCGTCCGGAGCTGGCAGCCTCAACTGGCGAGTCTACACAGTTGCCGCGTTTATGCCATTCCCTAGCGTCCACTGTACCGTGGAACTCCCAGAGACGCGGCTGACCAAAGAGGTCCTCACTCGTCGAGAGTTTCACTTTGTCTCACCAAGCACATTACGTTATCCTAGCTTAAAACCATCGAGGTCTCTCAATGGCGAACACCATGGACAATCAACAAGGTTTCACTCTCATCGATCCGGTTTCTATCTCATTGTAACGGCAGTAGATATACAAGAGAAGATTCCAATCCTGATCAGGTTATGATCGATGATCTGGTCAACTGAAAGTTCCTGAAGGCATTTCTGGAGCACAGCTACAAGTCTATAGTTACCATTTTTTTGGGTACGCGCAAGGCATAATTAAAACATGAAAACCATGCAGAAAAGTCGTGTTTTTACATATCTCGAATGAGGTTAGGTACACATAAACATCATCCTCATCCCTGTGATCAGTGGTGATTATTCTTTGCCGGCATGATCAATGGCGAAAATTGTTCACGAAGTAGGTCTTTTCGCCATCCTCCCAACGTTTGTCAACTCTGGCGAAGGCTATGAGCAAGTCCTTTGTATAGATAAGACCCATGACGAGTATTGTAGTGTTTGACCATGTTTCCATCGATAAGAAGGAGCTCCATCAATTGGAGACTACGGAGGAGTCTGAAGTCCAGAAAAATCTCCCATCTGAGTTTATCAAAACGTCAAATGTTTGATCCACAATGTGTGTTCCGATAAGTAGAGAAAATTGTCTAAAAAGTCTTAAACCTAATTGTATTTTTGCCAATTCAATTCTAAGCTTTTTAATTGTACAAATTGAGTCCTAAATAATATTTACATTTTGCCAACTGAGTCAATTCAGCCAACTTTAGTCTAAATTGTTGACGTGAACAGTGCCTATTCTACATGGCACGGTCGGTGCTGACATGGATAATTTTAAATGATATTTTACTATATTTTTTCTTTTACTTTTTTTTTCCCTCCTTTCTTCCTTCGACCGCTCACTAGGCCGTAGAAGCGAGGGCCAGCGAGATTGACTTCATTGGCCTCAAGTGAGCCTTGCCTATCCTTGGTGAGGCTTGCCCTTAATGTCGCTAGGTGAAGTTGGCCTTTGATTGATCGACAACTGTGTAGAGGATGAAGAGGGAAAAAAAAAGAAGAAGAAAGAGAAAGAAAACAAAATGATAAGAGTATTCAAATATTATTAAAAATTATTTATGACAAAATTAGTTGGGTGGACTCAATTGATTATGACTCAATTGTCATAATTTCTATCCAAAAAAATTATCACAATTAAACTATTTGCATATGAATTAATAAGAGTGAAAAGGTTTTGGGATTTTTTTGACAATCCCCCTCTCCCGATAAGAATGGCCGTGATGTAGGGGCTGTTCGGAATGCCGTGTGGTTTTCATTTTGTCATCTCCGGTAATCGTGGTGGGATAAGCATTGAAGAAGAAGGAAATGGGAAAAAAAAAAAAAAATCTATCTTGAGGGAATTAAAAATTTCGAAGCCGACGAGACCAGACCAAACATTGAATCGAGGAGATAACGGCAGTTGACTTCCGTTGCTCCACCACCCCACCATGTCAACGAATTCTGGTTCAGTCACGTTTGCCTGTCTCTGGACCTTTCCACTTTCCCGTGGGCAAACATTTCTTTAAACGGATAAGTCTTTTATTGCATTTCAATGTTTCACGGCAATAGATTTTAAGAAAAATCAAACTTTTCATCATAACACATCCTGAGAACAAGCTCAAATTAGTCAACGTTCTAATCACTTATTCGGGATGATAATTCACGTCTTATTTTTATGAGGAGGTACTTTTCTTCAAGTAGTACGAAGTCAAATGCTAGAAAATTCATTTCTAATAAATAATGCTATAAAGAAGTTGGAGATAATAGTTCCAATTATTCCTCTTATTGGATCATTGTCTAAAGCGAATTTTTGTGATTATTGTCCAGATTTTTTGAAGCCGAGAAGATGAATTTATTAAATTTTAACCCTGGCCCTCTTCTTTGTTTCTTCTTCCTCGCTTGTCCTTGACATTTTCAAGCATTCGTCGTATTCCACACGCCTGTCCAAGTCCCTTCAAATGCGGGAACGGAAAAGATGAGACTGGAAAGGTAGTGGCCTTTCACGAAGGCTTTAAAGATTCGGAGAACTTGGAAAAAAAGTTAGGTCAACTTTTGGGAATTTATAACCACAGACAACATTGATTACCGGCCATCTCTCTCTTGACTTACTGACCACATCGCGGGCGGGTCTTGACGATGGAGCTATATCAATCGAAGAGTGGCAGACATTGAATTTTTAGTATCTTCCAAAGAAGAGCACTAGGTTTTAGCACAAGGAATTGCTAATGTTGAACTTGAGTCTATGCTATGCATAGTGAGTGGTGGGTGCCTGGCAAGTCAACCCAAAGTTCTGTACCATGTTAAGGGACAATCTCGACTTGCTTGCTAGTACAAGATAAGACCGCAATCTCGGCTTTTTAGTGCAAGATAAGACCGCGCACATGAGTCCTTGCTCTTTTGGCAAGTCACTTCTCCAAAGTTGAGTTGAATTGGATATGCACAAGATATGAAGAAGAGCGTGATTTTGGTATGGGTTGAAATATGGTATAGATTCTGAAATTCTATTGCTTATGTTAAGTATGATGCAATCGTTGCGATCTGTCTTCTATTTGAAACTATGGTATAGATCGTAGGGAAAAAGAACCGATCTATCTTTTATACATATGTGGTGAATGAATCAATGTGAGAGTAAAGTTTAATTTTGGTTATTACCATAGAGTAAAAGTCATGTTTACTTTTATGGTGACAAAAATCTAAATTAAGAAAATTTAAAGTTAAAATATTCAATATATAATATGAAAATTGAAAGATCCTACTGTGTTTGTTTGATCTGTTGTTGCTGCTGTGAAACTTGAGGACATACACGTAACTTTTTGATTGAATTTTTTTTGGCACAATAAATTGGTATCTTCCAATTTCAAAAGTTAAAGCATTTTAAGGTCTTCTTGCTCATCCGGTTGTTATTAAATCATAATACTTTTGAAACTCAGATTCTCAAGTATTCTTTGTCTATTTAGAAAACAAACTTTTGCAAGCGACAATAATCAATTTAGATGTTAAATAAAGGAACATTAATTATGTAGTAATTAAACATGACTTAGTTGTGCATGCAAGGCTAATACCTTTGTGTCGACACTTTGACATTGAAAGGAAAAAGAAAATCAACATGCTGCCTAATATAAAATTTGTAGGTAGAACAATGGAAAAAAAATGCACGTCACTGCATTTAGAAATCCAATTTTTTTGGAAACTTTTATGAAATAACATGCTTTCAAATTCATATAAAGATAGATTCAACTATGATTAAATGGATAGATTCAACTATGATTAAATGGACCGACACATGTTACCAAAAAGGAAGAGGTTTGAATGATTTTTGTGCAGCAAAAGTTTTACAATCGCCGGGGGGACCGTATTTTTTAACAGAAATAAATACTTTTCCAAAAATCATTTTAATTAATGTGGTGGAAATAACCGTGACTAACAAAAAAAAAAAAAAAAAAAAAGAAAAAGGAAAAAAAAAAAAAAGAAGATGCTAGGATGTGTGGCTCGATGGACCCTCTCGTGGATGACATATTTTCCAAGAAGGAAAAATAGAAAAAGCACCGACTTCTGTGATTAATGGGCCACCAAATGATGTCACGTGTTTGTGCTTTGTGTTGGGCCCTTTGAATTGATTGCCCAAATTCCCCAAAAAGAGAATCACAGGTGGCGGGAAAAAAAAAAAAAAAAAAAAGGCAGCAAAGGTCAAGAATCGTCCCGACCATATATACAAAAAGGCTTATTTGGTAATTAGTCAAAGAATACCTGATATTTTGTTCAAAAAAAAAAATACATGATTTTATTCTTTTATTCTCTGAAATAATTGAAATTATTTTAATAACTTTTTTGCTCATGGGAATGGATTTAAAACACAATTAAGAAATAGAACAAAATTACCTTTTTTTATTTTGGGAACAACCTTAGAATCAAGCTCATTTTCTTTTCTCTTTTCATTTTCTTCTTCTCTTTCTTCCTTTGGGCAATGACCTTGTTGAAGCATCGCCGGCTCTTGGTAAGGTCGAGCCTCGTTAGTTGGGCCTTGCCCATTCGCCAAGAAGGCTTGGCCTCACCTTAGCTGGGTGAGTGTCGCCCAAATCTGGAGAGGCCGAGCTCGCCCGGCCACTGACGACGCTGAGGCTCAACCTCACCTTGGTTAGGTGAGCCTTCCTAGATTTGGTGAGGCTGAGCTCGGCCAGCCACCGGTGAGACTCGACCTCGTTAGGTCATCGTGAGCTCAACATCGCCTTGGTTGGGCGAGTTTGGTCTCACCAGATCTGGGTGAGGCCTAGCTGCCAAGGAGGCTCCGTCTCGTCGAGGGCTGGTGATACTCTGATGAGGTCGTTGGCCTGGTCGATACCAACGACCAACCAAAGGAAGAAGGGGAAGAAGAAAAGGAAAAAAATAATAAAAAAGGAAAAATATTATAGATTTATTAAAAAATTAAAAAAATCTAAATTGTCGAGAATTTGAGATCTTACCAAACACATTTGTATCTTTGGAATAAAATTTTTGGATAGTTACCAAATGCTTTAAAATACTTAAAAACTTGTCCAAGGAACGGAATAAAAAAAATCATTTCTAAGTAGAAATTATTCTCGAGAACAAAATAGTTATCAAATAGGCTCAAAGTGTTAGCAACTCGAGCATGTTAAATTTAAAATCTTTTTCTAAAAATATCTATTCAATCACTTGAAATAATTAACCAAAAAAAGTATTTTCATTATTGATAATAATTTATGTCTAAATATTTTCGTGAACAATAAAAATATTTTTCATTCATTCATTTTTGTAAATAGCTTAAACGACCATTATTAGAAAAATATTTTTCAACTCGTTTCCTTTAAACAAATAGAACCTAAATGTGGCCTTCTCACTCTGTTTCGTTAGCATGGAGTTTTAGTACCTCCACATCTATAGCTAGTACCATTAGCCTATGGTGGTTAGCTAGCTAAGGTATGCACTAACAGCTGATGCATACGAGACTTCTCATTATTTTGCGTTAGACTGATACAATAAAAGCTTAATACCTTTATATGGGAGAGATTGCCAAGAAAGAGCACTGAGTCCTAGCCTATCAATATCTCTAATTAGACTTACTTTTCCTAAAAAATTTAAACTAGTGGGTAATAGATCAATTATGATATATTAACTAATCTACTTTATACAGAATCTCTGATGTTGGACTTACTTCACATAAACACTCTCACATGTGCACATCAACAAATTTCCCCCTTTGTGATTCCTCTTAATCTGGATATTTATTTTGAATCAATATTCTCCCAACTCAAATCTCCACATTGGCCAAGTCTAGTTCGACATGAAGACAACATCTGCCTCGACTCCTCCTCAATTGCCTTGACTCGGCCAGCCCCAGCAAGAATGCACTATTTGCCATCATGTTCAAGAATCGCATTTTTCAATTCAAGGAATCCATTCCTTGAGATGTTTCTTAGGTCGATGCAGCAAAAACTCAACATTTTCACCTGAGGGAATTGGCATAATAAGAACTCAATTCCAAGCCTATTACCATATCTAGTTAGACCCATTTTCCCCAAAAATTTAAGTCAACAAGTTAGGAACCAATAATGGTACATTAGGTGCTTCACTTTATACCACATCCCTGATATGTTGCATAACACATTCACATGTGTACCTCAACAATTTGATGTTGAAATTGAAACTACTAAATTCATGCCGCACATTTCATGTAATGACCAGTTACATACCTCTACTTTTGGAGATCACTTCACACTTTGGCATTAATATTCCCTATGTTTCTATTTACAAAAATGTCGGTGCCCAAATCCTAAATTCTCACACTGATCTGAAACATCATAAGTTACTAAAATTGAAACCCCCATACCCTAATAAGCAAGATGCTAAGATGAATTGGAAAGAACAAAAAAATTAGTGGGTTTTGCTCAGATATGTGAATGATATTCGTAAAAATCGAGGTATCGAGGGTATAAAAAGTTGAGGCATGTATTTGATATTTTCGCTAAAATAATCAACTAAATTCAAGATTTGTCTTCGGTTGGCGGCCCAAGAAAAAGAGAAATCTTTAGAGTGGAGGTCAAGAAGGGAGACCCGATGTGGTGTGGTTCTGCCAGAGAAGTAACGAAAAGTGGGTGAACATCAGAGTCAAGAATGGACTGGTTCTTGAACTTCGCCCTCCATTGCTTCGTGCTTGGTCAGGTCAGATGCCCTCCGCAATACGCGTCCGACTTCATGCTCTACACGAACAAGTAAAACCCCCCAAAAGCTAAGAACCAGAAAGAAAGAGAAGGGAAGGAACATGAAGTTTTGAGGATAAAGAAAGACTGTACACACATTCTTACCGTACGCGGTTGGAAGTTGGACTCCAACAACTATTGTGACTTAACTGCTCAAGCAATCGGATTCGGTCTCTTTTCCTTTTCATCATTTTTCTTTCTTAGGGCAAGTACCACGTGTAGGGTCTTTAGCTTGGGACAATTTTCTGATTTATATATCAAGGAAAGGATGTTATAGCTTTTCAGTCTTGTAATTAATGTATGACATTATTTTCTTTGCCAATATAGGTTCAGGTTCGACACGTTATGTCTTTTGCTTAGCATCCGAACCGCTAAGGATTGCTATATAGTGCCTAAAGTCTTCCTTCGAGTAGGGGCTAGCATTAGAAGTCTTCCTCGTTCGTCTTCAAGGAATCCGAAAATTTAGAGAATTGCGAAGTTAAAAGTTGTTTTTTTGGCCCAACGTTAGAAGCATAAAACGGTCTTGGTACATCTCTGTCCCCTCATTGCGGGGAAGTTATCCAACGTACTCCTGTTATTCATTAAAATGAAGAAGGGTCGCTCTAAACTACTCGTCCGTCGAACCACAGTTGATATGCTGCCTCTATGTAGGTAAAGAATCAATCCCATTATTCCATTCGAGAGCGCTCGGGCGAGGTAAAAATGGGACCTGCACTTTAGCGGAACCTGCCAATATGAACACAATCAGCATTAACTTGAATGGATTCCTCAAACGCATCCAAAAAAAAGTGAGAAACAGTCATGTCTACCATGTCATCGTAAGTGAAAAAGACGTTAAACCGTTTTCATGAGTATATATTTAGGGCAACAAATTGTGTTCTCGTGACGGGATCAGCTACAGCTACGACCGTTTGAAAATGCAATTTAATATCTGTGGTCAATCCAAGCTTCGCATTATTCAAACCTAAATACATCTTTGTTGTTCGCTTAGATTTATTTATTGGATGAAAGCGCATAGCGCGGATGGGAGTTGGCTCTCCAACCAGAAACAGTTGAACATACGCGTCAAACTTTGAAGACGCGGGAGGCCATTGTCCGGCTCCTGCCTCTGCTCCTCCAAATGCTATCTGTGGGGGAGCCTACTGATAGATTGCGCTTCTTCTTTAAACGCGCAGAATAGAGAGACTTTCCCGGTCGCTCCCCTTTTCCAGCATCTTAGCATCAGTCCCTTTTTTAATCTGTTCCCACTCGTCTAGCACCTAATGTCAGCTCTCTCTCTCAGACCCTTCCCCTACGGAACGGGACAGTGATGTCCGAGAAAATCCGCCTTCCAATAAATACGTGAATGACACGATGTGCATGTCTCATTAGTCGGGCCAAAAGGCTTGAATGCAGAAGAGTAGAAAGTCCTCGTCGGTGGTGTACGTAGACATTTACGTATACCCTCTTCTACGCTCGATTCGACAAGCACGGTTACGGGATTTTGGAGACCATCTGCTGAGTAATCGCAGTCATGAGGTTGACGAGTATGCTAATAATATGAGAGGAATGTGACAATGTTTTGAGTGTAGGTGGCCCCTCCTCCATGGATGTGAGGTTTGCTTGGAGGGTTTCCTTGTCTTGCTATAAAACCCTATCATTTTCCTTCTTTTTATCCAACCTTTGGATATAATCTTGTGGGTTTTGGAGGACCAAGGATGTGAAATAAAAACCTAGAATAATTAAAATAGGAGGCCACTCAATCGTGGAACACGTACACGACAGGATATGGCATTTCCGCATTCCAGCGTTCAATCCGTCCTTTCAGCCTCATCCCACCACAAAAAAAAATGTCCCGAGGCTCAACTCGTGCTCAGCGAATCTTGCCTCATCGATGCTACTAAAGATTACAATTACATGCAAATGCGATTTTCAGAAGGGATTAAGAAAGAAAGAAAGAAAGATGCTTCGTGAGTTAGCCCTGACTGATTTTTTTCCCATTTCGTGCTCTGTACTCGATTAGGCAGTGTCCAACAAAACCTTTTTTTCTTGGTTGAAGATTTGCAATATATCTGGTTTAGGAAGCCGTGGCTTTTAATTTTTTGTGTATGGGGTTACATCCAGGCACTATATCTAGTAAACTCTCACACGATAGGCTGAGTTAGTTACGTCTTTTCTTTTTTCTGCTAAAAAACAAGTCATCCAAGTCACGGAATGTCATCTAATTTCTCAAATTATCCCAACTCCGTAGTGTGTTAAGCCCTAACTTTTGATCTAACATTGTAATCTATATAACTCAGAATCATGATTGGTTTTCAAAACTTTTTCGAGAGGCGAATTCGAGGAAGTTACGGAAATAGAATCCACCGGTTGATAATTGATATGTGATAGAGCTGTTGCTATATGTATTGTCTTCCCATACAACAATTTGAAATTTTTTTTAGGAAATGCAGTTCTAATAAGCTACATTAACAAGTCACATTTCCGCTGCACTTTTTAACAAGTGTCGTCCGAAGTCACGATTAATAGGACGAGCCTCCAACACAAATTCGCATTGTTGCTTGATGTATTCACGGAGGAATCTTGTGGACACGAGTCATCCACATTAGCATCCCCAAAATCATTTTTGCTTTTTTTTAAACCAGAAGCCTCGAGCACAAGGGATCAGAAAATAATTAGCAAGTTGATTAGCGCAAGAAAGCATTAGTTGGGGCGTGTTTTTCTAACCCAAAGTATAATGAAATCCGGGAAAAAGAGTACAATTGGATATGTGCGGGGGATCTTTGTGTCCCTGGAAACCCAAATGACCACGCTCGACATCCACCAATCTCGAAAAAGCCAGTGGCAAAAAGAGCCAGATGGTCAAAGCAACGAAGGCCTCACCCTTTTATACTTCCCCAGTTCCCGTCTCTCTTTCTTCCTTTCTTTTGCCCTTCTCTTTCGAATTTGTGCCCCCTCTTTCGTTTCGGAATTTGATTGATTATATATTCGCTCCGATCGGAGCCAAAATCCAAACATCCCAATCTTTTCCGTGCATCCCTCTCCCTCTCTCTCTCTCCCACTCGCGTTCTGGAATCAGGTGCCATCCCTTCCCTTTGCGTTCCCACGTGTGGCCTCGATCCCACCCTCTGCATGTGTACTGCCGTCGTCATACTTAGGAACTTGTCCATCCCCGAATCGGTCTCGCACGTAGGATTTGGTAAAAAGCAGGCCAACGGAAAGAGTCGAGTATTGTCATCTTTGAAGTATTAGCCTTCTTACCGACCCAAAAAAAAACATAAATATTAGTCTTCTCCTTAAAAAGGTCAATGTGCAACGAGTGTCTGAAAATTGAAGAAACTTTAATAAAAGAATAGCCACAGAGCGCTAAAGTTATATTTTTAGTACATCATTCCATTCTCGAAAATAAATTTTATTTAGAATTTTTTTTGAAAATAAAAAAGTAGATTTTTTTACTTCTTATTTTTATTTCTAACATATAACCTGATCACTTATCATTTTTATTCCAAATCCATTCCATGGTTATTCTTCTATTCTAGGGAATAGAAATTTAGCCGTTGTCACCAAATAGATTTCTATTCTATGAATAAAATAATAGAAAAATAGAAAAATATGATAGTTATCAAATATGCCTTAAGTGACTGGTAAATAAAATCATACTTGGCCGTCCTCGTATCTTGTTTAATTTATAATTAATATACTCAAAATCGGAATATTTTCCTATTTAATGTGGTTAATAAATGTCTCATGAGTACTCATTAACAAGAATCTTATTATAACCGAAGAATGATAAAAACCCTTTTTTCAATTTAGTTTAGAACTATTTGAGGATTAGATTACAAGAGATATAAAAATGGAGAGGTGCCCCATGGTGGTCCTAAATATTTGTAGCGAGTGTTCGAAAATTGAAGAAATTTTGTTAAAATAATAGCCATAGAGCACTAAAAATTGCCTTTGCCAAACCTTTCTATTCTTCGAAATAATTTCTATTAAGATATTTTTTTTCCATTTTCCCAAAAAAAGAAGTATATATATATATATATATATTTTTTTTTCCTATTGTTTCTATTCCAAATTTATTTCCTAACCACTTTCCTATTCCGAAAATATAAAAATTAGCTAATATTAGCAAACAGATATCTTTTTTTTTTTTTTTTTTTTTTTTGCTCCAAGGAATAAAAGAACAGAAAAATAGAAAAATATGATGATTTACCAAACAAGGTCCTCAATAACCGTTAAAGAAAATTATACATTGTCTTTCTCTCGTATCTTGGGTGATGTATAATTATATACTTGAAATCAGAATATATTTCCATTAAATATGATTGATAAGTGCCTCTTGAATACTCATTAACAAGACTTTTATCATAATCAAAAGAATGATGAAAACATCCTTTTTAATTTATTTTAGAATTTTGTAAGGATTAGATTAAAAGACAAATATATATATATATATATATATATATATAGATATTTCGCAATAAAAGTGGGGTGGCGCCCCATCGTTGTCCTTCTCAATTCCGTGGCTTCTCGTAAAGCATTTCACTAATTTGAAAGTTTTGCTTTTTCTCAATTCGGTTATTAGCAAAAATTAGTTCCACCATTCTAATTTGATCGATCAAGTGTCGCAAATCTTTTAAATTATTTTTAACGTAGTAGGTAAATCACGATGAGAATGGGAGTGTATGACTTGTCGACATCCATGTTGTCCCCACTCATTTGATGTTCTACTAACATTCTACCGTGTGATTGGACGATTACCCATTCAAGATGTCTCAAAGGGTTAAACGATGAGGGCACGAAGTCAGTGAAATTTTCAACCCTCAAGCAACGACCGCAAGAGATTCTTACAAATTACAAGGGACGGGATGCACTTTCCGGAATCTCTTTGCTTTTCACCATACGCCATAAAGATGCCGTCAATCTTTTTAACCTCTCTCTGTGTGCTGGGTTGAAAAGCCGATTCACGAACCGGAAAGAAACAAAGGAAAAACGAAGAAGATGGGCAGGGAAATCCGGCTCGCTACGCGGAAATTCGGAATCTTTATTATAATCACTCGTCATCCTTAATTGCATTACCCGAAGATTCAAACATCGCATGCTCCTTTCCGCGCAAGCGATAGACCGAGTCCCATCAATCCCTCCCTCTCTCTCCTCCTTCATTCGCGTATTATTCAAAGGTCGGAGCATTTGATGATGATGGCGACGGATGGGAGTCCTCCGGGTGAATAAAAAGGAGATAAATTTGCGGTTTTGATGCCTTGATTTTTGTTGGGTTCGCGACGATCTTTCCGCTCCCTGCAATTCTCTCGTCCCAGTTCATTGCGGAAGCCGGAAAGGCTCTTGCTTTTTGGCTCGGGGTGGCTTTCGCTGGATATTCTCGCCACCATCTCTCCCTCTCTCTCCCTCTCTCTTTCGCGTCGGCTCCTCGAGGTTTTCTTTCCACAGCGAAAAGGAGAAAAGAGGAAAAGTCGATTCCTTTCCGTTTGCGCCTTTGTCTTCTTCATACGAACGCCATTAAATAACGGACCACCCAACGTTTCCCGCAGAAAACCTGGGTTTCAGTTCAGACAGCAGGGTTTTTCTCGTGCCTCTCGAAACTTTTCTCCGATTTTCCGACCCTTTTTCGTCCTCCGCGTTTCCTCTCCGCGACTGGCGTGAATTTCGGGCCCTCCCGCGTTTTGGGTTTTGATTTAACGTGAAGGCTCTGGCGTCGAATCGTCACGACTGTAGAAACAGGGGGTGGGTTTGTTTTCTTCGGTGTTGATCGAAAGGAGGACGCTTGAGTTTTCTTTAAGGTTAGTGAAAAAGCAGAGAGAGAGAGAGAAAGAACAGCAATCACTTCCTTGTAACAGTTGCGTTTCGCAATTCATTGGATCGTTGTTTCGGTTTTTTTTCTCTTCCTTCGTTTTTTCCATTTTTTCTTTTCTGTCGTCGAATTGCCAACGAAGAAGAGAAGTATCTTAGTATCCTAAAAAATAGCTGTCCAAAAGAGTCAAAAAATAGTAGTCACTCATCGAACCCATCTTTTTGGTCCGATCGTTCTGTGATCTTAGAGAGGGGAAAATTTAGTACTCCGACAATCTCTCTGTCCCCTTCCCAACCTCGCCCTCTGTTTTTCCTCTGTTTTTCCTCTGTTTCTCCCCTCCATTTTCAGGGTTGGGAGAGAGAAGTTGATTTCAGGAAAAACCTCTCTCTCTCTCTCTCTCTCTCTCTCTCTCTCTGTGTCCGTGGAATCATGTTCGTTGACCAGGAATCAATGCAATCGAATCTGGATTGCTTCCTCCGATGCATAACGCCGGTCGTGCAATCCCAATCCCTGCCCAAGGTATGTTTCTCCGTTTGCTGCATTTTTCGTTTCATGTTTGATGAGTTTTCTCTTTTTCTTTTGTAATGTTCATATCATCTGGTGATTAATGTGAAACTATTGGTTGTTTGTTAGACTGATATTAGGAACCTTAATCGTTTGTGGCACCCCTGGGAGAGGGAAAAGGTCGAGTATTTCACGTTGGGCGATCTCTGGCGTTGTTACGATGAATGGAGCGCCTATGGGGCCGGCGTTCCAATCGTCATGAGCGGCGGAGAGACCTTAGTTCAGTACTATGTGCCCTATCTCTCGGCAATTCAGATCTTCACCAGCAGTTCCTACCTGAATAGGTTCAGGTGATTTCTAACTCTTTTCTTTTTATCCTTTTGTTGCAGCTCAAATTGTGGCTTTTTTAAGAACTGAAAAGATTTTAGAATTCTGCGGTAGCTTTTGGTTAATTTGGATTTATTGGTGCCTGCCATTTTTGCGGTGGTTGAGATTGATACAAAACTAAAGATGATGAAAAGAAAATTTCTTCATTTTTAGTATTGATCAGTGTAGAAGAGGCGATTCGGCTAAATTAGCATCTGTTCCTTTTCCTAGATTTTGTAGAAGTAGCACCCCGAGCATTTATGTGCTGCTTTAAAACTGCTTCAAGCGTCCGTTTGAGATGTTCACCAATCACAAAAACTTATTGGTTGAATTAATGGGGATTGGTAACTTCAGGGAGGAGGGTGATTCTGGGGATTGTGAGACGAGGGACTCGTTCAGCGACTCCTGCAGCGACGAGAGCGAGAGCGAGAAACTATCGAGGACGGACGGATGTTCGTCTGAAGACAGCGGGTTCGAGCAAGATACTATGTGGCCTCTGAATGACAGATTGGGCTACCTCTATTTCCAGTACTTTGAAAGATCAGCTCCTTATGCCAGAGTCCCTTTGATGGATAAGGTGAATTCGCCGCCTCATTCCTTTCTCAATCCAACCTATAGTTTTAGCTTTCGGATGCCTGTACTGAGACCCAAATATGTGTGTTGATTTCTCTAATTATTTGGATCATGCAAAGTTTGATATATTTGGATTCAGTAGCATATGATGTGTTCTTTTATTTGGTTTCCAGATAAATGGACTGGCGAAAAAGTATCCTGGTTTGATGTCTTTGAGGAGTGTAGATCTTTCTCCAGCTAGCTGGATGTCAGTGGCTTGGTTAGTCTCTCTCTCTCTCTCTCTCTCTCTCTCTCTGTCTACCACGTACATACACGCCTCAAATACGAAGAAAAAATGAAGTGTGAAAACAGGAAGAGGGTTGGATGCTTAATTTATTTCTTGAAGTCAGTGATGAACTTTACTTCAGTCCTAGAACGCAGTGTTGCTTCCATAAATTTGATCATGTTGGTGAATAAATTAATCAAGCACAGGAAAAGGTGCTTATATAGACGACTCTTGAATATGAATGAAACTTTGAGTGTGGTTATGCAGGTACCCAATATATCATATTCCCATGGGGAGGACCATAAGGGACTTGTCCACTTGCTTCCTCACATACCACACCCTTTCCTCTTCATTCCAAGGTACTCAAGTAGTCCTCTTTTTCCTTCACTTTTTCTCTCGTATTCTCTTCACTTTTAATCCTTTTAGCCATTCATATTCTTTTGAATATTTACCAAATGTACTCCACGCGTGTATATATCAATTTATAAGATATGGACATCGAGGACGACGTCGAGTGTGCTCAGAGGAAGCGGAAGGAAGGGGAAGGCATCAGCCTCCCTCCATTTGGGCTGGCCACTTACAAGATGCAGGGCAACGTGTGGGTCTCGGGCAAGAGTGGCCGGGACCAGGAGAGGCTGATGTCGCTGTTGAGCGTGGCGGATTCGTGGCTAAAGCAGCTCAGGGTCCAGCACCATGACTTCGACTACTTCATGGGGATTCGGCGTGGCTAAAGTGCCAACTTGCGCGAAAAAGTGCTCCGGAGAGATGTAGAAATGACCAAGTAAAAGAGGCAGAGATGAAACAGAAAACCCTTTTCGGGGGATCCGACAATGTTAGGTTAACTGCGATCTCAGGATGAGGCATGTTCAAGGAGTCTACGTGAGATATGAACGTGATGTTTGTTGAGTTTGAGGGTTGTGTTTGGTTTTTCGTTTCTAACCACCGTGTAGTGCCCAAGTAGTTTGTAGGCTTTCAATTCCTGCAATATAGAGGGGGTTTGTATCTGAGAAATAGGAAGAAAGTAGGGAAAAAAGAAGAAAAAGAAGAAGAACGCTTGGGGTGTGTTGTTTTGTGAGTTCTGTAGCTCTCGTGTAGCTCTCGTGCACTGTTGTGATGGATCTTGACTGACTCTCAGAGGATCATGACCGTAGATAGTTTGTCGCTTTGTGGCATTCATTGTAAAGATCGAAAGTGGGGAAACAATGAAAATTGTAACATGGTTTCGCGAATTATTCGGTCTCCTTTGCAACTCTTTCCATTTCCACAAGCCATCATCGGGATTTCTCTGTAACGAGCGTCGTTCTTGTCCATTCGTCGGGCAAAGAAAGATTCAATTTTCAAGGTCTTGGGGTTTTTTCTTTTTCCCTTTTTTGTTGCGATTCGCGAGCTAAATGTCTTCAAAACCGATGTGGTTTCAAGTCTTCTAAACAATTTATTAGATCTTGGCAAAACCGAGATGCACTTTTGCGGTTTTGCCTTTTGGGGTGATCCGATGTAACCCTTTGTGTTGGATGGAACGGCTGGCCATAGACAAGGATGCACCATGACTTCGGATCTGTACAAAGATTGAATGCAACCCTTCGGTCAACTTTTCGGAAATTTTTTAAAAGCAGTTGATTCCGTGGTGGAAGAGAGATTCTCGAAGGATTGGAACGAGAGAACCTTTGTTTTCAATCCGTAAGGCCGACTTTTCCAAATTGCGCTTACAAATTTCAAGGAGTCGTCTGCTAGATATGGAGATGCCACAAGCCAAAAGGTCAAAAGGTCTACTGCAACTCTGGTCCACTGGCTAGATCATAGGTTTAAATGCTGAGTTTGGTCGGCCGTGTGTTCAGCTGAAATATCATTTCTTTCTCGATCATTTGGTGCGCATGGAATAGGGCGACTGAGAAAACCTGGAATAAGAGAAGGAAAAGAAACGGTAAAGAAAGGAAGCGGGCTGGTCTGGCCAGTGGTCCGACCACGTCGGATGAACACCACGGCGACCATTGCATCGACAGAAAAATTGAGAGAAAGAGAGAGGGAGAGAGAGTTTGTCAGTGGCGATCGGCATCCTAGTGGTTGTCGTTGCCTGAGAATGGCAATTGCCACGACGATGGCGCTGGCAGCCATCGTGACGGTCGTGGCAATGACATAACTATGATGTCCCTCTCCTCTCTCTCTCTCTCTCTAAACCCATCATGCTATAACCTTTCATATTTTTTCCTTGATTCGGACATCCTACTCATTATATGTGACTTTATTCCACCACCAATTATTAGATCTGTATTCGGATTAAATCTTGGTGAATTCAATAAGGAGTTTGTTCAAACGACATATAATATAGGAGGGAAATTATTTTTTTAAGATAAAAGTAGAATAAGTTCGAAGCCGATTGGAGAGTAATTTATAAAAAAAAGAAAAGCAGGGAATTGGAGATTCCTCCCCCATTACATTAGGTTTGCCACTTATAATCATTACTTGGTAAAGTGCCGAACGAATTAGACTAGTTTGGTCGTAGTTGTGGATAAGCACTAGATTGAGGTTATACATGAATTATACAAATGGCCAAGAGAAGATAGAGCTTTTCACAGTAAACTAGGGTTACCTAACTTTTGATTAAATTAGTTGCCTTTATCTAAATCGGGATAGACTGAATTGGGTGCTAATAGCTGATTCAAACTGTCGAATCGGAAAAAAGGAAAAAAAAATTGAAAACAAGTAGTTTGGAACCCAAATCAAACCAATCTACGCAAAACTTGATGCAATAATATCCGTTCGACACAATCCAATGGTCAGAAAAACTCGAACTAAACCATTGGACCAGGGTTAAATCGAATAGAATTTGTCGGGTTGGCCTAATTAAAAGTAGGAAAATCTGTACTTTTTTGTTTTTTTGAGAATAGTATACATCAATATTTAAAGTGGAAGGAGATTAAAAGGCGGACGGTGGAACATATCCTATTCATGAGGTCAGTCCCATTACGCTTGGAAAAGACGTTCAACGCCCTGGTCGTTGGTAATAAGTTATTGATCTAAGTGCGATTTGATCGAGCAACGAGGGGACCCGACATCAGCATCCATCTTGCCCTCCTGCATTTTTATATTTTGCGGATGGCTTCTAGATCTAATAATATATAAAATTTGACGATGCGCTCTATCAAAAACTTTAGCACGATGATGTCCAGTTCATTGGGACTTTTGCTTATGTTTATGATTCAACGAGATAATTATCAAATAAATCATAAACTTATTATAATTATATCAATTTAATCTCCAATCTTTTTCTTTAATACCAATTAAGTCAATTTGACTAAATTTGATTAGTCGATGCTAACAAAGCATGATCGATGCCGACGTGGATAATTTTTAATAATATTTTAATTTTTTTGAATTTTTAATTATTTTTTTCTCTTCCTTCTTTCTTTGGCTGGTTGTCAAATTAAGGTGAGGTCGACCTCGCCGGCCATTGGCAAGGGTGAGGCGAGCTAGCCTTCGCCATTAGCCTTTTCTCTCGGTCTGACGACTGGTCAGAGGAAGAAGGAAGAAGAAAAAAATAAAGAGGAACAAAAGAAAAAGTAATTTAAAAAATTCTAAAAAATATTAAAATATTATTAAAAATTATTCACGTTAGCGTGGTGGACCAGCCAAATGGATTGAATTGGCACAAATGCAAAATATTTATGATTTAATTAGTTGAAAAAGATTTATGATCGACATAATCACAATTGATTTAGGATTTTTTTTTTTATAACTCTCTCGCGATTGGACGATGCCGGACTCCATGCCATCTTAAATCTCAACCTGGGCTAATAGAAGGTGGGAATCTCTAAAGTCTCAATCCTCAAACCTAAACAATTAATTGTTTTCGTGACGAGAAAAATAACGTGCGATTGGCATTCCATAAATGCACTTGGGAGGAAGCACGAAAGCTATGGACATTAACGTCGATAGCATTTGACTTTGATGCCCTCTTTTGGGGAGTGCAATCGTTCATGTAATCCACTTCGGAGGAGTCCCGACGGTGGAAACCCTCCGAGTCCCTCCTCATCTTATCCAGAGCCCTAAATGTTGTATGATGTCATCTCTAAAGTGCAACACCCACTAACTCAAAACAATCATCGAATGGTTCTTTCTTCTATCCGAGCCTTCCATCCTGACCCGCCCGTGCCACTCGATTGCATACGAGATAGCTTTCGCGTTTTTGTAAGCGTGGACGGGCTTGGGCAATGATTTTTAAATACGGTGTAGGGTCCACCCTGCCTAGGTACACCCTGCCCAAGTATCGCTATTCATCACATCTTTTCGGTAATCTTCTCATGATCCATTCTCTTGACGCCTCAATGACAGTAATATGGTTTAAATTGAATAATCTTTAATGAAATGTGGAAAATTTCTGCAGGTGGATTGAAATTAGACCAGTCAAATGGGTAAGTAGGGTCGTGTTAGGATCAGTTCGAAAATAATCTGATCCAAATTGACTCATTTAACACTCATTCTATTGCAGACTTTATCATTTTAAATCTATTTATTAAATATAATTAACTCATATAATAACTCAACCCATTAAATAAAGAAAATGAAATGGAGGTATGATTTATTTCGACAGTTCTAACTGAACTGAATGGCTACGGTCGTGGTCCCTCTTTATTGGCTCTTATCAATGTCAAAGTCGAATAGGTTGGGACATTGCTACGCTCCACATGGGCGCGGATCCTAAAGTCAATGAGCGGGGGACGTGGACGGGTTGGCCCATCGCATTGGACCCTTCCTTCTCTTAGGGTGAGATGATCAAAGTATGTCATCCCATGTCTCACTCTTAAATTAGAATACGATGTTCACCTAAATTATCTTTTGTGTGCTTTATGTTAGAGTAAGGTATGGATTGGATATGAGTCGTGTCAATTATAGGTTATTAGATTTACATTGCATGGAAATGGGTCAAAATGGATTAAAAGGTCTACTTTGAGTTGGACTATTTTTGATCCAATACACTCATTTGATTGGTCTAATTAAAATAGGATATTCACCTAAATTCTCTTTTACACGCTCATTTGGTTGCCTAGACACCTGATGAGAAGTTTCTATCTAGTAAACAACGATCAAAGTAGCGTGTTACTTGTTAAAGCATTATTAAATTATCCTTTACTGAATTGTTGGTGACGGTGCGGTTAGCGCTTCATACACATGATGCATGTTTTGTAATGTTTCGAGCATGTCTTCAATTATTGAGGCATGATATATGTCAGGATTTGATTCTTGATAAGATTTAAATACCCTCTAAACTAAGACCAAACTGAGGGACAAAAAATTGAAGAAAAGGAAGAAATTTATACATGATATATGCGTTTCAAATGGGCTATACTTTGAATAAAGTATCTTTCGAAGTTCCGTAGAGTGATCTTATTTGGTGGCAGAAAAAGAGGCTTTGAACGTAACTATGACTAGGGTCGGGCATAGTTCGGTTTCGACTGTCCAATGGGACCAATGGCAAGTAATTTTGGAAATCCGGTTCATCAATTGAACGAGACTGAAATTTGACTGTTTGGTTTGGCCTTGGGTTTTCTTTTTTCCAAATTGAACCAAACTGCCAAACGAAATTGTTTATCTACTTTTTTCTAGTTTTAATTTTTGCTTCTCTAGTTTTTATCAAAACGTTGCTTTCAAATTTTTCGCCGGCATGAGACCTTGATCAATTCGGGTTCCAAATCATTATTTAGTTCAGTTTGGTTTTGTATTTCTTTTTCGATTCAGATTGATTTTCCATTGAAATCGGATCGAATTGGACCATACTTCTAACTGCTATAGTTTACGGCGAAACTCTACAAAATGTAGACCGGTGCATGGGCGAGACCGAATCACACTCGCATCTGTGTAAAGAGTTTGGGCTCAATGAAAACTGGGCTTGGAGATGGGCTTTGTTAAGGAGGTCCAAGTAGGCCGTCGCAGAAGCTCACTAGCACCCCCATAAGATGAAGGCAAATGAATGTTTTTGTTTGGCAAAGAAATCCAATTTGCAAAATATCTCCGTAGGAATAATCGCTCATATGACTTACGAAAATGAGTCATTTTCATTGAGCATAGATTCTTGTTCAAAAACATTTTTTGTTGACAATATTTCTCAAACGATGCAAACAAATATTTTTTTGAAAAAAATATTTTTCCAATCATTGATTTTTCTCACGGAATAGGCATACAATTGATAAAATGAACTCCCTCTCATTTTTTTTTATTTATTTCTCAATCTATCTTTGGATGTGTGAGTTTTAGATATGTACATCACCCGCACTTATGTTTAGTGCATGTGAGTGATGTTCATAATTTATAATCCAATCAACATGAGCGCTTTTGATGTGAGTGCACCATTTCAGGGTTATCGATTCTAGGGTGGGCGATTACTACTTGGAAATCAGAAACTGCTCACTAAGGACCGGTTTTGAAAATTGGAATCGAGAACCGGACCGTTGGTCTAGTCCAAGTCTTGTGTGAGTTGGTCAAAATGTCTTCCCTTCGGAATTAAAGGCATGAGAGAGGGATCAACGAGGCCGGAGGCCACTAAGATCGAGAATGAGAGAGGGAGGAGAGGTTGCGAGATAAGTGAGGCAAGAGACGAAGAGAAAATTGGGATTTTGATTTGAAAAGTTAAAACATAAAAAAAAAAAAGGGTTAAATATGTTGGTTCAGTCTGGGTGAATGGTTGGGTGGTTCCACACCTGAAACTGGGAGTAGGATTCGGCACTCACTGGTTCTGGTAAATTACAATTGGGAATCGGATCGATTCTCATGAGAATTGCTGGTTCTAGGTCGATCCAATCTGGTCTAATTTCGAGTAATTCTCGATTCTTTTGCACATCATGAAATCATGATAATTTTTATAATGGAGCGAACCATCATACTACTAAACAATGCAAGAACTCGAAGAACGACGATTTCGAAGGGAAGGTACGTGGATGTGAAAACGAAATTTTATTATCAAGCCGAGAGAAAGAAAACGATTTCTTTCACTGGGGGAATGCCTCGATAATGGAAGGAAGGGCTTGGATCTTGATGATGTTGTAGCGAGGGAAGCCGCCCTGTTCCAGCAGCACCTTCCACTCGGCCTCCGTCCTCTCCTTTCCTCCCGACTGGTGAGCCATCATGAGCAGGTCGAACGTCACGCCAATGTCCTCGAACAGGTCACCGCCGCCGCCGTCTTGGTCGTGGAGGACGACGTCGATGATTATGAGCTTCCCAGGTTTCTGATCCGATGATGCTATGGATTTTCTGCAGTTCTTTAGTATCTTCACGCAGTCTTCGTCTCCCCAGTCGTGTAGAACCCGCTGTGTTTGAGTGCATGGTCACGAGAATTATATCTGTACTTATAATCATGATTGGCAATCTCTTGTTTAGAGGGATAATTGTTAGAAAATTCTTAAACATATTGTATGATAGCTAATTCAATTATAAACTTTTCAATTTTACCAATTTAATCATAATTCTTTTGACGATTTTCTAATAGTAGTTCTTTCGGCCATTAATTTCTCCCTTGTTAGAAAAAATGCAACGTGTGAGGGCACATATATAATTATAGAGTTTATGTATCATTTAAATAAATAGTTTGACATTTTTTTAGACTAATGACACCATAATTACCTAAATTTTCTCTTAAAGTGCAATTTTGTTTTTCTTACTCAACTACGTATGCATATGAATTTTGACAGGTTGAAATATTCAATCGAATGAAAACAATTTAGGTTGGTGCTAAAGGTTCGATCATCCCCTAATTTTTTTTTTAAGCATGGGTTTTTAAAATGTTTTGATTTTGCCAACCGGAGATATAGCCCTAAATATGTGATCAGTTGTTCGGATCATTGATGGGACCATTGCTGTGGTGGTTGTCCTCAATAGGCGATCGCCGCAATGGTGGTTGCCATGCTGATATGGCCACAACGAATGGTGGTCGCCGTTAACATGCAACCGCCATGATGGCGGTTGCTTGTGTAGGTCAAGATCGAGATTCAGATCTGGATCTTGATATGGTTTTGCCAACTTTATGTTGTGGTTACTAGTATAACTTCGCATTACTTAAATGCGTTATTATACTGTGCTTTATTTACTTGCAATCTCCCTCTAGTAGACCTAAATTTTTGGATTAGAGATTCAAACGTAGTATTAGAGCATAGGTCCATCGTTAAGAACTTTGGTACTCCAATTGGCTCATACAAAAAAGAAGTTGTGCCCATTTTATAATAAGTGAGTCGAATCAAGCGGGTGTGAGGGAGTGACTTACCCATGAGAGAAAGTGTTGATATGATCCCATATCATTTAAACATGTGATTACGATAACAACGTATATTATATACATGCATTTAACCATTACGGGTTGTACTAATGATTGTGGCATAGCCGCATGAGGCAACCATTGGACAAAAGTGACCCCCATCATGGCGGTTGCCACGCCCGGGCGACCATAGCCATCGGGTTAACCATCGGGGCAACGGTCTCGCAATGGTCACCTCGCCGCAATTCTCTTTCTCGATTTTTTTTTTTTATAATAATAATAATAATAATAATATATATATTTTTTTTTTTACGTTTGTAAGGAATTTTTTGAGTTATTTAATTTTTTATTTATGTAACTATTTGCGACGTGCGTGCGGCTTTACCTTGAGAAACACAGCATCGGCCGTGGGAATGGCCTCGAACATGCTCCCTCCCACGTGCTCCACCCCGTCGTACGCTGGCGCCGTGGCCACGACGTGCGGCAAGTCGAAGTTGATCCCCCGGATGTGAGGATACGCCCTGACGATCTCGGCGATCATGCCTCCGGTGCCGCCTCCCACGTCCACCACCGACCCCTCGAGGCCGAACCCGTCCCCGTACGCCTCGAGGACGGCCTTCATTATGATCTTGGCCGTGCACGCCATGGCGTCGTTGAACATCTTGTTGAACTCGGGGTTGTCCCTGGCGAACTCCCAGATCTCCACCCCGTGCGCCTTCTGGAACGCGATCCCGCCTTCCCTCACGCACTGGCCGAGGCAGTGCCACGGCGCGAGCTGCAGCGGGTGGTTCTTCATGATGACCATCGGAACGAGGTTCAGCTCGGAGTCCCGGACCAGCCACCGCGACGAGTCAGTGAGGCCGTAGAGCGGGTCCCCGCCGTCGGACGGGCGGTGGACGGAGAAGATGTTGCGGCGGACGAGGAGGCGCATGACGCGGGAGAGGTAGGGGAGGTCGGGGGAAGAGGAGCCCTCGATCGACCGGGTTATCTGGGCCAAGGTGACCGGGCGGCCGCCGTGGGAGTGGATGATGTCGGCTATGCGGAGCTCGACTGCGCAGTTGAGGGCCATCGAGTCCGCGAAGCTGAGCATGTAACGCCATATCTCGGCTTGGCCTCGGAGCATTGCAGCTGCATCTCCTTCCTTCGCTCCTTCCATGGTCTCTCTCTCCGTGGACTTTGCCTATCGGGAGGAAGGTGGAAGATGGGATGGAGGCGAGCATTGTTGCGTGGCAGCATTTATAGAGAGAGTCGAGAGGAGTTTCCACGTATAAATCTTATTTCAGGTGGCATCATTGGAAGAAGTGGCAGAAAAGTCTTAAATCTATGTGTTAATTTAATTCTAAATCTTTTAATTGTTACAATTTAATTAATGTGAATAATTTTTAGTGATTTTTTTAATTATTTTTTCTGATTTTTTTTTCTTTTTTTGTCTCCTCTTTTCTTTCTTTTGTCGATGATCCCGCCTAGCCATGGCAAGGCCCACCCTCGGCAAGGCTAGGGTAGTCTCACCTCGCATTGCCTAAGAGAAGGCGAAGCCTAGCGAGGTCGCCTTGGCTTGCGTGAGGGTGAGCCCTAGTGAGCGACGGTTAGCTTCGCCTAGGCCAAATCTAGCAAGGTTAACTATCATCAGGGCTTAGCCTTGCCATGGCCAAGCAAGGCTAGCCCGGCCGCCCATCGCTTGTGGCTGGTCATCGACAAAAAGAAAAAGAAAGGAGAGAAAAAAAAAAATAAAAGAATTAAAAAAATCGAAAAATTATGAAAATATTATTAAAATTGTCAACATCTGTATTACTGGTGATTCCATATCAACTAGCGTACATGTGAATAATATCCAGTCAAAATTGATTGGAATGATTGAATTCACATCAGGTCAAAAGATTTAGGACTGAATTAGTATCATTAAAATGTTTATGATCAAATTGACGTCAATACAATACATTTATGACTTTTTTAGCATTTTTTTTTTCATTATTGGAGATCCATATGGCGTCTCAAGAGGTCCATCAATTGTCTTCGCAATAGGAAATTGGTATCAGCCATACAAATTGCATGGCGGATGGTAATTCGAGAATGGAGGACTATAGTCACTAAATGAAGAAACGATCCAGGGTCAAATCGAACGCATAGGTTTATATGTCGTGATAACGATTTTCTCAGATTCTTAGATAACGTATACTCGTTAGGAGGATGATAAAATAGAGGATGACCCTGTCAATCCCCGGAAAAAAAAGGCTTATTAAACAATAGCGGGAAACAACAATCGCAGGAAACGATAAGATTGATGCAGATCTCCTGAGTCACCTAATCAGATCTGACATTTTTTTTATTTTGTTGAAGATTCAACATTCATTAATTGATAAAAAAACAGCAAGAAATTCTCCCGTTATAAAAAAATAAAAACCCACTTGTTATTCCACACATGGAAACTGTTTTCAATTGCAATATTGGCGGATGGAGTGAGATGCTCTGGTAAAATTATTTATTTTCTTTGTATTCTTATTTTATTCTATCTTTTCGTACCTAGCGGAAGAACTCGCGAATTGCGAGGGATTTTTATACTATGGAACGCTTGGGAGATAGACTTTGAAGACAGATTTGGGAGATATCGTGCCGGGTCTAATACGTAGTACCTACTTTCCTAATGCACAATGCCTTCATCCAACGAATTGAATTTTTAAGATGGTCAACGTTGATCTCATACGATCCTTTATTTTTTGTTTGGAAAAAGTATCAAAAAAGTCTTAAACCTATTACATTTGTACCAATTTAGTCATAAACTTTTCAATTGAATCAATTTAGTTCTAAACCTTTTAATATTGATACCAATTAAGTTCATTCGACCAATTTTGGCAGGCCAGAGTTGCCGTGGCAATTTTAAAGATTTTTTAATTAATTCTTCGATTTTTCATTAATTTTTTTATTCTTTTTTGTTTTCTTTTCTGGCGGCGGCCGGCGAGCCTCACCACTAGGCGAGGGAAGCGAAGCCCTCACCCGGCCTCTCCCAGGCTGCTGACGAGGCGGCTTCGCCCAGATCTAGGTGAGGTTGGCCTCGCTCGTGGCCGGCGAGGCCATGGCAACCATCGCTAGGGCGGAGGCGAGGGCTTCACGGCCCTCATCTTCACCTTGGTGATGGCTGCCATGGCCTCGCTGGCCACTGGGCGAGGGCTGTGAAGCCCTCGCCTACCGCCGACGAGGGTTGCGGCCCTTGGCTGCCTCGCCGGCGGCCTCGCTTGCGCCTAGCGAGGGCCTCGAAGCCCACGCGCCCGCCGGGCGAGGCCGCCTTCGCCCGTGGCAAGGCTTGGGCGAGGCCGACCTTGCCCGGATCCGGCGGCCGCCTTGCCGGCGGCCTAGGAGAGGCCGGGAAAGGGCTGCGACCCTCGTTGGCGGTAGGTGAGGGCTTCGCGGCCCTCGTCCGGTGGCCGACGAGCCTCAGGCTCGCCGGCCGTTGCCGGAAAAGAAAAGAAAAAGGAAAAAGAAAATAATAAATAATAAAAATATCTTAAAAATTGCTACGTCAGCGTCCGGCCACCGGCCGATGTCCACGTCAGCGTCGGCCAGCCAAAATTGGTCGGATGGACTGAATTGGTACCAATATTAAAAAGTTTAGAACTAAATTGGTCCAATTGAAAAGTTTAGGACTGAATTCGTACTAATGCAATAGGTTGAGGACTTTTTAATACTTTTCCCTTTTTTGTTTTATGCACATTACCAAAACTTGCAAAATAGATGGATCTTTAGCTATTGCATCACGTTTAAATTTCTATGATTGAATGCCGTGGTAAGTATATGGGCCATCAAGGCAAGATAATAAAGGACTTTATTAGCATAATAGCTTTTGAGTTATTGTAATAAAAACAACTTGTTGTGAGTTATAAATTATTAAAGGAATGGGCCCCATAATAATTTATAATTATTTATGATTTAATTTTTTTATCCAGACCGTTATTTTTATAGAAGATTAAAGACTATTATTTAATTATTTTTCGACGGTCAATATAAAAAAATGACCTGGCCCGTTTCAATTATAGGAAAATGTTAGTGTCTGCAAGAATGCTGTTCATGATTTCATAGAAGTTGGATTCCGGTTCAATTTCTCAAAGTTTTTCTCATTGATTCCACCAAAAAGTATACACATTTCAGCTACATGGGGTGCACATGACAACACTTCTTGGATGGGGTAGAGTTTTTTTTTTCAGAAATAGTTTTTTTCTATTTCTATTCCGGGGAACAATTTCGGAGTAAAAGAACCCGTTTAGTAACTATACAAAATTTCTACTCTTGAAATAGAAAAAGAATAGAAATGTGTTTGGTAACGCAACAGTTTCTTTTTTGTATTTATTCGTTTTTTATTCTTACTCATGGATCGTCGACCACCAATCGCCGCCGTCGTCGCTGGTCGGCGGCGACGGCGGTGGCGGCGGGCGGCGGGCGACGGGCGGCGGCGGCGGGCGGCGGGCGGCGGGCGGCGGCGGCGGGCGGCGGCGGCGGCAGCGGCTCCGGGGTGGCCGCGACAAGAGTGAAGAATAAAAGAAAAAAATTTTGACTTATTTCTAGAAATTGTTAGGGACAAGAAGCAATTTTTTTTTTGTTTCTTGTTTCTGCTCCAAATCTATTTCTGGGCTAACTTTCTATTTCGGGAATAGAAAAACAACTTGGCGTTACCAAACGGGTTTATGTTCTCTTTTTGTTTCGGGAAACAAAAGAACAGAAATTCTTAGGAAGAGAAATGTTACCATGCGCGCCCATGGTAGCTGCAAATCCTCAAGCAGACAGGCACGGCATATGGTCAGCTAGTGCGAAACCTGAACTCGGGCATTTCCCCAACTTTTCACCATGGGATTACGATTCATGGACGCGCCATATCTGGCAGCGAAGCAGTTGAATGTCTCTATTGGTACAGCAGATTGTAGGCTGGCGGATCCCGGATTCGGTGGACGTCTTCCAGAGATAGTTCTCTCTCCAACTGCGTCCTCGTTACCCGAAGAACCTCCTAACAAGGAGGTAAAACAGTCCTGTGTCAGAGAAAAATATGCTGTTTAGACTCCATACAAATGCAAGTGAGAACCTTAATGCTTCAAATGCTGTGCCAACACTTTCTATGGCCAGAGAGAGTGGAAGAACTATACATAAAGGACAACCCGGTTGAAAAATTCTAAAAGCAAGCGATGCGTATCGCTGAGCAAGTAAACCTGATGGAGTAAGTCGAAAGAAGGGGAAAAGAGCAGGTGCTCGTGTGGAGAAAGAAGTTGTCTTAGTTGATCATGAAATAGCGCGCATATCTCTGAAAACTGGCATATGTGGATATCGAGCATCATCTTTTGTACGTCCCCATAATCTTTTCCTTTTCCAGATGAAGTATTCAAATGGGATCCGATGCGGCACCTCTTATTTTTATTGTAGGGCTATTTATGATTTTGCTTGTTTACACTAAGCATTTTTTTAAAACAAGCATGACGTATCATACTGTCATATTGTCGGTAATAGAGAGAGAGTACATTGAACTCCATGTAAGAAGCATGCATGACAAGCCACTGCCCATCCATCATTTCGAAAGCTATACGGTATAATACATCAAAGGCTTCTTCGTCTTCTGCCAATCAAATTGTGACGATAGTCAGTAAAGGATGAATCTTATGCAGAAGGCGGTGAATCTGAGTCTGAAAGATTGAACTTCGCTGAAAACAAATATGATCAAGAACTAGTACTAAATGGCAGGTACCTCCTAACAATTTGACAAAATTGACTCCCGGAAGGCATCTTGGTTTGACTGCAAAATAAACACAAGAATGATTGATAAACTTATGGAACCTTCATTCATAGCTACACGCAGATGCCATGCTAATATATGATTCTGCTCAGGAAGCTCGAATGCATTAGCCTGTGTATCAACAAAAGTCTAGCGAACGAGGCCGCTCCACAGCACCGTGCAATTCACATCAGCGAATGATTAAAGAGCATCAAAGCAGCATGGTTTTCCCTGATTTTAGTTCCATCTCTATAACAGATAGCCCACAATTTATTCAACATTTTCTAAAACGCTAGTAAGAGATTCAGTTACTTGAGGTTTGAGAGGAGTGGCACGCCCTCGCTCCGCATGGGCGCGGATCCTAAAGTCAATGAGCGGCGGACACGAACGGCTTGGCCCATCACACCTGCATTGGACCGTTTCCTTCCCGTAGGGTGAGATGATCAAAGGACGTCATCCCATGTCTCACCCTTGAATTAGAATACGATGTTCACCTAAATTATCTTTTATGTTCTCAATAATGGGGTGGGTCGGATATAAATTGAGTATGGTCTGTTGGCTATATAAATTACTAAATTTGTATTGCATGGAAATAAGTTAAAACGTATTAAAAGGGTTTACTTGTAGTTAACTATTTTCGACCCAACCCACTTAGTTGACGGGTCTAATTAAAATACAATATTAATCTAAATTCTTTTTTATCTGCTCATTTGGTTGCCTAGATGTCTGATGAAAAGTTGTGTTTTGATTAACACTGTCTAGTAAACAACAACCAAAGTAGCAAGTTACTCATTCAAGCCTCGTTAAATTATTTGTTATCGAGTTTTCAGTGATGTTCAAGGGTGTTTGGCTCTTCATACCCGTGATGTACGTTCCGTTCATGGTTCGAGCATGCTTTCAATTATCGAGGCACAATATATGTCGAATTCGATTCATGATAAAGTTTAAATACCCTCTAAGACTAGGTCTCGAGGGACAAAAGTTGAAGAAAATGAAGAAAGTTATACATGATCTATACTTTGACCAGAAAAAAAAATGCATGATCTGTACTTTTCAAATGGGCTGTGCTTTCGACCAAAAAAAAAAAGGGCTGTCCTTTGAATAAATACATATTTCAAAGTCTCCATAGTGATTTTCTTACTAGCAGAAAAAGAAGCTTTGAACGCAACTATGACTTGGGTTGAGCGTAATTCGATTACAACAGATAATTTTGAAAATCCGGTTCAACAATTGAACCGGACTGAAATTTGACTATCTAGTTTGACTTGGGTTCTTTTTCTTCCCAAATCGAACGAACTGCGAAACAACATTGTTTATCTACTTTTTTCGAGTTTTAATTTTTGCTTCTCTAGCTTTTATTAAAACGACATCGCTTTCAAAAAATTTTGCTGGCTTGAGACCTTGATCAATTTGCGTTCCAAATCATTATATTGTTCAGCTTGGTTTTGTATTTCTTCTTTGATTCAGTTTGATTTCCATCTAATCGAATCAGATCGTGCTTCTAAGTCGTATTATTTACAGCGAAATTCTCTACAAATACAGAAACTGGGCTTGGTGAATGGGCTTTAATAAGGAAGCCCCAGTAGGCCATCACATCCCCCCCGGGCCGGCCCGCTCATGTAACTTACAAAAACAATTCATCTTCATTGAGCATAGATTCTTGTTCATGGTCAAAATATTTTCCGTTAACTAATTTTCCTAAATAATACAAACATATATTTTTTAGAAAAAAATATTGAAAAAATATTTTTCAAATCATTGATTTTCCACGGAGTAAACACAATTGAGAAAAAAATCTCCCTCAATTTTTTTTTTCCCAGAGGGTCATGTTACCCCCTATCTTTTGATCGATGAGATTTAGACATGTGCATCGTCCGCACTTTTGTTTAGTGCATGTGATTGATGTTCATAATTTATAATCCAACCAACATGGGCGGGCCTAAATGGCCGCTTTTGATGTCGATGCAGCATTTTAGGGATGATTGGTTCTAGAGAGGACAATTATCACCTTGAAACTAGAAACTGATTACTTCGAAAAATTTTAATCGAGAACTAGACCGTCAATTTGATCCAATAACTGGGTGGGTTGGTCGAAATGTCCTCATTTCGGAATTGAAAGCGAGAGTGAGAGAGGGATCGACGAGGCTGGAGGCCACCAAGAGCAAGAATGAGAGAGGGAGGTGAGGCGGTGAGATGAGTGAGGTGAGAGAAGGAGAGAGATGAAGAGGAAATTAGAGTTTTTATATGAAAAGTCAAAACACCTGCCATTATTACAATTAAAGATCCTCTAATTTACTCCCTAATTTTATGTGCAATTGCTTGGAGAAAAGATCATCTGATAGAACATTGAGAGAGAGAGAGAGAGAGCAGTTAGATTTTCGTTAGATCGTTTTTCATTGTTTTGAGAGTTTTTCAAGTATTTTGAAGAGAAGACAAAAGTGGTGACAAAATTATTATTCTTTGATTCAAGATGCTAAGTTTGATTTTTATTTTTATTTTTTCTTCTACTATGTTCTAATTTTCTTTTGTTAGGGCTACGATGTAGCCTAACAATGATGATGTGAATTTCATGATTTTTATATTTTGCAATTGATTTCATTCATGTGAGTTATACATTATTGTGCATAATGCTTTTGAGTGACTGGCCACCACTTGAATGATATGATGTGTATGTTTGAGACTGAGAAGTGATAATATGCAATTGCTCATTATAATATATAACCATGAATTAAACGTGGATAGAGATATACCACGTTATTTGTTTAGCTTTCGGTGATAAGATGATCTAAAAGACTAACTGTAAACCGGGAAAATTAATAGTTTTTAATGCACTTATGTTTATTTTAATTCACATAGAGATATAGTGGATTAATAAACTGAGTAGGTTTGCTATACCTAGAGATAGGATAGTAAATAGATTAGGAAATTGTGCTATCACATGTTTGATATTGTTCTTGTATCCACAATAATCTGAAATTCATATCTAGTGGTTATGGTGAAATCGGATGCTCTAACATATTTATTTGATTTATTTACTGCATTTAGTCTACAATTTTTTTTAATTTATTCTCAATTATATTTTGATCTGTTAGATAAATTTTAGAATTAATCTATTTTAGTATTTAATTAGTTTTTTAATCAACGATCTCTGTGGGACGATATCCTTTCTCATCATTATATTACTTGTTCGACACGTTCACTTGCGTTTAGAATTTTATGAACAGTGCTTAAGACTTCTAATCTTGGCTTGCATTATGAAAATGAAGGCAAGAGAAAAATTTCAATACAGAGTTGCATTTGAAGCTAGAAGCAGAAGATGTCATATCACATATCTGACTTTCTAGTATCCCATGACCATAAACCCAAAGCATTCTCGTAGACGAGACTTGCACCATGCACATATTTCTTTATCGCATGCATATATTTCTACATCTAAGTGAAGTCATGTCCTAATTAAACCAAAAAGGAGGGAAAACAATTCATAGTAGGACAAGGAGATGCAAAAACTAGCTTCCAAATGACTTGGCTGCACTATGCCTTGTTAAATCAGTAACTAAGTGACTAGATAACCTAAAACACAGACAGGGCGTATAGATCATGACATAAGAATGAAAAGGCAATCAATGCACTTAACAGATAGAAATTGTCTAATGCGTTCCCATTATATGTTATTGCAGCAGAACTATGTGTACCAAATTGAGGTACATACGAATGCCCCCATGCATTTTTGTGGATGTTGAGATTGCATCTGCAAGCCCACGGACACATACACCAATGAGAAAGCACGGGCACACAAGCATATGCTCCTACTTAAAAGGCACACATGTAGACACTAACATCTCTGTACTTTAACAAAACTTTGCAGCCATATCAATTATCTCCCATCATATGCAAACTAAAATTACATCAACTTTTTCCAGTAATATTTGGTGGTTTATTTCACACAAATAGGACCAATCATCAAAACTTTCCGGGAGCAACTATTACCATAAAAAGCATGCTTCGAGAGTTCAAAGAAGCAAATTCCAAGAATACAAGATCCATAAAAGAACGGAAAAGCATATGATCAACTTAGTGGTGAAACAGATGATAAAGCACAGGCTGAAAAGCATTAAGTTTCAAATAAGACGAACTTGCAAAGACTGAATAGTTGAATCTTGTTGCTGTATCTGCAGCTTCTGAGCTTGCTCCAACTGTGCCAGTTGAGCAAGTTGATTTCTGAGCTGCGCATTCTGCTCCTTTTCAATCTTATGCTTATCTGCCAGCATTATGTTCTCATACTGCATCATAAAAAGTTATGATTTCAATAAATAATCCTAATGAAAACCACAAATGGAAATCATTTCTAAATTAAAACATAACATTTTCTTGGAGTTATATTGAACTGCTTATGCACATACTACATACAAGGAAGAAGTTAATTATGGGTGTTAACATCATTAAATATTTCCTAGAAACTTCATTATAACTACAAATTTGATAAAAATTTCACACTACAACACTTATTAAAAAGCAAATGCAACACTGCATGGGAATCCATCATCAAAAATGTATTTCACAGAGGATAAAAGATGTAGATAGAGAACAATATGTCTATCAACCATTAGCATCCATTGAACTAACGTTACAAGAAAAAGTTTTCTTTGGAGAATAGTATCCAATTCCCTTGGGAAAAGGCGGTCATTTGGAGGACAACTACATGGAAATCTTGCCCTAAAGAAAGACATTTGTTCAAAGAGGTTGCTCAAATAAATCTGGGACACATTTTTCTTCAGGGAAGCCAGCATTAATCAGGAGTGCAAATTAGGGGTGAGCGGTTCCAGGTTGCAGTTCAGTTCCGTCTGGAACCTGGAACCTACCCTCGGGTACAGGTTCCAAAAAATTTGGAACCTGGAGCCTACCCTGTCACAGGTTCCATGGTCGGTTCCAGGTTCCAATAGGTTCTTTTTTTTTTTTTTTTTTTTTCATTTTCAAATTTGAACTATAACGTATGCGCATATTATCGGAATCTTCAGCACAGTCAAGATGCTGGCTGTCACCCATTTTTCTTCTCAAACCATATGTTTTTATCAAAACATGGAAATCCTTTTTGTAAGTCCGTGAAGAAGTTCTGCTATGCTTAACCTGTTAACAGCAGGTTCATATTAGGAGTAAATCTACCAAAAATCATGTTGGTTTCAAGCACTTAAATATCCCTATGAACACAAAAAAAACCTAATCCAATCCTTAGAACAAAAGAAAACAACAAACTCACAGAAAAACGTAGATTGGAGTGGTAGAATGATGTAAGCACAATTTTTGTCTCCTTTGACATGCAAAGGCACCGAATAACATCTTCTTGAACACAGTTAGTAGCGTGCTTGAGTCAAAGCCATCAGTGGGATGTCAAATTTCAAGAACTTCATCTTGGAGGTGCTGAAGTTCTCTCTTAACACGAGATAGTTTCTGAAACGTGAAAAAACTTCAGTCAAGAAAGAATCCTTACCATAATCTTTAATCATCATAATTGTCCCTCTATCAACCAGGATAATTAACATGCAAAGCTGAACCAATGGTCAAAGTCATGGTAAATAACCGAGCAACATGTAAGAAAAAGAGAGAAGAAATGAATGATCAGAAGAAATGACTGTAACGAAAATCAAATTTTATTACAGAAGTGAAAGATAGAAATATATGAGGTAAAATGACAGGTTTACCATCGTGTCTATGATTAACATATGTGACACTTTTAGCAAGTCAGGTCTAAGATGGTTAATCACCTACCATACAAATTAGGTAGTGCACAGAGAAAGATCGGATCAGAAGAAAAGGGTTAACCTATAGTCAGGCCGAAAATCATGGCCCCATTTTGAAACACAGTGGACTTCATCAATTGCAAATAATGCGATTCCTCGGCCTGCTGCTAGACTTTGAAGTGGCTTTATCAGCCTATAGGAAGATCCATATCACTCGGTAAAAAAATGACAAGAGATAACACCACTACAATTAGCTTTTGCTAGATGCTAATAATCTGTGTATTTTGATAGATGATAACTTGTGCGCAAATGACACAAGCTAAAAGGAGTCCAATTTGATCATGCATAAATCTATTGTGCGGCACATTGTTATCCTTCTCCTATATTATCTCTACAATTAAGGACCAGTAATCCAGAAGAGCCACTTTGTATAAGAGAACATAACATTCACCGTGCACACAAAGCACCGCATTCTATGTTGACTAAATTCACCCAGATCACAAAGCACCGTGCACACAAAGCACCCATATCACATTCACCGAGAACAGAACATTCATCCTCAGCACGCCTCCATTATCATCAACAAGAAGAACAACATTGACGCGTGCTAAAAACGTCGCGTTAAGAACAACATCGTCGCACTATAGGCAATGAGACGCGTGCTAAGAACAACATTGTCGCACTACAGGCAATGAGACGTTTCAGGTGATTCGCAATCATCATCATCAGATGCGCAAAGCGATCAACGGAAAGCGAGATTAGATGAGGACCGTACCTTGATTGATCCCGGCAAATGCCGAATTCAAGAGAAGGCAAATCGCGCGACGTTTCCAAAACAGACACCCTCAGGCTTCGCGATAAACGAGTCCAGCGACTAGCGTCGAGCGGCGGTAGTGTGGCCTGCGGCGTCCGGCGGCGGCCTTGAGGACGAGTGGCGTCGACGACGGGCAGAGCACGGGAGAGATTGGCGTCGAGCGGTGAGGGTTTGGGCAAGCGGCCTCGGCGACTGGCGTCCAGCGGCGTTCGGCGGCGAGACTCAGAGCGGCGTCGGCGACGGGCAGAGGCAGAGCATGGCAGCGACTAGCGTTGAGCGGCGAGGGTTCGCGCGAGCGGCATTGGTGACTGGCGTCCAGCGGCGCCCGACGGCAAGACTCAGAGCGGCATCCGGCGGTGTGAGTTCCAGGTCTGAAATGAGGGAGCGTCGAGTGGGGGAGGGGGCCTCCTTTTGGAGCCCTAACTGGTTCCAATTCTAGTTCCGGTTCTGGAACCGGAATTGCCGGTTCCCGAAAAAGAGGAACCGGGAACCGGAACTGGTCCTTTAGGAACTGGGAACCAAACCGGAACCTCCATTTCGGTTCTCCGATTCTCGGTTCTACCTGGGAACTGCGCTCACCTCTAGTGCAAATGACATGACCATCAACCGAAGTAATTGATCATCATACAAGTTCCGCACAAAATTTGGAGAAATGCCACTATGAAGTTGCACACCTTCAAATCTGACTGCAGAGTATAGGAGACCTTTCATGCCTTCTGAACTTCATTGAAAAGGAGGACACATTTATCATTTGCATCTTTCAACGCTTGTTTTAGCCCCAAAACCTCTTGTTTAACATCTTGTAATTCTCTCTCTTTATCATACAAATCCTTCCTCGCATCATTGGCCTAAATAAGATAAAGACACGCACCTGCAAAAATTCAGTGCTTTTTCCTCTTTTTGATGACAAACAATAGAAATATTCGCAGGGACCAGAAATTCTGTACTAAGGTTCTTTAACATTCTTTCATAATGATAAAAAAATTGAACATATCACATCACAGGGGACGAGCTGAAAAGAGTATGCTCATGATAACTAGCAATTTAAAAAAAATTGACAAGACAATTATTCAGGCAACAGGCAACCAAAAGGTGAAGTCAGCAATGGACACCTTCTCACATCCATTAAAATCAACAAGCTTTAAGGGGAGAAACAAACAATATTTTCTAATGTGGATTTGTGCCCATAGACTATCGACACTACTTCAACCAAAAATCCCAACTATGGTTCAGTCTACCAGGGAATACATAACATACAACGTCCCACCCTTTCTTTATCGTATCTCTGTTTCCAAGGCTTAGCATAGCATTTCGTGCTCTGGAAGCAAAATTAAGGGATGATAATGTCTCAGATACATTTGATGCATCAGGAGACACATTAACAATCAGCAGAGTCTTGGAGCTTCCGCCTGTAGAGTCATTTAGCAAAAGAAAATGAACAAGCCATCAGAAATTAATGTCTGTCACTGAAAGGTTTCTTTCCTCAATGCTTTGATTGAGACTCAAGGAGAAAAGAAAAGGTGCAACCTTAATATATGATCATAAATTCATTAGCCGAAACATGGACACCATGAAAACAGTGACAGCACACGACATTCTAGAATAAATAGTCAATATTTGTCAATAAGCGTCAAATTCAAGATGCTCCTTCGGTGCCATAGGAGTGAACATGAACTACAGTTTTTTAGGCTCAAATTAAAAATAAAAAATAAAAAAATGTACGAAACGGTCATTCTGCAAAGATGAGACACTTCCCCACAAAACTGCAGGTAGCGTCGTGAACACCTATTAGCAGCTAAGAGGACAGTAACATCAATGCGTGTAATCAGGAGCTTTTCTAACCAAAATAACATCCGTTAAACAACAACCTAGATTATGCACCACCAAAGCACCGAAGAGTGTTGATGGAATATAACCTATAACATGAAACAAAGGAAGGGCCATCCGCAAACTTATTCGAAAATATCTTTAGGCTAAATATTTCAAAACAAAATGCAGCCCAGTAAAATATATATTCACTCCATAACATCGAGTGAACAGTTTCGCAAGATATTTTGCAATGAAAATGAAAAATATTATATGATGAACTATTATTTATCATTACAATGAAAATGAAAAATATTAACTTGAAGGCCATTCTTGTAGAACAGAACAAGTGTCAAGTGGTCTTGGGTCACCTCTATCTGCGTTCACTACTATTTCTTGCATGTGAAGTTGATGTATTGAAATACCATTACTACCAAATCAGTACACAAGATGGTGATGGTCTCAAAAGTTCATTACTTGATAGGTTTCGCGTGCACCGAGAGATATGTAGTGCCAAACCTACCTAACACTTTACATCAGTTTTAGCTCTACCGAGTCATTATCACTTTTAACTGAACCATGAGAACTAAGAAAAATGTTTAGCCTACATGTAAACATCTGCATTAAAGGGGACACAAATGTTTATTAAAGATGTCCATGCATCAAGAAGCCCCTGGTTACTAAAAGTTGCTGCATATTTTTTTGAAATTGCACACCAATGCTTGCTTCAACAAGTGAATATAGCAAAATATCTCTTATTTTACTATTCTGACACAAGATGTATCCCCAATTCTCCCATTACCTAACACATATTCTACCTACGTTATGCGAAAATAAGAAAAGACTAGAAGAGGACCATCTGTAGTATTTCTCTGGGCCCTTCCTCAACAACTTATTGAGTAGAGCTCGTACTCCAGCCTGGCAAGCAAGAAGGCGCCCGGAAGGCGACACGTGTCCTCGTGGGACCACATGGGCGAGACTGAATCACACTAGCATCTGTGTAAAGAGTTTGGGCTCAATGAAAACTGGGCTTGGAGATGGGCTTTGTTAAGGAGGTCCAAGTAGGCCATCGCAGAAGCTCACTAGCACCCCCATAAGATGAAGGCAAATGAATGTTTTCGTTTGGCAAAGAAATCAACAATTTCCAAAATATCTCCACAGGAATAATCGCTCATATGACTTACGAAAATGAGTCATTTTCATTGAGCATAGATTCTTGTTCGAAAACATTTTTTGTTGACAATATTTCCTAAACGATGCAAACAAATATTTTTTAGAAAAAAATATTTTTTCAATCATTGATTTTTCGCACGGAGTAGGCATACAATTGAGAAAATGAACTCCCTCTCAATTTTTTTTATTTCTCAAAAGGGTCATGTTTTTCTCTATCTTTTGATGTGTGAGTTTTAGATATGCACATCATCCGCACTCATGTTTAGTGCATGTGAGTGACGTTCATAATTTATAATCCAACCAACATGAGCTCTTTTGATGTCTGTGCACCATTCTAGGGGTGATCGGTTCTAGGGTGGGCGATTACTATTCGGAAATCGGCAACTGCTCACTAAAGACTGGTTTTGAAAAATTGGAACCGAGAACCATATCGTTGGTTCGGTCCAATTTCTGTGTGAGTTGGTCAAAATGTCCCCCCTTCGGAATTAAAGGCAAGAGTGAGAGAGGGATCAATGAGGCCGGAGGCCACTAAGAGTGAGAACAAGAGAGGGAGGAGAGGTTGCAAGATAAGTGAGGCGAGAGACAAAGAGAAAATTAGGATTTTGATTTGAAAAGTTAAAACATATATATATAAAAAAAAAAGGGTATACATATATCGGTCTGGTCTGGGTGAATGGTTGGGTGGGTCCACACCTGAAACTGGGAATATGATCTGGCACTCACTAGTTCTGGTAAATTACAATTGGGAATCAGATCGATCCTCATGGGAACTGCTGGTTCTAAGTCGATCCAATCTGATCTGGTTTTGAGTAATTCTCGATTCTTTTGCACACCATGAAATCATAATAATTTTTATAATGGAGCGAACCATCACTCTACTAAACAATGCAAGAACTCGAAGAACGACGATTTCGAAGGGAAGCTACGTGGATGTGAAAGCGAAATTTAATTATCAAACCGAGAGAAAGAAAACGATTTCTTTCACTGGGGGAATGCCTCGATAATGGAAGGAAGGGCTTGGATCTTGATGATGTTGTAGCGAGGGAAGCCGCCCTGTTCCAGCAGCACCTTCCACTCGGCCTCCGTCCTCTCCTTTCCTCCCGACTGGTGAGCCATCATGAGCAGGTCGAACGTCACGCCAATGTCCTCGAACAGGTCGCCGCCGCCGCCACCGTTTCGGTCGTGGAGGACGACGTCGACGATTATGAGCTTCCCAGGTTTCTGATCCGATGATGCTATGGATTTTCTGCAGTTCTTTAGTATCTTCACGCAGTCTTCGTCTCCCCAGTCGTGTAGAACCCACTGTGTTTGAGTGCATGGTCACGAGAATTATATATATACTTATAATCATGATTGGCATTGTTAGACCTATTGTATGATAGCCTATTTAATTTTAAACTTTTCAATTTTACCAATTTAATCATAATTTTTTTTTGATGATTTTCTAATAGTAATTCTTTCGGCCATTAATTTCTCCCTTGTTAGAAAAAAATGCAACGTGTAAGGGCACCTGGCCGCAATTCTTTTTCTCGATTTTTTAATAATAATAATAATAATTTTTTGACGCTTGTAAGGAATTTTTTGAGTTATTTAATTTTTTATTTACGTAACTATGCGCGACGTGCATGCGGCTTTACCTTGAGAAACACAGCATCGGCCGTGGGAATGGCCTCGAACATGCTCCCTCCCACGTGCTGAACCCCGTCGTACGCCGGCGCCGTGGCCACGACGTGCGGCAAGTCGAAGTTGATCCCCCGGATGTGAGGATACGCCCTGACGATCTCGGCGATCACGCCCCCGGTGCCGCCTCCCACGTCCACCACCGACCCCACGAGGCCGAACCCGTCCCCGTACGCCTCCAGGACGGCCTTCATTATGATCTTGGCCGTGCACGCCATGGCGTCGTTAAACATCTTGTTGAACTGGGGGTTGTCCCCGGCGAACTCCCACATCTCCACACCGTGCGCCTTCTGGAATGCGATCCCGCCTTCCCTCACGCACTGGCCGAGGCAGTGCCACGGCGCGAGCTGCAGCGGGTGGTTCTCCATGATGACCATCGGGACGAGGTTCAGCTCGGAGTCCCGGAGCAGCCACCGGGATGAGTCGGTGAGGCCGTAGAGCGGGTCCCCGCCGTCGGACGGGCGGTGGACGGAAGAAAATGTTGCGGCGGACGAGGAGGCGCATGACGCGGGAGAGGTAGGGGACGTCGGGGGAAGGGGAGCCCTCGATCGACCGGGCTATCTGGGCCAAGGTGACCGGGCGGCCGCCGTGGGAGTGGATGATGTCGGCTATGCGGAGCTCGACTGCGCAGTTGAGGGCCATCGAGTCCGCGAAGCCGAGCATGTAACGCCATATCTCGGCTTGGCCTCGGAGCATTGCAGCTGCATCTCCTTCCTTCGCTCCTTCCATGGTCTCTCTCTCCGTGGACTTTGCCTATCGGGAGAAAGGTGGAAGATGGGATGGAGGCGAGCATTGTTGCGTGGCAGCATTTATAGACACAGTCGAGAGGAGTTTCCACGTATAAATCTTATTTCAGGTGACATTATTGGAAGAAGTGACAGAAAAGTCTTAAATCTATGTACTATTTAATTTAAAATCTTTTAATTGTTATGATTTAATTATAAACCTTTCAATTTAGTATTTATTAAATGTCTAATTTTGGTCAAATATTACTAATGTGGATGCCGATGGACTTATGTGGCACTGCAGGCATTGATGTGAATAATTTTTAGTGATTTTTTTATTTTGATTTTGATTTTATTTTTTCTTTCATTTCTTCTTTCTTTTGTCAATGACCCTACCTAGCCATGGGAAGGCCGGCCCTCAGCAAGGCTAGGGCAATCTCGCCTGAGGGAAGGCGAAGCCTAGCGAGGTCGCCTTGGCTTGCGCGAGGGCGAGCCCTGGTGAGCAAGGGTTAGCTTTGTCTAGGCCAAATCTAGCAAGGCTAACTATCAACAGGGCTTAGTCTTGCCATGGCCAAGCAAGGCTAGCTCGGCTGCCCATTACTTGTGGCTGGTCATCGGCAAAAGGAAGAAGAAAAGAGAGAAAAAAAAGAATAAAAAATAAAAAATCAAAATATTATGAAAATATTATTAAAATTGTCCACTTTTATAATGGAAATACCATGTGAGTTGGCCAACGTACACGTAAATAATATCCAGTCAAAATTGATTGGAAAGACTGGATTAGCATCAAGTAAAAAGATTTATGGTTGAATTAGTATCATTAAAATATTTATAATTAAGTTGATATTGATACAATACATTTATGACTTTTTTAGCATTTTTTTTTCATTATTGGAGATCCATATGGCGTCTCAAGAGGTCCATCAATTGTCTTCGGAATAGGAAATTAGTATTAGTCATACAAATTGCATGGCGGATGGTAATTCGAGAATGGAGGACTATAGTCACTAAATGAAGAAACGATCCAGGGTCAAATCGAACGCATAGGTTTTTATGTCGAGATAATGGTTCTGTCATATTCTTAGATAACGTATACTCGTGAGGAGGATGATAAAAAAGAGGATGGACCTGTCAATTCGCGGAAAAAAAGGCTTATTAAACAATAGCGGGAAACAATAATTGCAGGAATTGAGTGACCTAATCAGATCTGACATTTAATTTTTATTTTTATTTGTTGAAGATTCAACATTCATTAACTGATAATAAAAAAAGCAAGAAACTCTCCCGTTATAAAAAAATAAAAATCCACTTGTTATTCCGTACATGGAAACTGTGTTATTCCGCACATGGAAACTGTGTTCAATTGCAATATTGGCGGGCGGAGTGAGATGCTCTGGCAAATTTTTTTATTTTCTTTGTATTCTTATTATATTATATCTTTTCGTACCTAGCGGAAGAACTCCCGAATTGCGTGGGATTTATTGCGTGGGATTTTTATATTATGGAACGCTGGGGAGATAGATTTTGAAGATAGATTTGGTAGACATCATGCCGGGTTCTAATACAAAGTACATACTTCCCTAATGCACAATGCCTTCATCCAACAAAGTGAATTTTTAAGACGGTCAATGTTAATCTCATACGATCCTTTATTTTTTGTTTTATTCACATTACCAAAACTCGCAAAATAGGCGAATATAATGCTATTGCATCACAATTTAAATTTCTATGATTGAATGCCGTGGTAAGTATGTGGACCATCAAGGCAAGGCATAATAAAGGACTTTATTAGTATAATAATTTTTGGGTTATTGTAATAAAAATAACTTGTTATGAGCGTCAAATTATTAAATGAATGGACTCCAAAATAATTTATAATAATTTATTATTTGATTTTTTTATTTGAAATAGACTATTAGTTTAATAGAAGATTAAAAGCTGTAGTCAATATAAAAAAATGACCTGGCCGGTTTCAATTACTGAATTACAGGAAAACGTCAGTGTCTGCAAAGATGCTGTTCATGATTCCACAGGAGTTGGATTCCGGTTCAATTTCTCAAAGTTTTTCTCATTGATTCCACCAAAAAGTATACACAGTTCAGCTACATGGTAGCTGCAAATCCTCAAGCAGAAAGGCACGGCGTACGGTCAGCTAGCGCGAAACCTAAACCCGGGCGTTTCCCTAACTTTTCACCATGGGAATACGATTCGTGGACGCATCTGGCAGCGAAGCAGTTGAATGTCTCTATGGTACGGCAGATTGTAGGCTGGCGGATCCCGGATTCGGTGGACGTCTTCCAGAGACAGTTCTCTCTTTAACTGCGTCCTCGTCATTCGAAGCACCTGCTGACAAGTAAACAGTCTTAAGCGTCAAGAAAAATATGTTGTTTAGACTCCATACAAATGCAAGTGAGAACCTTGATGCTTCAAATGCTGTGCCAACACTTTCTATGGCCAGAGAGAGTGGAAGAACTATGCATAAAGGACAACCCGATTGAAAAATTCTGAAAGCGAGCGATGCGTATCGCTGAAGGAAGTAAACCTGATGGAGTACGTCGAAAGAAGGGGAAAAGAGCAGGTGCAAGTGTGGAAGGAGCAGGTGCTCGTGTGGAGAAAGAAGTTGTCTTAGTTGATCATGAAATAGGGCGCATATCTCTGAAAACTGGCATCTGTGGATATCGAGCATCATCTGATGCACGTTCACGTAATCTTTTGCTTTTCCAGATGAAGAAATCAAATGGGATCCGATGCGGCACCTCTTATTTTAATTGTAGGGCTATCTATGATTATGCTTGTTTACATTAAGCATTTCTTTAAAATAAATGTGACGTATCATACTGTCATGTTATCGGTAATGACGAGAGAAAGAGTACATTGAACTCCATGTAAGAAGCATGCATGGCAAGCCACTGTGCATCCATAGAGAGAGAGAGAGAGAGAGATGACGAGAGAAAGAGTACATTGAACTCCATGAAAGAAGCATCCATGGCAAGCCACAACACGTCCACACAGAGAGAGAGAGAGAGAGAGAGAGAGAGAGAGAGAGAGAGAGAGAGAGAGAGAGAGAGAGAAATGACGAGAGAAAGAGTACATTGAACTCCATGTAAGAAGCATGCAGGCAAGCCACTGCGAGTCCATAGAGAGAGACAGAGACAGAGATAGAGAGATAGAAAGAGAGTACATTGAACTTCATGTAAGAAGCATGCATGGCAAGCCACTACGCATCCATCATTACGAAAGCTATACAGTATAATACATCAAAGGCTTCTTCATCTTCTGCCAATCAAATTGTGACAATAGTCAGTAAAGGATGAATCTTACGCAAAAGGCGGTGAACCTGAGTATGAAAGATTGAATTTCGCTGAAAACAAATATGATCAAGAACTAGTACTAAATGGCAGGTACCTCCTAACAATTTGACAAAAATGACTCCCGGAAGGCATCTTGGTTTGACTGCAAAATAAACACAAGAATGATTGATAAACTTATAGAACCTTCATTCATAGCTACACGCAGATGCCATGCTAATATATGATTCTGCACAGGAAGCTCGAATGCATTAGCCTGTGTATCAATAAAAGTCTAGCAAATGAGGCCGCTCCACAGCACCGTGCAATCCACATCAGCGAATAATTAAAGAGCATCAAAGCTGCATGGTTTTCCCTGATTTTAGTTCCATCTCTATAACAGATAGCCCACAATTTATTCAACATTTTCTAAAACGCTAGTAAGAGATTCAGTTACTTGAGGTTTGAGAGGAGTGGCACGCCCTCGCTCCGCATGGGCGCGGATCCTAAAGTCAATGAGCGGCAGACACGGACGGCTTGGCCCATCACACTTGCATTGGACCGTTTCCTCTCGTAGGGTGAGATGATCAAAGGACGTCGTCCCATGTCTCACTCTTAAATTAGAATATGATGTTCATCTTTTGTGTTCTCAATATTGGGGTGGGTCGGATATAAATTGGGTATGGTTCTGTAGGGTATATCGGTAACTAAATTTGCATTGCATGGATATAAGTTAAAATGATTAAAAGGGTCTACTTGGATTTGAATATTTTCGACCAAACCCACTCATTTGACGGGTCTAATTAAAATACGATACTAATTCAAATTCTCTTTTATGTGCTCATTTGGTTGCCTAGATGCCTGATCAAAAGTTGTGTTTTGATTAGCACTGTCTAGAAAACAACAACCAAAGTAGCAAGTTACTCATTCAAGCGTCGTTAAATGATTAGTTATCGAATTTTCAGTGATGTTCAAGGGTGTTTGGCTCTTCATACTCGTGATGTATGTTCCGTTCATGGTTCGAGCATGCTTTCAATTATCGAGGCACAACATATGTCAAATTCGATTCGTGATAAGGTTTAAATACCCTCTAAGACTAGGTCTCGAGGGACAAAAGTTGAATAAAAAGAAGAAAGTTATACATGATCTATACTTTGACCAGAAAAAAAAAATGCATGATCTGTACTTTTCAAATGGGCTGTGCTTTCGACAATAAAAAAAAGGATTGTGCTTTGAATAAAAACATATTTCAAAGTCTCCATAGTGATCTTTTTTGCCGGCAGAAAAAGAGGCTTTGAACGTAACTATGACTTGGGTCGAGTGTAATTCGACTCCAACAGGTAATTTTGGAAATTCGGCTCATCAATTGAACTAGACTGAAATTTGACTATCTAGTTTAACTTGGGTTCTTTTTCTTCCCAAACGGAACCGAACTGTCAAACGACATTGTTTATCTACTTTTTTCTAGTTTTAATTTTTGCTTCTCTAGCTTTTATTAAAACGAGGAAAAATCCCAAGTAGGGATCCAAAGTGCATACTTTTTCTCAAAAGAGGATCTAAAATGGAGTTTGTCTCAGATAAGGACCCAAAGTGGTCATTTAGTTCCAAAGAAGGATCTTAGTTGCTGGCCGGTGAACAGATGTATCTCCAATGCATATTCCGGTAACCTGATCAGGGGTTTTTGTCCAAAAAAATTCTTTTTTATTTTCGTTTTGTTCTTTTTTTTTTCTATGGTTGCACTGTTTATCATCTTCTTCGTCCCCTCATCGTCTTCGCTTACCCAAACCAAGAAGATTGGACTTGGGAAGGGCCGGCGAGGGCTGGACGCCCATCGCCGGCAGTGGGCGAGGACCGTCGAGCCCTTGTCGGCCGCAAGCGAGGGCTTGCAGGCCAACCCTCCCCAGATCTGGCGAGGGTGGCCTCGGCCGTGATCCAGCACGAACCCGTACAGCATTATCCCGCCGTTGTTCTGCTCCAAGTACGCCACTGCACATACAGAACACCGAATGAGAGATGGTATCGAAGTGAGGTTTGAGCTTCAATGATGGATTTCATGTGTATGGATATGTGTGGATATGGACTGACCTAGTGCTTGTCGGATTTGGAATGAGCTAGAATCCGAGAAGGTGGAGACTGGGATGAAGAGATTTGAGTCGGTGTCACTGTGCGAGGCGTCGTGTTCCACGGTTTCAGGTTTCAGGCAGTTCGAACCAAAAGCAGAAGCAGAAGTCACTAGCATGTGCCATCTAGTGGCCAAAGAGGCAATGCCTTGAGCTTTGTGGGTGATTCTTGCAGCCCCCAACAAGCACAAGAACAGACCACTCATCTCAACAACCGAACACACCTGCAACAAATGCATCAGGAAAATCAAACGAAGATGACAAACATATTCCGGGGAACGTAATTGAATTCGCTGCGTTCACTCACTACAAGATCTCCGGAATTGAAGAAATTCTTCTCGGTCTTTGATGCCCGGACGATCAGCAGTGCTGCAAACTGGCTCACTGTCATCGTCAGGAGGCAATTGATGATGAAGAAACGGTACCGGTGGCTTGTTGCGGACAGCTGCTTCAAGCTCTCTTCTCCGTCTCGAGCTCACCTAAACCGAGCGCAAATTTCCAGGCTTTTGGACCAGAAGAGGTGCTCAAGAAGGTGGGCACTTCGTTTTCCTTCCCCTTTGCTTTGTGTCATTACCGTCTTGAGTGAACAATTCAGGGTTATGCGCGTTTTGGATATAATGGTGTGTATGCTCGGTCGATGTTTGTTGGTATTCCTAAGTGAAGACAACAAATGGGTGCCTTTCGAAATGCATAATTGCAACGTGTTGTTTCATGGGGGAAATCAAAGGAGACGTGCCCTGAAGAAGACGATGAGTAGGACAACCAAAAATGAAAAAAATAAAATAAAAATAGTTGGACGAAAATACCCTAATCAGGCCATCGGAATATGCATCGGAGATGTAACTATTCACCGGCCGGCGACTGAGGTCCTTCGTTGAGACTAAATAATTATTTTGGATCCTTATTTGAGACAGATCTCACTTTAGGTCCTCTTTTGAGAAAATGATGGCACTCTAGGTCCTTATTTGAGATTTTTCCTAAATTTTAACTAAGGAATTGCAACTGACCTCTTTGCATTTGGTTAGAAACCCGCTAAGATATGAGAGGATATTCAACAAAAGAATTCGAACTCGAGGACTTGATTACATTAGCTCTGGCTCACTCATTTTCGGTAACTAGCCTAATCATGTATTAACTAACACCATAGCGAGTCTATCAAGAAAAATCTAAGTTTTGTATAACCATTCTAAAATAAGAAAGCAACATCCAATTATTGAAAAGTGCAGTCAATTATAATCATAATAGAAAGTATGCAAGCATCCTAAATTGTCGTTGAAAAAGAAAATAAAACAAAATAAAACAAAAATCCTCATTGTAAAGTCTAAAGGCTTGTCCAATTCTTAAGCCTTAAAACTTTAAAGGGTTTTCCAATTTTTTTATAATTTTCAAGAATTTTTTTTTTTCGAACTTTAATGATTTTTCTATTTTTTCTTTAAAAAATATGATTTTTTGGATTTTTAAGATTTTTATGAATTTTCTAATTTTCCAATTTTCCAATTTTCCAATTTTTAAATATATATTTTTTATTTTTTTTATTCTTAATGACTTTTCTATTTTCTTTCTTTAAATGTTAATGACTTTGTAAAATTCTAATTTTTTTTAATTTTTGAATTTACTAAATTTTTTTATTTCCCAAATTTAAAAAAATCATTTTCTAAATTTTTCATTTTTTAAATGTTTTCTACTTTTGAATTTTTATTTTTGATATTACTACTACTACTACTACTACTACTACTACTACTACTACTACTACTACTACTACTATTATTATTATTATTATTATTATTAGGGAAAATCTCAAATAATGACCCAAAGTGAGTCTATTTTCTCAAATAAGGACTGAACTTGTCGGCCGGCCAAAATGTTCACCGGCCGACTAGCGTTTGACATTTCCAGTGGTCGGAATATGGGCAATTTTGTCCAAAAAAAAAAATATAGATAGAAGTTAACAAACCCTAAAAACAAACCCCCCAACTCTTCACTTTATGTTCTCACATTTTTCTTCTTATACTTTTCATCTTCTCCGTTCTTTGTCCTCTCTCGTTTGGAGCACGAAAATTTTCTGTTAATAGAACATGAATTGAAACACAATAAGAAACCCCTACCTTCGTTTCTTCACATCTTCTTCTTTTGTTTTTTGTCTTCGTTTCTTTCCAACGAAAAAGACAAATCTTGAGTAAAGCCACCTTTTTGTTATTGAGACACTTGTGTGTAATATGAGGGCCTCGATTCTTCATTATCTTTTCCTAGGTTTGCCATACACTTTGATTCGCACTCTCGTTCAATCGAGGTCAGTTTCGTTCAAAGTGAGAGGGAGAGAGGGCACGTACCTTTGGAACTCAGGGAGCTAGGGATTTTGCTCAATCAACAGAGAATTTGGATTTTCCAAACGAGAGGGGACAAAGAATGTAAAAGATAAAGAGCGGAAGAAGAAGAACGTGAAGAGTTTGGGAGTTTTGTTTTTAGGGTTTGTTAATTTCTATCTATAATTTTTGGGACAAAATTGCCCATATTCCAGCCACTGAAAATGTCACACGATCGCCAGCCGATGAACATTTTGGCCGACCGACAAGTTCAGATCCTTATTTGAGACTTGTTAGTCACTTCGGGTCCTTATTTGGAACAATGGTCACTTCGGGTCCTTATTTGAGAAAGTAGGCTCATTTTGAGTCATTATTTGAGATTTTCCCTAAATTTTACATAGGCTTAATTAATTTAAAATTTGAATTTGTGAGGTATAAACCTGTGAGAGCTTGAGTCAATGGAAGATCATCGGCCTAAAGTTGACAAAACACCTAAATTTAACAAAATCTTCCTTCCCACAAGAAGGGTTAGATCGCGACACATGAGAGGGGTTATTAGATCGCGGCACTCCCAAAGAATGTCACCTGAATTAAGATTTACACGTGGAAACTCCTCTCGACTCTTCCTACAAGTACTGCCACGCAACAATGCTCGCCTCCATCCAATCTTCCACCTTTCTCCCGATAGGCAAAGTCCACGGAGAGAGACCATGGAAGGAACGAAGGAAGGAGATGCAGCTGCAATGCTGCGAGGCCAAGACGAGATATGGCGTTACATGCACGGCTTCGCGGACCCGATGACCCTCAACTGCGCAGTCGAGCTCCGCATAGCCTACACCATCCACTCCCACGGCGGCTGCCCGGTCACCTTGGCCCAGATAGCCCGGTCGATCGAGGGCTCCCCTTCCCCCGACCTCCCCTACCTCTCCCGCGTCATGCGCCTCCTCGTCCGCCGCAGCATCTTCTCCGTCCACCGTCTGTCCGACGGCGGGGACCCGCTCTACGGCCTCACCGACTCGTCCCGCTGGCTGGTCCAGGACTCCGAGCTGAACCTCGTCCCGATGGTCATCATGCAGAACCACCCAGTCCAGCTCGCGCCGTGGCACTGCCTCGGCCAGTGCGTGAGGGAAGGCGGGATCGCGTTCCAGAAGGCGCACGGGGTGGAGATGTGGGAGTTCGCCAGGGACAACCCCGAGTTCAACAAGATATTCAACGACGCCATGGCGTGCACGGCCAAGATCATAATGAAGGCCGTCCTGGAGGCGTACGGGGACGGGTTCAGCCTCGTGGGGTCGGTGGTGGATGTGGGAGGTGGGACCGGGGGCGTGATCGCGGAGATCGTCAGGGCATATCCTCATATTCGGGGGATCAACTTCGACTTGCCGCACGTCGTGGCCACGGCGCCGGCTCACGACGGTGTGGAGCACGTGGGAGGCAGCATGTTCGAGGCCATTCCCAAGGCTGATGCGGTGTTTCTCAAGGTATGGTTGCATTCATTTCGCGTATAGTTACATAAATAAATTACTCAAAAACTTCCTTAACAACGTCAAAAAATTAAAATTAAAATATAAAAAAATCGTGAGAGGGCATCGTGGGCGGCTGACCATAGCGACACCGGTATCTGATGGTTAAGCTGATGGCGGTAGTCCCCCACCTTGCCACGGGTGTGGGTCACTCTCATTGAATGGTTGCCTCATGCCAGAATTGTTAATATAACCCATGATGGTTCCCCCTTGTGGGTAAGTCCCTCCCTTATACACATTTGACTTGGCCCACCAATAGCAAAATGGGCACGACTTCTATTTTGTGTGAGCCAATTGGAATGTCAAGATCTGAACTATCGACCTATGCTCTGATACTGCATTTGGATCTCTAATCCATAAGCTTAGGCCTACCAGAGGGAGATTGCACGTAAATGAGGCATAGTATAATAACGCATTTAAGTAATGCGAAGTTCAGCCGTCACGGTTTTACACATTAACAGTGACCTCTATTCACTGGGGCCGTCTATCAACATGGCAACCACCATCACGACGATCACCTATTGAGGATGACCACCACAATAATTGTCTCGTCAGTTGTCCGGACTACGGATCGTGTATTCAAGGCTATATCCTGAGTTGGTGGAATCAAAACATTTTAAAAATTCACGCTTAAATAAAAAAAAATGGGGATGATCGAACTTTTAGCCTCTACCTCAAATAGTAAATTTTTTTGTTCGGTTGAATATTTCAAACTATCAAAATTCATATGCGAACAAGGGTAAAAAGTTAATGGCCGGAATAATAACATTGACAAATTGTCGAAAATTTTAGAATTAATATGAAAAAATCGAAAATTTTAAAGTTAAATTGGTCGTCGTACAAGTTTAGGAGTTTTTGAGCAATTATGATTATAAGCATATATAATTCTCGTGACCATGCACTGAAACACAGTGGGTTCTACACGACTGGGGAGACGAAGACTGCGTGAAGATACTGAAGAATTGCAGGAAAGCCATAGCATCGTCGGATCAGAAACCTCGGAAGCTCATAATCGTCGACCTAGTCCTTCGCGACCGGGAGGACAGCGGTGACCCGTTCGAGGAATTCGGAGTGACGTTCGACCTGGTCATGATGACTCACCAGTCGGGAGGGAAGGAGAGGACGGAGGCCGAGTGGAAGGTGCTGCTGGAACAGGGCGGCTTCCCTCGCTACAGCATCATCAAGATCCAAGCCCTGCCTTCCATTATCGAGGCATTTCCCCAGTAAAAAGATCGTTTTCCTTCTCTCGGTTTTGTACTTAGATCTCGCTATCACACGCACGTACCTTCCCTTCGGAACCGTCGTTCTTCGAGTTCTTGCACTGTTTAATAAGTGTGATGGTTAGTTCCATTGTAAAATTAGTGTAATTTCACTATTGCGTATAATTGGGTGTGATTCAGGTGGTGTAGGGGTGTGCAAAAGAATCAAGCGCCCGAAACTGGACCGGATTGAATCAATCCAGAGCCCTGCCTTCCATTATCGAGGCATTTCCCCAGTAAAAAGATCGTTTTCCTTCTCTCGGTTTTGTACTTAGATCTCGCTATCACACGCACGTACCTTCCCTTCGGAACCGTCGTTCTTCGAGTTCTTGCACTGTTTAATAAGTGTGATGGTTAGTTCCATTGTAAAATTAGTGTAATTTCACTATTGCGTATAATTGGGTGTGATTCAGGTGGTGTAGGGGTGTGCAAAAGAATCAAGCGCCCGAAACCGGACCGGATTGAATCAATCCAGAGCCGACAGTTCCCAATTGTAACTTATTACAATCGGTGAATATATATATATATATATATATATTAAAAAATTTATAAGATGCTATGGTAAAATTATTTATTTTCTCCGTATTCTTATTGTATTAAAGAGCTTGTGAATTGCGTGGGATTTTTATAATATGGATTGATTGGGAGATAGATTTGAGAGTTATCATGTCAGGTCTAACTGGTAGTACCTAGGGAACAGGTAATACCTACTTTGCTAATGCACAATGCATTAATCTAAGGAGTGACTTTCTAAGACTATCGATATTGATATCATAAGATCCTTGATTTGTTTTATACACATTAGCAAAACTTACAAAACAGACAGAAATATAGCTATTGCTTCATGATCTAAATTTCTACAATTGGATAATGTGGTTCAAGACAAGGCATAAGAAAGAGATTTGTTAGCAAGACAATTTTTGAGTTACTGTAGAAATAAGAGTTTGTTGTCAGTCACAAATTTTTAAAGAATAGACTCCACAATAAATTATAATTATTTATTATTTAATTTTTTGTGATCAAGAACGGAATATTTCATGAAAGATTAAAAATTGTTATCCAATCTTTCCATAGTAAATAAGAAGAAAAGATCCTGCTGGTTTCAGTTACAGGAAAATGTCAGTGTCTGAAAAATGTCGGTCACAATTACACAGAAGTCAAGATTCCGATTCAATTTCCCAACGTTTTTCTCATTGAGTCCACCAAAAAGCCTACACATTTCAGCTACATGTAGCTACAAATCCTCAAGCAGACATGCACGGCATGCGGTCAGCAAGCGCGAAACTTGAAACCGGGCGTTTTCCTAAATTTGCACCGTGCGAATACGGTACTCGGATGCTCAGTATCTGGAAGCGAAGCAGTCGAATGTCTCTATTGGTACAGCAGATTGTAGGCTGGTAGATCCCGGATTCGGTGGACGTCTTCCAGAGACAGTTCTCTCTCCAACTGCGTCCTCGTTACCCGAAGAACCTCCTAACAAGGAGGTAAAACAGTCCAGTGTCAGAAATATATGCTGTTTAGACTCCATACAAACGCAAGTGAGAACCTCAATGCTTCCAATGCTGTGCTGAAACTTTCTATGGCCAGAGAGAGTGGAAGAACTATACAGAAATGCGAACCCCACATGAAATATACCAAGTGCCAACGATGCGTATCGCTAAACAAGTAAACCTGACGGAGGACATCGAAAGCAGGAGAAAAGGGCAGGTGCACTTGTGGAGAAAGAAGTTATCTTAGTTGGTCATGAAATAGCGGACGTATCTCTGAAAAATGGTATCTCTGGACATCAAGCATCATCTGATGCAAGTCCTCATAATCTTTTCATTTTCCAGATGAAGTATTCAAATGGGATCTGATCCGGCACCTCTTATTTTAATTTTAGGGCTATCTATGATTATGCTTGTTCACACGATTGGCATTTCTTTTAAAATAAGCTTGATGTACCAGACTATCATGTTGTCAGTAATGACGAGAGAGAGAGAGAGAGAGAGAGAGAGAGAGTACATTGAACTCCATGTAAGAAGCATGCATGGCAAGCCACTGCGCGTCCATCATTTCGAAAGCTATACAGTATAATACATCAAAGGCTTCTTCATCTTCTGCCAATCAAATTGTGATGATAGTCAGTAAAGGATGAATCTTATGAAGGTGGTGAACCTGAGTCTGAAAGATTGAAGTTCGCTGCAAACAAAAATAATGAAGAACGAGTACTAAATGGCAGAGTACCTCCTAACAATTTGACAAAATTGACTCCCGGAAGGCATCTTGGTTTGACTGCAAAATAAACACAAGAATGATTGATAAACTTATAGAACCTTCATTCATAGCTACACGCAGATGCCATGCTAATATATGATTCTGCACAGGAAGCTCGACTGCATTAGCCTGTATCAATAGAGGTCTAGCAAATGAAGCCGCTCCACAGCACTGTGTAATCCACATCAGCGAATAATTAAAGAACATCAAAGAGCATGGTTTTCCCTGATTTTAGTTCCATCTCTATAACAGATAGCCCACAATTTATTCAACATTTTCTAAAACCCTAGTAAGAGATTTAGTTACTTGAGGTTTGAGAGGAGTCGCACTAATCATTGTGGACCATCTCCAACAGGAAATGGCATCAAGTCTGACAATTTCAGAGGATCACTCTCAAGGTTTTAATTTTAAGGTTATTAATATTCAACGGCTCAATGATCAGAAATGTCAAAGCACCAACATGTGCACTGTCCGGAAGGTAAACTGACAGTGGTCCTTATGACAGAAACGCGTGATGATAGACAGTCTGTACCCACCTGAATATAAATCTAGCATCTGAATTAACATAAAAGTAACATTTATGCCAGCAACAGCGAATGGATACTCCCAGGTTGCTCGTTTCCCACCTTCCTTGAACAACAACCTATGAAAAGATTTCTTCATGTTGAATATTCCTATAATTAGTTAAAATGGAGACATCAAAGAAAGCAAGAACTTCGTGGACAAAGATTATGCACTTCTGCATATAAGGATGCGAAGAGTCAAGGTCACACAATCGAGAGAGAGAGAGAATACTTACTGGGTGAGTTCTGGCAAAAAACAGCAAATTCTCCAGGGAAACAAAACCGCAGCCCCTGAAAAGAATGGTTAACCATCAGTGCATAGACAAGAATCACTGAAATTCAAATTAGATCTCGACAAAGGAAGGTATAGTGTCATGGCATATACAGATCATGTAATGTCTAGATCCTAATTGCTTATTACTTGCGGTTTAATTATGGTAGCATCCGACCAACAAAAATCCACGGTAGCATGACAGAGCAATCTCTGTAGGCGAATTGCTCTATCACCCCAAAGAAAGCGCTTCCTTTATTTAACCCGAAAATCTAAAATAACTGTAAGTAGCACCACAGATTTTCACAATTAGAACTTATGAAAGGATCCAATATAATTTGATTGCAAAACAAAATATGTCTCCAAACTTGCCACAGAACCAAAGTAAGGATATGATCCTTCATGTTCAGCATTTATTGCAGATCTGACTGTTGATAAAGAAACAGGGGATTATAAAGAACAAGTTTGATTTTTCCCCCTATGAGATGAACCAAGAGAATAGATTTTGTGCCTGGTAATTTTGAAGATCTATTCTATAGATCATCCAATATCTAACTACAAGAACTTATATCAATTTGTGCCTATAGTATGGCATTACTACAAGACTGGTTGAAGCAAGAATACCTGAAGTCAGTTGATGGATTATGACCTTGCCAGCCCATGTCTTTCCATTGCTCCGATATTAAGGCCGTCAAAACAGCATTGGGAAAGGCAGCATACCACAATGACCTAAGAGATTCCTGCCAATGAGAAATTTTGCTGAGTTTCCCTCACATAAGTAGATTCTATTTCAAAATGATTATACAGAGAATTACTGCAGGGGAATTTTAGAACCATAAGGACTAATGCTGATGCATGTACACCTCCTCATAAGAGGCCAAAAAATGAGGTCCGATCACTTGGAGCCAGAGGAAAAATGGGGTAGCATGAAGGAGTACCTGATGATCCGGGCGTGTCTCATCGAATGGTACTTGCAAACGTTCTTGAAGTCTTTGAAGCCGTTGCACCTGGTAAGAATAGGCATTTTGAGAGTTAAAAGGGCAGGGCACAAATAGTTGGGCGAAAGGCACTTAAAAATGCAATCTCTCTACAATCCCTAAAACATATCTTTTTTGCATGTGGTCCTGGAAGCAGCAACATCAAATAGCTCTATAAGAGATTCTTAAATAAATAATAAGCACTTACCATATTGATACTTCACACGGCACCAGATTAGAAGAGTAAGACTAAGTAGTAAACACATGAAGACCCCAACTAGCTGATCTAATCATTTACCTGAAGAGGACTGTAAGGATAGTCAACATATTTGTCATTACGTCTGTTGGTGGAGCGGTTGAAGAGTCCTCCAATCCAGGATCTTGGTCCAACCATAGCATTAGCTACAACAGCCATGAATCTATAAATAAGTTGAAACTTGAGCGTTACTTTTGAAAGAACAATGCGTACTAGCAAAAGTAGCCTGCTCTTTGGAAATTGTAATACATGAGTATTCAAAGTCAGTTTGTAGACCAAGTATAGGATAAGTGGTGAGGAATGAAACGAATGTGCTCATATATCATTTAACCTGAGGGTTCCTTAAAGATAAACATGAGCACCTCCATAAAGGACATGATGAACGAAGTGATTATCTCAAAAAGAAATTGAGAAGAATGAAGTTGTGACACCACGTGAGCTGGTTTAACTATTTCATCCCACAAACAAATGAAACCCACAAGCCATCAAAATGCTCCCAATTTGTTAACCTGTCAAGTACTCTGCTGCGTCATCTCCTCATAGAATGATCCCTTCTAACAATAGAAGTCTACTGATCAAGCATCTGATGAAGGCAAGAAAGGACTCGTGCTAAACTGAAAAGTACCTAGTGCCAATTCAAGGATCATCAAAACGGAGAAATTAAAAAGAAAAAAAGGGCTGATGTGGTCGATAGTTTCTCAGATATATCAGAAGCAAGCAAAACTTACATATTCAAAGTTTAGAGAGCAATCAATGAGACGAACATAATCGATCCAGCTTCAGCCAGTATGTAAATATAATAGCACAGATGGAATGTTGCCAGGAAAGTTTACTCACTAAAACATTGAGCTAACTGTGATTTTGCGTAATGTGACCATTCCAACTCTTCATTGTCCCCTTTCTGTCTCCAGTAAATTTCATCCTCATCAACCTACGTTTGTGTTTTGGAAGCAACTTTAGTATCTAAATAATGCAGCAGAGCAGGCATAGAATACTCAAAAGTGAAGGAAAATAACATTTCCGACATTGGGAATAGAATGTGACCACGGTCTCTCAAGATTAGCAATTAGGATGAATCCAAAACAACAGACATTAGTCTATTTAATAGTCAGATGCTGAATAGGGACAAAACATTAAAAGAGGGAAATCAAAATGCGATACACGCAGAATAGATGAAGCTCCACCACCAGCTACGCAGAATCGAACAATTATAGCTGGTGCACATTTCGAGACGCCAGTATCAGAACCAGAGGATTCGATGTAAGTAACAAGACCATGCGAGATGGAAATGGCTAGGGGATTACTCGGCGGGGAGATGAGCAAGATGGAATGCATTGTCTATGCCATCTTAATCTCATCAGGGGCCCAAATCAAACATGGGCATTCTTTTTTCTCCCCCCACTCTTTTTAAACCGAAAGCAAAAGGCTAAAGAAGAACAAAGATGGTTACGAAGTCTTGGGTCACCAATGATTCCCCTGCCATGCTTTGCTTCCACAATTCAACTTCCCATCATCATCATCATCATATATCTCTCTCTCTCTCTCTCTCTCTCTCAAAGGTCAACAGCTATAACTGTGGAAAACACTAGGCATATTTCAATTAGAGAAGCACAATGCAAAAAGAAGCTTTTTAGCAGGGAATGCATCAACAAGCGCAATCAAAGGGTCTTTTTGCATACCTTTTGGGTAACAAATAATCCCCATAATCTAATCGAAAAGTTAAAATAAAAAAATTTTAAGGCAGTACAGAAAGAGACGGGCAATACCCAATAACTTTCATACTCATGCAAGACAAGAACGATATCCCCCAGCCCCACGCCACCGCGCGCACGAAAAAGCCAGAGAGATCCAAAAAGTACCTGCTATGGCGTGTGAGAGAACATGACGAGAAGGAAATGGTGGGGCCAATGCTGGAAGAAGAAGAAGAAGAAGAAGAAGAGGGGTCAGGAGGAGAGGAGGAGAAGGACATCGCTTGTGGGTGCACAGAGGAGGAACAGAAGGGTATGAGAAAGTTTCGGGCTTTTTCGGTCTGTCACTTTGCATTTGCCTTCCAAAGCACCAGCTTGTTCTCCGCAAATCCCGTTCGCATTCTGCAATCATCATCATCATCCGCATCATCTCATTATCTCCCCCACTCATATTCTTACGTGCCACGACTTATTGCGCATCATATTCATATCTTACATAGCATCTAAATTATGATTCTCCTGATAGGACACAGCTATATAGAGATAGATAGGCTCCAGAGATGACTCCATGAACAAGAGGCGTGTGATCCTAACCTGGGATTAATTGCATTTACATAGAATGATTCGGTGGGGGACAAGATCTATATCAAAGAGGGTGGTATATAAAAATCTCACCTTTACATATCAATGAAAACATTCAATATTTATATGTAAGTTACACGGCCAGGTGCAACTGGAAACTCTGTTATAGCATAAACATACTATATCCCAGCATCATCGCAAGATCCAAGGACGGCTACAAGAAGCAGGGGCCAGCAACCAATGCCACAAGAGCTGAAAAATTTCAAACCTGCCAATCCTCTTGTCGGCTTTCAGGCAGACCATGAACACCAGATTATCTTATTAATGAAATGAAGAAATTCAATGCGAAATCAATCTATGCGGACTATGGCAACATGAATTAAGAACGCCAGCCGCCCTACATGCGTAAGACATAAATAATTTAGATGGGTACTGGGGGAGAAAAATTCAGACATAAACATGAATCATTCCCAAGTGCGGACAAACCGAAAATATAAAAAAGAGAGTAAGAGATAAGTTTCAAAACTGAAACACGTCACATTTCGTTAGTTTCACACACGACATTCCCCGTGGCTTCTTGAATGCAACATTTAATGTCGTCTCGTGCGCCCGCCACAGTAGAATGAGAAGGGAACGGAAGACGGTCAACGAGTAACTACTCTTCTAAAAACACTTTAAATAGTCACGAAGAGTCTCCAGCATCACACCAATTTGATACGTGCACTCAGAAAATTCTTCTAGTTATATAAGAAGCACGTCCCAAGAATCGTATCCCATCATCATCTCAAATTCAATTCCTGATATCTGGACCGCCATGAACACTCTCGCTAGGAACTCCACCTTGAGATGGAGGAACTTGTCGAGGCGCAAGAGAGAGTCCTATGGCGCTCTGAGACCTTCCTACAGTTATAGGCGTGAGCGGGCCAAGCAGCGGCAGGTTTTTCTCAAGACCTACAGGTTAGGATCTGCAGACGGGTTGGCAGCTGATGAGTCGAACTCCCGCAGTCTTTGCAAGAAGAAGGTGTTGGTGAAGGCGAAGGCGATGGTCGTTTCGGTCCTATCTTTCATGCGCATCGGTCCTCCGAGGTCTTGCAATTGCCAATCGGCCATCAGCGCATTGGCGCCACAGCCGAAAAGGAGCCATTGCTTTTGATTTTGAGAAGCAATAGCATCGATGAGATGATCAGTCAAAATAACTTTAGTTGGGTCATGGTAATATGGCATTTGAGTATTAACATGTTATTCATTTTCAAGCCTGCAAAAAGATGAGCAGAGGATGATGCAATGGTCGTTTCGGCATTTGTTATGGCAACTTACTGAGGTCACAGCCCAAAAATTTCATTCACATCATGGTTTATTAGAATAGAAGTTGTTATTGGACTATCGAGCTTGGTTTAAAGAGGTATTGACCTCGGCAGTTATCGATTGGCTCAGTGGCTAAACGAGTTCCTACAAGTCTTTTGTATGCGCTTGTGAATCAAATAACATAATTTTTTTTTTCATTAAGTGTTGAATTTGCGGAAACGTGGTACAGGTATAATTCACGAAATATAACTTTTACTATTACAATATTTTCTCACACCACATACAATACTCGGACAACTTTACACAATTTCTCTCACACTCACGTGCATACATAGTACACTCTACTCAACACACTCTCAAGACCCCTACACACACACACACCATACTCTACACTCACGCCACCCACTACACCCACGCACACCCTCTTGGACTTCTTACTCACACACTCTTAGTTGGACACACACTTGAAGAGCAACTTGCTCCTATTTATAGGATGGAAAGTCGGTGACTTTGCTGGCTTTCTACACTATTCTAGAAGTATTATTTTATTATAGCCTGACAACTAGATTTCTATGGAGAAGTCTAGAAGTGGCGCAGCTGATGAATTTTGCTAGAAAATTCTGGAGAAGAGAAAGAGAGAAATCTGGAGAAATCCAAAGAGAGAGAGGCGGTGCTTTTTCTCAACACTCCCCCTCACCGACTACTCTCTCTTGATATAGTAGCCGTGCCGATATTGCTTTTGGACTCTTCAACTGTCTTCCTCCATTCAGCATATTGCGAAGCTTCCTCAGATGTGGATGGCTCTATGGCTCCATCTTCAGTTGCTTCTCCTGCTATGACTTTCCATTAAGCTTTGTAATTCTTCAATTTTTGCAATGCCAATTCATTCTGCCATTCAGTCTCCTTTTCCTTCTTCTCTCTCAACTCGGTCTTCGTATTCGACATATCTTTTATAAGAATTTTGAGATTGGAACTCATCTGGTCAGCCCTCTCATTCGTGACTTTCATTTCATGCTTCAACCGATTCAATCCCATTTGAAGCACTTCAATGTAGACCTCTTGATCCTTTTCCTCATAAAATTTCTTCCCCTTGATCTTATTCCACCGATCCTTACACCATAGGATGTAGGGTGTAGATGGCCTCCTTTTCTTAAAGAAAACTTTCTTTTTCTCCTTCATTTGTCCGTTATCTCTTCCGATATGATTAATTCAGAACGTCATAGTGGGCTTGAGGTCCTGAAACTTCGTAGCTTCTTGAACTCATATCGGAACTTCTCTAGCTCCCTATCTTTTGCCTTGAGCTCTCGATCCTTTTGTCTTAGCATCTCGTCCCTCTTTTTCATCATATTCTCCATCTTTACCTTCTCAACTTTTAGCTTCTTTATCATCTCCTACATCTCTTGCAGTTTCTTTTCATGACTGCTTGTTGGTATTGTTAGTTGCTTCTTCGAGTTCTCCCTTGGCTTGCTCTTATTTGGGGTCGTGATAGAACCTGTCGAATTATCCAACTCAATTATACAAGCGGTTGCAAGCTCTTCTTGTTCCTTCACTGCAACAGGTGCTTGAAAGTCCCATTCTTCTTCGCTTTCAATCTCCTTCTTGCAGGAAGTGACGACATTTCCTTCTTCCTGCCTATACCAACAGAATCTGGCAATATGTTCTACCTTGCCACAAATGTAACACCGTTTGCTATGCCGTTTGTTGCTCTTATCTTCATCATCGTATTCGTCGCAATCTTGACGAGCTCCCCCTAGCTGATAACCCTTCTCTTTTGGTTGCCTTCGCTAATCTCCATTACTTTTCCATGATTTGCCATCTCTTGCACCTGCTCTATTTCTATTCTGGCCCTTGAACCCTCTTTTATTACTAAAGAGGGCACTTTCATCATCTTTAATTGTGACCTTAGGGATTTGTTTATCTAAGGCCTCTTGATTGGCCAATATATTTTCCAACTCTGTTAGAGTTGGCGCATTTGCCCATCCACGGGTGGCCACAACAATACCATTATACTCCGGCCTTAACCCGTGAATTATTATTCTTCTCATTCTTGTCTCAGAGATGGCATTCTGAGGATCTAATTTTGAAATTTCTTCGCAAATAGATTTAACTTTAGAAAAGTATTGACTTACTGTGATACTTTGTTGCGAGATTGAGAGGAGCTCGTTCTCCATGCATTGTAACTTAGCATCGTTTGTCCTCGCAAACAGCGTCACCAAGTTATCCCAGGCCTCATTCGGGGTCTTCGCACTCTTTATGTGTTGCAACAATTCATCTTCAACAGTTACGGCAAGAACGTAAAGAGCCTTACCTGATTTGACGTTCCACTTTCTTAAATTGCTATCATTTGTGGGTGGTGTGATGTTGTTGCCGCCAACAATATCCCATAAATCTTGTCCAAGCAAATAATACTGCATGCGGGTACTCCAATTATTATAATTGAATTTGTTGAGCTTCTCCATACTGTTCACTGAACTCGAGAAATCCGCCATCGTGACTTAAGTATAATGCCCCGCACTATACCAAGTAAGCCTGGTCCCGGACCAACCGACTTCACAATCCCGGATTATGCACTGGCAGAACTCAAACGTACTCTGTTCCTTGGCACGACGATCCCTGACCGCCTACGCACTTACAATGGTCCCCGACCACTATCTTTGCATGGTCTCCGACAACTTGCTCTGATATCACTTGTTAAATTTGTGGAAACGTGGTACAGGTATAATTCACGAAATATAACTTTCACTATTACAATATTTTCTCACACCACATACAATACTCGGATAACTCTACACAATTTCTCTCACACTCACATGCATACATAGTACACTCTACTCAACACACTCTCAAGACCCCTACACACACACCATACTCTACACTCATGCCACCCACTACACCCACGCACACCCTCTTGGACTTCTTACTCACACACTCTTAGTTGGACACACTTGAGGAGCAACTTGCTCCTATTTATAGGATGGAAAGTCTGTGACTTTGCTGGCTTTCTACACTATTCTAGAAATATTATTTTATTATAGTCTGACAACTAGATTTCTATGGAGAAGTCTAGAAGTGGCGCAGCTGATGAATTTTGCTAGAAAATTCTGGAGAAGAGAAAGAGAGAAATCTGGAGAAATCCAAAGAGAGAGAGGCGGTGCTTTTTCTCAACATTAAGAAATAAATTTCTGTTGATGTGTTTCAGCATGCAAGATTTCGGGTCTTTCTTCGTTCGACACACAATAAGTAAAGAGCGAAAGTGCGCTAAATTGATCTAAGTTTGGTCTGCTCGGGTAGTAATGGCACAAATATGGCAAGAGCGAATCCTTATAATTAGCCTGGTCTCTTGTTCCCAATCCTCTCTAACTTCAGAGCAATGATCTAAACAAAGTCAATGTGAGAGAATGAATGAATTCGATGTCAATTTTGGTATCAATAATAGACTCGCGGACAAGTGGAGGCATTGCAGTCTAACAGTTCCTAAATTGAAGGAGAGAAGGTTCTCCCCTTTTAATAGGCTCAACTATGAACAGAGATGGAGATTGCAGCAAACGACAGGTGTGCCCGCATAGTTTTGGCCCTTCTCAAGGAAGCTGGCGGTTGCTGCCATTGTCTCTCTCCTCACTAATCACAACCTTCTACTCGCTCTCTCTCTTCATTCTTCTTCATACTTATCCCACCTTCGCACCATTGATCGTCAATCTGCAGTATAGCTATTCATTCATTTGATTGATTTCTTGTCCAACTATTGCCTGGAACTTTGCTTCAATTTCCAAGCTTTGAGAATAGGAAGAACCGACACATCATCACACTTTTTGACATTTATATCCTCCTCCGGTTCGACATTTGCTGGAAAATTAAGGCAATTGAATCATAGCAATGGCTTCTGACTTTTCAGGGGAGACATACACCTTAGTCGGCGACAATGTACAACAATTTCAGGTAAATACGTCAAGTCGCATGATTTGTGTTCTCTTTTATCAGTCATCCATTTTGAAGAATGTCCTAGTTGATGATCATGCGTGGTCTGACTCCTCAACAGATATGAACTCACGGTTTTTAATCGCAGTGAGCTGAATTTGGTTATACCAAAGTTCATTGTTGATATATTCAGAATGCAACTGTTGGAAGGAAGTCGGCGGAAGACGACTTACCTGTTTCTGATGCGCAGTCAAGAATTTACCCCGTAACGATTGTTGAATTGCGGATGAATCACGAACAAAAATACTTCACGTTGGTCTGAATGCAATCACGAGGAAAGCATCTGATTTCCACAGTGTAAATGCCAATTGTTCTCATAAAGGAGAAATGGAACGCCTTATTTTTCTTTAATGGAAATGGGACAAGAAATGGAGAGGAATTTCTGAGCGTACGTTTTGCCAACCATATCAACGGTTATCTTCAGAATACTTTTATACAACTTCCTTCATACCCTTTCAAAATGTGCATTTCCATCGTAGCATATCAAGACGAAACCATATGTTACAATCGCACCCCATCATGGACGTACGAATTAAGTACAACATCTCCTACTCGGACATGATGGGTTTGATAGCGCTCTATCAAGAATATAAGGCATTCAACATTCATCAACTTTACAAAACAATTCATACTGGCAAGTAAGCCGTGCGGCCAGTGAGTGTACTTACACTTGGGAGCTCAAATTGTGCACCTGTTAGGGATGACATAATGTCTATAACCCTAAAAGAAATAAACAATTGATGTCTCACAATACCCCAGACATATTTTGTTACATCAATCCAAGTATACATATCCCTTAAAGGCTATACTTGACTATTCTCAAAACACCATGTATTTACAATTATATCCGTAATCACATAAGGCGATATAATTGGTCGACTAGTAAATACATGTGATAGATGTAAAACAACAATAGTCTTCTTTCGCACTCATGTCTCTCTCCATTTCAGAACAACTGCTTTCCTAGACACGTCCCATAAGGCCATATCTATTCATGACCGCCGGTAACATGCTAAAATAGCAACATTAATCTTTCACTTCGAGAATATAGTCAGAAGTAACATAGAGCACAAAATGAGGTAAATTATAAATTACCTCAAGGGCTCACACGATGAGTAAATAGGGATAATTTCATTCACATTCCCTCGTCGATCATATAATACACATGTAGTATGAATTACATGTTATAGTGGATTTCTCTTTCTATAAGAGCGTATGGCATTTATTAAATATATCCACTATACGGATCTTAGCCTAAACATAGTCACGTGCTTTTCACATACTCATGTTTAGCTCGAGTGCTATATCAGCTCGCTTTCTATAGCGCCTAATTAAATACTCGCATCCGGCATCTTTCAGGCATACATGATTGTGGGACTATCATGTTCGGTTTTATTATAAACAAGACACATACCTCATCTTGACTCCAATCAAGGCGACATATTATTTTATGTACTAAACTTGTTCTTCATCATTCATTTGTACATAACGTCTCATCTCAACGTGCTAACTATAGCACTTGAGGTGATTGCTTGTGTGAGTGAGCCAATCATTGCCCGCTAACATACTTTTCAATAATATATGTGTGTATGTGCTAGTCTCATAATGTATTTGTACTTATTGATAAAACATCAAGTCACTAATAAACAAACAAGTACAATACATATGTCCACAAATACATAAACCAATGATTCTCTACAATAACATATATCACATTATACGCAATCCTAGTGATATCCTATGGGTCAAGAATATGTCACTAAGAACAACCTTCATAAATGGATCAGCAACCATTCTATTGGTTAAAATGTATTGTAGGATCACTTCTTTCGGCGCTATAATATCTCTGATGAAGTTGTTTTTTTATGTCAATGTGCTTCGTCCCTCCATGATACTTGGGATCTTTCACATAGGTAATGGCTGCTTGACTATCGTAATAAACTATCACCGGTCTTGGAACCTCAGTGATAATGGCTAAAATTTTACAAGAAACGTTTTAGCCATATTACTTCTTGCACTGCGGCAGAACATGCAATAAATTCTGCCTCCATCGTAGACAATGCCATGCATGTTTGTTTCTTACTATTCCAAGAAATCGCACCTCCATTGAGCAAGAACGCATATCCAAAAGTCGATTTACGATCATCCAAGTCTCCACCCTAATCAGCATCTGAATAGCCTAATAAGCGTAAATCATTCCCTTGGTAACAAAGTAGATAGTCCATGGTGCCTTTCAAATATCTTAGGATCCTCTTCATTGCTTTCCAAAGTGTGCTTGACCGGGATTTGATTGATATCGGCCCACCAATCTCACGGCATAACATATGTTGGGTCGAGTACACATCATAGCATACATCAAACTTCTGACCGCACTAGCGTAAGGAACAATTTCCATCACTTTATTTTCTTCTTTTGGAGTCTTAGGACACATCTCAGTACTTAGGCCTTCACCTTGCATATCCAAAAGTCGATTTACGATCATCCAGGTCTCCACCCCAATCAGCATCTGAATAGCCTAATAAGCGTAAATCATTCCCTTGGTAACAAAGTAGATAGTCCATGGTGCCTTTCAAATATCTTAGGATCCTCTTCATTGCTTTCCAGTGTGCTTGACCGGGATTTGATTGATATCGGCCCACCAATCTCACGGCATAACATATGTTGGGTCGAGTACACATCATAGCATACATCAAACTTCGACCGCACTAGCGTAAGGAACAATTTCCATCACTTTATTTTCTTCTTTTGGAGTCTTAGGACACATCTCAGTACTTAGGCCTTCACCTTGCATATCCAAAAGTCGATTTACGCTTATCCAGGTCTCCACCCCAATCAGCATCTGAATAGCCTAATAAGCGTAAATCATTCCCTTGGTAACAAAGTCGATAGTCCATGGTGCCTTTCAAGTATCTCAGGATCCTCTTCATTGCTTTCCAGTGTGCTTGACCGGGATTTGATTGATATCGGCCCACCAATCCCACGGCATAACATATGTTGGGTCGAGTACACATCATAGCATACATCAAACTTCTGACCGCACTAGCGTAAGGAACAATTTCCATCACTTTATTTTCTTCTGGAGTCTTAGGACACATCTCAGTACTTAGGCCTTCACCTTGCATAACGGGGGTATCAATGTGATTACAGTGCTACATATTGCGACGTTCAAGAATCTTCATAATATAAGACTCTTATGATAAAGTAAGGAGTTTCATTGATCGATCTATTTCGATCTTAACTCTTAATATATAAGCAGCTTCTCCCATGTCCTTCATTTCAAAATTAGAGGACAACCATTCTTTTATGGTGATAATCAAAACATTGTCATTTCTAGCCAATAGAATATCGTTCACATAAAGTGATAAAATTACAAATTTATCTTCGGACCACTTGATATATACACATCGATCTTCTTCAATCATTGTGAAACCAAATTTGTTAAGGGTCGATGAAAATGAAGATACCACTGTTTAGATGATTGCGTAAGGCCATATATTGAGCGATAAAACTTGCAAACTTTATGCTCTTGACCTTTAGCTATGAAACCTATTGGCTACTTCCTATAGATTTCCTCATCTAGTTCTCCATTGAGAAATGCCGTCTTTACATTCATTTGATATAATTCAAGGTCCAAATATGCAACTATGGCTAGGATAAGACGTATTGAGGCAAACCTTACAACTGGTGAAAATGTTTCTTCATTGTCTATACCTCTTGTTGAGTATAACATTTCGCCACAAGACGAGCTTTATACTTTTCAATGGATCCATCCGCCCTTCACTTAATCTTAAAGACCCATTTGTTTCCAATGGCCTTACGATTGGGTGGTCGATCAACCAAGTCTCAGACATGATTTTTCCTCATTGACTCAATTTCATCTTCCAAAGTTTTTATCCATTCTTCCTTATCAGAGGATGAGAGAGCCTCTTAAACAGTCTTAGGTTCGGCATCGTCTTTCTAAGCAATCATAAATGATTTTCCTTCAATATCAAAACAACGACGAAGAATACTTTTACGATTACTTTTACGTAACTGAATTTCTCTTGAATTCAGTTCGTCAGGCGAACTCTCGATCTATCATTTTTTTTTTCTCTTTTTTACAAGTTTATTTAATTTCGCACTTGATCGGCTCGCTCCAATCAAAGAGCAAATCGTTCTCAATTAAAAAGAGCTAGATTTTTCCCTTTGAAGGGGGCGGGGGAGTGAAGAAAGCATAAGGAAAGGAATGTGAGATCAATATCATGAAACAATAGGAAATGTGTAACAATCCGGTCCTGCGAGGGATGACTAGAAGCACGCCTCGTGATGATGGTGATGAAGTAGAAATGAATTGAATCTTACGTTGCCTGAAGACAATAAGATAATGTGCTCATTTTTCGAGGTCCCTAGAATCTGTCGCCCTCGTTGGACAACTCCTCGTACTCCATTTGATATGACTTAACTTCGCTTCAATGCAAGATCAATTATGATTGCCACAGTAGAAGAACCCCCCTCACCACTCAACAAAAGGGGAGGATCTGCAAGAACTACTCTCACTTATTTCCTCTACTCGAAAAACAACTACCTTTCCTTCGAACCAGCTCTCAATCTATCATTTTTTTTTTCTCTTTTTTACAAGTTCATTTAATTTCGCACTTGATCGGCTCGCTCCAATCAAAGAGCAAATCGTTCTCAATGAAAAAGAGCTAGATTTTTCCCTTAGAAGGGGGCGGGGGAGTGAAAAAAGCATAAGGAAAGGAATGTGAGATCAATATCATGAAACAAGAGGAAATGTGTAACAATCTGATCCTGTGAGGGATGATTAGAAGCATGCCTTGTGATGATGGTGATGAAGTAGAAATGAATCGAATCTTACGTTGCCTGAAGATGATAAGATAATGTGCTCATTTTTCGCGGTCCGTAGAGTCTGTCCCCCTCGTTGGACAACTCCTCGTACTCCATTTGATATGACTTGACTTCGCTTCAATCCAAGCTAAATTATGATTGCCACAACAGAAGGACATCCTAGGACGTTTTCTTACTATTTCAACTTCGACTTTGGTGTGTCGTAGCTAGTTTTCTTTCCCATTTTTGCCCTTTCTTTCTCCATTTCTTGCATTTTACTTAAAATTCGGTATTACTTCATTCGTCTATCTAATATAAAAAACTCTTTCAAGAGGATGGAGCTTATACCGAAGGCCATTTGATTGATGAAACGATGCTTGTGGTCAAGATGAGATAAATAGTTGAACTGAATAGCTAGTGATATCCTATTGGTGCTAGGAATCTATCATGTTATAATATATTATTATTGTCAATATCTTTTCTTTATTTAATCTATCACCGTGCATGGTCGAGACGTAAATTTTGACCATTTTTCTATACCTTTATTTTTATAATTCTAGATACCGTGTTTCTAGGCTTTTCATGATGTCTGGCCTTCAAATTATTTCTACATTGTCTACTGTAGCTGATTCACTTTTATTAGTATATTTACAGGAGGCAACGAGTTTATTGAATTCTTTAGGGAAAAATAAAATAAAATCAAAAGATCCATCGAGATTTTTAATTATAATGATAATTCGTAGAGGATTTTTCAGTAATTCTGAAGCACGGCGTTCTTGTTTGTCCAAATCATTTATTGCGTGTTCAGGACAATCACATTTTGAAATTCAATCAAAAGATAAGTGCATCAATGACGAAGCTCCGTGAATCTGTTGAATAAATAAAACGTGCTCCGAAAGCAATCATTGACCAGTGCTCCTCGCCAACACCGATATAAAGGATGGTACAGCATAAGATACTTGCAACAAATTTTGCAATGGCTCTTCCTGCTTTGCTCACAAACTTCCTCCCCTCCTCGATCCGCACTAACCAACCCTCTCTCTCACTCTTTAGTCGCCCTCGCTCCTCCTCCTCCTCCCCCTCCGCCGTTTCCTTGGGCGCTCGGTTTGCGAAATGTGCTTTCACTATTGAAGATGAAGATACCGCGAGACGTTCGGCGAATTGGAAGCCTAGCGTTTGGGACTATGGCTTTGTGCAGTCACTCAATACTGATTTCACCGTAATGATTCTCTTTTCTTTTCTTTTTTCCAGCACACAACCCAACCTAGCTGAATGTATGATGTGCATGTGTACTTGCGAATTAGATTTATTGTCAATATATAGGCGTGAGCTCAACAAAGCTTACTCACACGTAGAGGTGTTAAAATGGGTCTTAGACCCATAAATGACCCATTTAAATCATAAATGGGTCATATATGGATCACTTGTTTTTGACAAAAAAGTAATTAAATGAGTTTCACAATTAAAGACTTAAGATAGGTGGGTCTTAAGTGGGTTTTAAATGGGTTGGATTAAGAATCAATTTTCAACCAAAGCCTTATAATCTCTCTCTTCCCTCTTTAATTTTGTAAAAATATTTTTTTCTATAAAAATCGAAATTATAATTTTTTTTTATTTTAATTTTCTCTTTTCTTTTTCTTTCTTTTTTTTTTTTTCTTTCTTTCTTCTTCCTCCTTACGGTCGCTGGCACAGCGATGGCCGGCGACCGACCAGGCGAGCCTCGAGCTTGCCGGATTTGGCAAGGCGGAGGCCTCACCGACGCCCGACGAGGCTCAAGCCTCACCGATCTAGCGAGACTCGAGCTCGCCGGCGTCGGGCGAGGCTCGAGCCTCTCCAATTCCGGTGAGGGGTGAGCTCGAGCTTGCCCAATCTTTGGCGAGCCTCGAGCTCGGCGGATCTCGGCGAGGCGAAGGCCTTGCCGACGTCGGGTGAGCTCGAGGCTCGCCCGTGGCCGGTCGCCGGCCGTCGTCGTGGCCGAGGCCGACCAAAGAAGAAGAAGAAGAAGAAAAAAAAAAAAAAAAAAAAGAGAAAAGAGAAAAAGAAAAGAAAATTATATTTAAAAAATAATTTAAATTCGATTTTTTAAAATAATTATTTTAAAAATTATAAAAATTGTCCATTAAATTTGTGTTGTATAAAACTCTTTTAGCAATACCATTTTAATACACACACACACACACACACACACATACATAAGAAATAAGCTTGGAAGTATTTTAATAATATAATCTTAAAAAAAAAAAACATAGGAATAAGTTTTTCTAAATTTAGTTAAATATGAAAATATTTTATTAATATGGGTTGGGTCGGGTATGGGTTGGGTATGGGCCGGGTCGGGTATGGGTCGGAAAATTTACATTAAGCATAAATGGGTCATAAATGGGTTAATTGGTCAATTTGGGTTGGACCATTAATGACCCGACCCAAACCCGACCCGACCCTACCGTTTAACAGCTCTACTCACATGTTTTTGGAAATAGCATGAGGATCGATCTGTTTCAATACAAGAAAAAATATTCAACTCTGCTTGTGCATTAACTTTGATTAAGATCTCATTTTTCTGAGTTTATCATGTGCCTAGATGGATAAATATACAGAACAAGTTCAAAGGTTGAAGGAAGAAGTCAAGGGTCTCTTCCGCAGGGAGATGAATCATGTAGCCAAGCTCGAGTTCATTGACATGGTTCAAAGATTAGGACTAGGATACCAATTCGAGATGGAGGTCAATAACTCTCTCAGTTCCATCTATAACAACACTAAAGATGTTCTACTTTCAGACGATCTCTATGCCGTTTCCCTTCGATTCCGGCTACTTAGGCAACATGGATACAACATACCACAAGGTAGTTGCCACTAGATATCCTTTTGCGAATAATGTTGACACATCAAGATTTATCTTACCATTTCTTTTGTTGGACGTACAGATGTGTTTCAAAGGTTTATGAACAAGAAGGGTACGTTCAATGAATCGCTCAAGAAGGATGCGAGGGGGCTTCTTAGTCTTTATGAGGCTTCTTTCCATGGATTGGAAGGTGAAACCATAGTTGATGAAGCTTGGAACTTTACTTCGAAGCATCTGAAGGATCTAAACCTCGACGAAGTTCCCGCTAATCTAGTGAGCCATGTGAGTCATGCAATAGATATGTCGATGCACTGGAGGCTAAACAGGTTGGAGGCTCGGTGGTTCATGCACATGTACGAGAAACAGCAAGACAGAATCCCTTCTTTGCTACGATTGGCTAAATTAGACTTCAATATAGTGCAATCAATCCATAAGAAGGAAGTCAGCAACTTGGCAAGGTATACACCAGCACTCCATACATAGATGATAGATGCATTTGAAGTGAGGATTTAAATTCATGCAAATACGATGCACGTAGGAGTGCAATTTGATCGACTTAGTCATCACATTGCAAATTTTTTCAGGTGGTGGGTTGAACTTGGAGTGAATAAGATGACCTTCTGTAGGGACAGGCTAGTGGAACACTATTTTTGGTGCTGTGCAATGGTTTTTGAGCCTCAATATACAGCATTCAGAGAAATGACGACGAAGCTCACTTGTATGATAACACTTATCGATGACATTTATGATGTGTATGGGACGTTGGAAGAGCTTGAGGTCCTAACAGATTTCATTGTCAGGTTTGTGTAATATCATCACCATCGTCATTTTCCTTCGAACTATAATTGCCAAGAACAAAGAGAGGAAATTATTATTTCTATGAATGACGTTATGGATAGGATTATCTGTTAAGAATTAAATTTTTCAATGTGTTTTGGACATATCATTTTTTGGTTTAGCTTTTTCTCCTCTATTTAGTTGATTTGATTGAGCTAATAAAGTAATCATAAGCACTAGTTTTCATCATTGTTACTAAAAAAGTATTTTAATTGACGGTAAAACATATAAAACTGTTAAAATGGTGATATTTTGTTTAGGTGGGACATCACGGACATTGATAAGCTTCCTTTGACATTAAGGGCTTGTTTCCTAGCCTTATACAACACGACCAACGAAATTGGGTATTGGATGATGAGAGAGCGAGGAATCAACCCTATCCCTTACATGTGCAAAGTGGTAATCTCAACTTGCTCAATCTTTCACCTGAAAATTTGTGTGGGTTCCTAACCCTAGCCTGTGCATGGCAACTCGTTTCTTTGCTTCTACCTTTCCCTTATGACTTCTCTTTTAACATTTGAGAATCCGAAAGGGTACGAGAAAAGATCATCCCTCGACTTGGCAATTGACACGCTTTTTGAATTTGACTGCTGTAGTGGGCAGATGAATGCAAGGCGTACATCAAGGAGGCCCGTTGGTACAACAAGGGCATTAAACCGACACTGAGCGAGTACATGGACAATGGGGTGACTTCAATTGGAGGGCTGATCATGCTGTTGGGCAGCTACTTCCTAACCATGGACAAACCGATGGAAGAGGGACTCGATTTCGTGTCGAACATCCCGAGCATCATGCATTGTTCTGCCAAGATCGTTCGACTCAACAATGATCTCAGCACATCATCGGTAACTTACTTCAACATTTGTCTTTCCCCTCCTATATAATCTCTTATAAAAAAACACGACAACATTTGTATGTTCACAGTGACGTGCGACTCTTTTTAATTTAACTTGATACGGATGCGAGATGAATCTCGAGACTAACGTTTGCAACCCGTTGATGTTGTCCATGCATAGCATGAATTGGCACGAGGGGACAACTTCAAGGCACTGGAATGCCACATGAATGAAACCGGCGCTTCAGAAGAGGCCGCGCGGGAACATATCAGGCATTTGGTGCGTGAAACCTGGAAGAGGATGAATACAGATGTGTTTGAGGACTACCCGTATCCCGGGTTCGGGCCTTTTCTTGGGGCCTGTTTGAACTTGGCACGAGCATCTCAATGCTTTTATCAGTATGGGGACGGACACGGCCTTCCTGCTTACCGGACCGAGGACCATATTGGGTCGGCTTTATTCGAACCTGTACCCCTCGATTAGTGATGCATTGTTGATCGAGGTCCGGCTTTTTGGAGAGAGCCCTTTACCTTATGCGTGTCTCTTAGCTTTTGGGGTGTGTCTGTGTGCTCTAGATGTTGACAGGTGTTTGTACAAGCTTCACTAGATTTGCCGGACCGTGCTTTGTGTTGTGGCTGATTAATGTAAATTGCTGAAGATATTTGTGGTGACCGACGTTTATTTCATGCTAAATATATAGCATTTCACATTGGAGATAGATTGGAAAGAAAAAGAATATATAGCAAGCAAAGCAAAGCCACTCGAGACACACTGATCGATGCCTATACGCCATCTGACTTATTGCATTCTTGGTCTAGAACTTTGGGGACAGAATATGTCACACTGGATCTAAAAGTTACGGCTCCGGCGCTTCTGATCATGGGAGAGAGATTTTTTCCTGTAGTTTCCGGGCATGGAGGACTACATAAGGAGTGGGCAAGTGAAGCACCTTGTCCCTAACTAAGGCATCACCTTGTTGCCGGTGGGGAGCCATTTCGTCCATGAGCAACTTCCGGAGCAAGTGAATAGTCTCCTAGTTGAATTTCTGAACAAGCAAAATATCTAGTTATGAGACCCTATCTACGGCAGAAGTTGGTCTTGGTGAGAGTAAATAAATTCATTCGACGCCTTTCATTATGTGGTCACTAAGGATTGTCGACTTATTACCTGGGGAAAATGACGCCTTCTACTTGAATATCACCAGTGATGAACTCTCAGGTTTCATTATCTTTGTGCAAATGGATGAATTTGTCAAAATGAAGATCTGGCAAATTTTAAAAATTAGACTCCATTGAAAGCAGACGTCCTGCATTTCATTTGCAGAAAGAATTAGGACTGTCAATGCATGTGGATTTACAAGGATGAATTTGATAGCAATATCTCTCGGAATACGTATAACGCAACCTAGCAGGGAAGGTTTGCAGCTTTTAGCAGACTTATTTTCTCAGGTTACACATAAGCATTGCCCTTAAAATAAAATATGTTACTTCTCAAGTCTATTTGATAAGTGGCTCGGGGGACTTATAAGAGAAGGGATAGAATCCAATTGGCAGTTAAAAGAGAGTGTAACGGAGAAGACATAGGAATGACGGAGCGATGGAGAAAGGCGAAAGAATCATTGTGTGATTTGGAAGAGATCATGGAAACTAGACAAATTTTGTAATATAACTTCCAAAAAAAAAAGGTATGATACCTCCGAGTTATAGACCGATGGATCCTTATACCACTGCTTCGCGACCTAAAGTCATAGGTGATCAAACAGAACACGAGTTGCAATATCCAACTAACCGGGTGGGAATGAAATATAAAAAACGTCAAAGACGAGCACATTGCTGATTTACTGGCACGGAGATATTGGGTATCTAGATTACATGTGTTATCCTAAATAGGATGGATAAATGAGAAAACTTCAACTTTCCATGAATTAAAAAGAAGAAAATGTGGAGTTGTGGGTTAGGTTGCTGACTCTTGTGGGAAAATGTAAACCTGTGGGTTCTTTAGCACTGATCAAGTGTCGAAACTTTCATGTTTCGGTATCCAAAGTTTAGAAATTTGCCAAATACATTTCTACATGCTCCTCGACATCCCTCGGCCTGGGGCAAACTTAAGACAACTGATTAGGGGTCCGACGGTCGGACGGATGGAGTTTGATACCCATGACAGTAACATGCATGGTTTTCGTCGGTGGGGATTCTTCACGATGCTTCATGGTGTAATAATGACATTCCCAAAGTTGCCACATAGAAACGACTGTCTTTGGCAGGCTTTGGGATTTCGACCACTTTTATGCTTCGTATATGTAATAATGGCCCAATAAACCCAAGCCCATGTCTTTAATAGACAAATTCAGCCCATATTCTTTCTTCTCTTCTCTAGATATTTCGGGTGAGGGCAAGCAGCAGGCAAAATAAGTTAAAAAGAAGAGAAGAGAGGGAGCTCGTCCACAAGAAGGGGAAAAGGGGGAAAAAGAGAAATTTCCACCCATTTACATTTATATGGAAATGGCAAATAAGGGCGTTGTAGAGCTGTGGAGTTCAACGAAATTCGATAATGAAGTACAGTTTGATCCAAACGAATTTTTTGAAGTTTCACATTCGAGTTACGCATAGTGAACAATACGCATAATAGAGAAAGATGAACGTTTGTTATAAATGAGTTTCCTTGTTGTCGTTCATTAGGGTAGTGTATTATTTAGTTTTTGATATGGTTTTTCGATAAATTGCTAGGATTTCAAGTGTGTCGGCTCAAGGAATCACTGTAGGTAGATTTTTGGCTTTTCCAAGTGCGTGATGTTATCTCTTCAAAGAATTTGTTAATTCATGTCTTCAAAATGATAAAAATTTGATATATTATGAGTTATGAATAAGCATGATTGAGCATAAAATTTGGATCAAACATTTATTACGCTTTAATATTTGTGAATGGTGTGAGAACTATTTTGTGGAAATCTATATTCTGTTTGATGAATTAAGTTGATAAATATTATATATTTTAGAGTTGCAAAACATTTCCATGAAAAGTTCTTGACTTTGAGTATGGGTTATAGTGTTATATTTATTAATTTGTGAAATACTTTATGACATGCATTTGATTTGATTCAATTAAAACCACTTAATGAGACGAGTCCTAAAATGGTTTGCAAAATGTTTACAAAAAGTATTTCCAATGAATAAATTGAGTTGCAAAAGGTGATGTAATTAATTTATGAAATATATTCTGATATATAAGATTGTTTATAGACTAGATTTCTGATATTGAAGGATCACGGTTGGGTACTCAATATCACGGTTGGGTACTCAATATCACTGTGAACCCAGTTGAGGATTTGTGGGTATGTGCATACTAGTTTAGGATATTCTTGTGGTTCGAGCCACCGGTTAATAATAAGTGGAGACCTAACTAAGAGATGAATCTTGATCACCTTGTCACGGACTTTATGGTGACCATGGTTAGATATTTAAGCATTAGTTTAGTCCATTGAGTGGACCATTGACATGTGATTAGATATTGTTTGATGGAATGGACTATCGATATGTAGTTAAATGAGATTAATCAATGGAATATATCATTGATGGTTGATTTGTTATTGTGAACTAATATTATTTGATTTATACGTAAAAATGTTTGTTGTAAAGATATTATCTACTTTAAATATTTTGCATATATAGAACTTTAGCTTTGAGATTGATAAAGGGTGATATCGTATTTGTAAATGTACATAGTAAATGTTTGATCCGCTTAGAAAAGATACACTACTTATTAAGCTGTAATTGCTTACTCTATTTTTTTTTCCAATCTTTTTTAGATTTCTTTAGCTATCAATGAGTAGTACGAGAGCAATATTGATGATGGGAATATTGGGAGCCAGATATTGATGGTTTGCGACTGTGTCTTTCGGGTGGAATGACAGCAGTATCAGCCCTTATTTTTGATTTTTTTTTTTTTTTGGGATGTGATAGTATATTGACCTCTTCAACTGAGTAATAACTTTCACATTATTTGAATATTAAACGATGCTTTCATTTAACATTTTAAATGTTTAGAACGATTGACAGTGGTCCTATAAAATTTTACATACTATCAAAGAATAAGAGATCTTCCTATCCCTCATTTTGCCTCCCGTACTATATATTTTCACGCTAAGTCTTATTCTTGAGCTAACTCTGCAAATTTTGAACCAAGACAAACGTATGAGGTAACCCCATCCATTAGTTTTAGTCCCCAGTTTTGGGCTCCCATCCAATAGGAAATACATTACACTTGCATCTTTTTATTCTTTAGTAATCAAAACTTTACAATCTCTACTTTTTAATTCCTTGGGTTTGAGAAGTTAGCGAGATGGGAATTACACCATTAAGGGTGTTAAGATGAAGACCTTTTGGCCAAAGGAGGATCGCTCTTGGTGAGAACGAAAGGCGAAAGGCATATGTAAGAAAGTTATTTCCTCTCTTGGTCTCATACTTATGTGGACTCAGGTTGGAACAACCTGATCTGACAAGGGTAGGGAGTGATCACTCGGGCGAGAGAGTCTGTACAAAGAGCGACCCCTGACAGGTTTCTAGGATGATGATGATAGTAGGAATGAACCCCTTTTTAACCCTATGCTTGGATTTTCTGATTTTTTTTTTTTATAAATATTTTGGTAGACGGGCTCTTGTTATTCCATTCTAGCCAACTAGAATCTCATCGTTTTAGCAAAGTGTTTGGTATGTTGTACTCTAAACACTTCATTTTTTTTTTCACGACATGAACTGTCAAAGCATCGACTTAATGGATTTACCAATCTAACGGAAGAAAGCATAGGAACATCGAATGAGAGTTAAGTCAAATGTATTAACTTCACATCATGTCTCATCATATGATCTATGTGAATTATTTTTAATAAGGAAACTGGGGAACCCTCACAACTAGGGGTGAACATGGTCTAGGTTGAGCCAGTCCACCCCCTAACCCTAGGACCAACCCGCACAATGCTGGTCCTCAATTTTTGGGATTGAGAACTGACCTTATTGAGTTTGGGACCAAGGACCGGACTGACCCAGTGGGTTCGGTCCGGTTCCAAGGTCAATCCGTGACCAACCGATAATTTTTTTATTTCATTTTTTGTATTTCATGAAAATGCGACCAAGGATCGGATCGACTTTGGTCGGGTTTTAGGGTCAACCAAGGACCAACTAAAAAATTTTTATTTCATTTTTTGTGCTTCCTGAAAAGGCGACCGAGGATCGAACCGACCTGATGGGTTTGGTGACAAGCGAGGTCAGCTACGAGAGACGAGCAGCGAGCGTCGAGTGGGGTGAGCATCGAGTGGAGTAAGCATTGAGCGTCGAGCGGGGAGTAACAAGTCAGGTGAGCATCAAGCGGCGAGTGACACAAGTGACCCAAAGTGAGCGAGGTGAGTATTGAGTGACAAGCGAAAAAGTTGTTTCTTTCGATTTTGGCAAATTGAAGATTAAGATGACAAATAAGACAGAAAAGAACGAGTATTAGAGGAGGATGCCGTGAGAAGCTATTTATGCCCTTTTGGATGTCGTGAGGACTCCTCACAAAATCATTTTTCTCATTTGTAAATTATGGCTATTAATGCTGTAAAAGATATTAAAAATCTAAGTTATTAAAGAACGATGTAAAATTACTTGAACTCCTCACTAAGGAGCTGTTTAATATTATTAACGCCGTTTATTTTAGGGTTTTCTTTATATAAAAAAATTATAAATAATATATTAGATATAATATATATATATATATAGTTAGGGTTGGTCCGGGTTGGATCGACCCTGAACTCCTAGGATCAATGACCAAATCCCATAGTATTGGTCCAGGAATCTTAGGACCAAGGACCGACCCGGTTTCCCTAGGAACCGGACCAAGACTGATAGAGCTGGGCTGGTCTAAGGTCGGTCTAGGGTTGACGCTAGACTGATGCTCACCCCTACTCACAACTAATCTTTCTAGTTGGAATGATTCTTGGGACCCAAGTGCACAACTATAATTAGCAGATCATCCAAACCAAGGATGCTCTTGAGAATTTACACCTTTGAGTGGAATTTTTTGTTTGTTTGATTTGGAGAAGAGTTGGAACTGCCTAGTCAGCATTTTTGTAGAAACCATTTGTCTTCAAAAAAGGCCGTCTACAACGTCATACTCGTCAATCCTCACCTACTTGACTCTCGCCTCTGTTTGGGTGGGGGTGTGTGGGTGTGTGGGTGTGTGGGTATGTTCTAGGAAAGATGGAGAAAATTAAGCACAGCCATGTAACAGCAAGAGATGTGAAGCTTCATGTTGCTGAAATTGGAGAAGGTACATAATACAAGAAATTGTAGAGAGACCCACACACAAACATACATGACTTGTTCAGTGACATTTATGCTGCTGAGTTCACCATATGAAGTATAACCCAGTTCATAAATTCACTGGGTGCACGCTGCAGGTCCAAAGGTGGTGGTGTTCTTGCATGAATTCCCAGTTATATGGTACACATGGAGGCACCAAATTATTAGCACCACATATGCTGGGTACCATGCCATCGCCATTGATTTTAGAGGCTATGGGCTCTCTGATCAGCCTCTGGACCCTTAGAAGGGTTGTTATGCCGATATTGTTGAAGATGTTGTTGCCCTCCTTGATGCTCTGGGCATTGCAAGGTTCCATCACATTAATCTATCATGGTCCATTATATTTTTTCCCTTTTAATCTTGATCTGCGCAGCCATTATAGGGATGATCAGACAATTATTGCTTTGAAACTTCTAACTTTAGCCAAATTTTTGCTGTTGAGAGTTGAGACTTGAGAATTCACGCTCCTTTCTTCTCCTCAATTTGTTTCATAAAAATTGCTCCTTTTCATGCGCATTCTCTGTTTTTGTCTGAATGCTAATTTTTACATATTGGTCAGTCCATATATTGTCTCTTGAGAAACGAATTCTTGTCATGACACCAACAGTAATACAATGAAATCGTCGTTGGAACCATCAATATAGAGATGGCTGAGCTTCTTGATGTTGATCTTTCTTGGTCATATAAAGATATTATACAATCACATGACCATCATATGATAGGGCATATTCTTAAGGACCAAACTAGGGTCATCCTTTTGGACATTTCTTCATCTACCTGTGACAGCCTGAATTTTCAGAATTTGTTTTCAATTAAATAAATCGGGCATTTCATCGAAGCGCCGATAGTGCTATCCTTTGAGCTGATCACTCAAGAGATAACTAGACTATCTGGGGAAACCATTAAGGGATTTTAACGCAATAGACTTGAGATTCGACCAGGAATCGACTACTTGACCGTGTTGATCTACAAGGGTCATTACGACACCGTCAAAAATCGATCAGAGACCAGAGATAGGTCGATTCGATTGAGATATGTGATTAGTGTATGGGTGATTCCACCTAATTGCAAAATTCTCGTTGAACGACACTAGACCGATTATTCTGTCATTTCTGTACCCGGTGTCCGTATTTGAAATCTCGAGATTTTCACGACAACCGAGAGTCGCCAATGTGTCGAGGATGTACATTGCAACTCGAGATAAATCGATCACGGGTCAATTGCACTAAAAATTCCTAAAAGTTACCCGGTAGACTAGGTCACCCTAAAAGCGCGTCGGATTGAAATTAACAGCGAATTTGAACTCGATTTTAGAAATTGAAAGTTTTGTCATGTCACGATCTATTTTAGGAACGTTGACTCATCATCCGAAAAATTTTCAGAAATTCCGAGATTTTTACAGAAAATCAATTCGGACGTCGCGGAAAAATAACGGAAATACGGATGGGCTCAATTGAATGAAATTTGGATTTTCAAACCAAGCCTTTGAGTGTTGGGGACTTGTAGAAATGGTATGGGCATTTTCTTCATCGAAAATGGGCCTCAATTGGAGAAATTGAGTGAAGAAATTGAAGTTAATTTAAGTGAAATTCGGAATAAGGCATGGGGTAGCAACCTTGGCTTCAAAAATTGGATGATTGGTGGAATTTACTTTGCTAGAAAGTAATGGGGAACAAGCATTAATGTAGTTGGATAATCCTCTTGACTTTTACCCTTTCTTTTTCCCAGCTTGCCGTGTACGCCTCTGCCGCCCTTGATCTTCTTCAAGCTTCGGTCTTCTTTACTTGGTTTTCATTCTTTTCTTTCGAACCCGCAGCCACCTCCTCCTTTCCGCATCAACGGCGCAACTCCAGCCCTCTACCCACGTTCCACTTCTGTTTTCATTTCCCCGAAGCAGAATTCTCCTACATCTCTCCTCCACGTTGCCACTTGGCCACGTCTGCACCTTGCTCGGTCTATCCTCAGCGAAGAAGACCACTTTACCGCTTGTCCACGAAGCCAGCCCCACGATCTTCCTCCTTCTCCCTGCCTCACGCTCACGCTGCCACCAAAGCAGTTTCTTCGACACTGCTGCTCGAAGACTCCACCGAAGCCCCACTGGATCAGCGTCGCCACCAAAACCTCCCCGAACGTTGACTCTGCAGCCTCTGCCTTGCCACGTGATGTTCCATCTCCGTGCCTTAGCTTCTTCGTCCATCTTCTTCAGCAGCGTCGGTCTTCAATTTCGAAGCCCAGCAACAGCAACTCTTGCTGTTTCTGTGTTCAATCAGCAGCCCACGGAACTTTCCTCGCGGTCCAGCAACCCGCAAGCCTTCTTTGAAGGCCACATCTTCAGCCCGGAATCAAACTAAGTTCAGCCCTTGGTCCAGCCAATTGAAGCCCGCGAAGCCAAGCCCGGTTCCGCGGCAAGCCCAATTTAGATTTTCAGCCTTAAAGTCCAGCCCAAATCTAGAACACATCTCAGCTTGGGCTTAGATTTGTTGGGCCAAGTTTAGGCCCGGTCCAAGCCTGTTGACGCTGCCGAAAATTCGGATTTCAATCGCCGCCGCGCTGTCGTTGCAGTGAACCGATTTTCGCGATAAACTGGTGAGTTTATGCACTAAACTCTTCTTAGTAGGCTAATGACGTTTAAGGGGTGTTTAGATTTATTTAAGTGTAGTTAGTTTAATTATTAGTTTAGTTAGTTAAATTAGGTTAGTTAGATTATTTAATTATGTGGTTAGATATTATAGTTATTAGGTTTGTGACATCCTGACACCCCGTCCCGAATATATGAAATTGTCATCTTGTCGGCGCGCTTATGGTCCTTTTTCTCTGAGCTGATCACTCACGAGTTAACCAATCTATTAGGTGAAGCCGTTAAGGGATATAACCGCGGTAAAATCTCTAAAAGCTACTCGGTAAGTCGGATTGGACTAAAATCGCGTTCGATCGATTTTAACCATGAAATTGAATTCGGTTTCGGAAATCGGATGTTCGAGCATGTCACGGTTCATTTATAGGACGTCGTCTTTTCTTTTGGAGAAATTCCGTCGAGTTCGGGGATTTATACGGAAAATCACTTCGGACAATTCAGAAATGAATGGAAATTCGGATTGGCCAAATTAAATGGATTTTTGGCTTCCAAACCGAGTCATTTGGCGATGGGGACTTGTGGAAATTGTGCGGGCCTTTTCTTCTACAAAATTGGACCTCAATTGGGGAATTTGTTGGAGAAATTGAAGTTTAAATGGAAGAAATTCGGAGCTATCGTGGGGGGTGCAACATTGGTCATCAAATTGGTTTAATTGAGGATTATATTGCAAGAAAGTATTGGGGGACAAAGGTTTAATTGAAAGGAAAAGCTTGAAGACTACTTGGACCAAGTAATGATGTTATTAGATATTTTAATTGGACTTTTCTCCCATTTTTCCATCTTCTACGAGTGTCTCTCTCTCTCCTCCTTCTTTCACCGATCGACTCCATCCCCCGCGGCTTCTCTTTCATTTCATTCTTGGTTCTGCCCCTATTTCTTTCTTCCACCGAACTCCTCTGCCCATTTTCCCCCTACAGCTCATTCTTTTATGTTGGCCACCGAAGTAGCCCACATCTCGCTGATTCCCTAGCTTTGCCGCGCGTCCACCAGTCAACCCAAGTGGATTTCTCCAACCCCAGTGGATTTCTCCTCAGCAAATTCCACAAACGTTGACTCCATCATCTCTGTCCCCACCGACGTCCCACTCCCAGCGCTCGCGTGCTCCATCAGCATGCATCTCCACCGGATTTCCCTGCTCCACACGACCACACCTCCCTTGGTCAACCAGCGAGCTCTCTCCTCAACGTTGACTCCCCCTCGTGCGCCAGCTACCGCTCGTCCGAAGCAGCTCCATCCAGCGTCAGTTCGGCCACGACGTCTGCTGCTTCTTCGCTGTTCTGTTCTCCGCCACTCTGCCCATCCTGAACCTAGCATCTCCGTGAAATTAGCCCAGCCGCTCCTTTTTGTTCGGCCTAGGTCCAGCGGCCATTTGGAGCTCAGCAGCCCGCAAGCCCAGTCCGTAGTTCCACCAGAATCAAGCCCATTCGAGGTCCACCAGTCCAGTCCACATTTCAGCCCAGTTTTGGGGCCCGCGAAGCAGCCCAAGCCCGAAGCCAAGCCTAGCTTTTTGCTGTGGGCTTGCAAGCCTTTTTGACCTAGCCCAAGTGCCAGTTAACGCCACCGAAAGTTCGGATTTCGGCCACCGTCGCGCCGTCGTTGCGGTGAACCGGTTTCCACAATAAACCAGTGAGTTTATGCACTAAACTCTTCTTAGTAGGCTAATAACGTCTAAGTGGTGTTTATTTTAATTTAATTAGGATTTAGGTGGTTAGTTAGATTAAATTATAAATTTAATTAATTAATTATGCATGTTAGGTTGTTAGAATGGTTTAGCTAAGGCCTAGATAAATTAGTTGGTTCGGTAATTTTCCGGGGCCATTTCGATATTTAATATAGTGATTTTAGCCTAAGTTAATGTTTTTAGAAATTAATTTGAATTATTTAATTAATTTTCGAAATTTATTTAATTATTAATTATTTTTTCGAAAATTAGGCCGAGATAGCCGGTGACCGGAATTTCGTGCTGATTGCAATAGTGTCGTTAATTTCTACAATCAAGTGTTAAATTGTGAAAATTAAGTGCTGATTGGAAATTGAGTCGATTATTCCAAAATTTGTGAATTTTGACAATTATTCGGAAAATCCCGGGTGTCGAGTTTTCAACGTTGGAAATGGTTTTATATACTATATAAACCAATGGGATTTTGAAAAGAAAGGATATCAGTCTTTTGGGGTGAATTGACCGTGTACCCACACACGACGATTTTCACGGGTATTTCTAATACGATGAAAATAGGCCTGGTTCACCATTTTAATGGAGATGTTTGAATGTAATGCACGGTGCCCTAGGCCATGTTTGAGTGATCGTGTGTTGGTTAAGAGATTTTGTGACATCTAGATTTTCAGGTTCTGAATTCGATGGGATAAATTTGGCATTTCATCGACGTAACTATAGTGTTTTTCTCTGAGTTGGCCACTCACAAGATAACTAGACTAGCTGGGTAAGCTATTAAGGACTTTAAGGCAAATAGACTTGAGAATTCGACCAGGAATCAACTTCTCAACCGTGCTCATCTTTAGAGATCATTGCGGCACAGTATAAAATCGATTTGAAATCAGAGATAGGCTGGTTCGACAAAGATGTGTGGCTAATCGTGGGTGATACCACTAAATTGGGAAATTCTCGTCCACCGGTACTAGACTGATTTTCTTATTGTTTTGGTACCCTTTGTCCGTATTTGAATCTTCGAGATTTTCACGACAACCGAGAGTCGTCAATGTGTTGAGTGGGTTCATTGTGGCTCGAAGAAAATCGACCACGCGTCATTTGTCCTAAAAAGTTCTAAAAACTACCCGGTAGCCTAGGTCACGCTCAAAACGCGTCCGAGTGAAATTAACCGCCAATCTAAGTCCAATTTCAGAAATTGAAGATTCTGTCATGTCACAATAAATTTTAGGAATGTCGACTCAGTCTCAGAAGATTTTTTTGACAACCGAGACTTTTTGGGAAAAAGTTGAGTTAGGACCGTTTTTGATCAGAAATTGCAGAGGACCGTTTTTATTGTGAAATTGAGATGCAAGTGGGCTACATTGATAAGGAAAAATACCAATTTAATTGATGAGGTGTCGAATGATTTAATGGGGGTCAATTTGATTTAATTCAAGTGGAATTAAGGTCCAATTGGAGGGAAAAACCTAGCAAAATTCGCATGCCACATGTACCCCACATTTTAAACTACCTAAGGGCTTCTAGAAGGGGCATTTTTGTCTAGAAAAGGTGGGTGGTGGACAGCTGGGTGTGGCCCACGTGTGGATGACCTAAGAGAGAGAGAGAGTGAGAGAGGAAAAAAGGGAAATCGGTTTCTTCTTCCTCCCCTCTCTCCTCCGTCGACCTACCCTCCCCCATCTCCCTCTTCGGTTTGTTCAACTCCATGGAAGCCAAAGACCAACAGAAGCCGAAGCAGCAGGCCTCGCCACCGTCGCAGCAAGCAGCCGGAGCCAGAGTCATCGCCGCTACACGCCGTCGCTGCTTCGCCCTACCCGCGCGTGCCTCCGCCTCTCTCCTCTGTTCCCTTGTTGTTCGACGCCCCTGCAAGCTGAAGACCGGCGGAGCTAGCTCACCGTTGAGGCCTCACTGCCTCACGCCGCAGCCGGAGTCACCACCGCTGCACACCGACGCCTCGCCACTGCTTCACGCGTCACCATCTCCATCTCGCCGGCCCTCTGTTCCAGCGACCAGTTCAGATCTGGTGGAGCTCCGTCGGAGCCGTTCAGCCCACCTCCGACCACCGTGAAGCCCCGCCTAGGTCTGGTTCAGCCCCTCCGTCCATCTAGGTCCATTGTCGCCTCAACCCGAGCCCGAATCCGGCCCCAACCAGCAGCGAACAGAGAGGGCAGAAATGGGTATTGCAACGAAGGTTTGGCCCGTTTTGGCCGGCTTCCCGAGCCCGGATGCTCAACCCGCCTTGAGGAAAGTCGATCCTCGCGTCGATCCCGTCGTTTTGAGTGAGTTTTGCTCACTAATGTCTTCTTAGTTTGCTAATTATACTTAAAGGTTGATTAGTGCTAGTTAAGTGTAATTAGGTGGTTAGATTAGAATGGATTAGCGATTATTAGTTAATTGCATTGCATATTAAGATTATGATTAGTGCATTTAGCTAAATGAATGCCTATAGTATTTATTGATTGCTTCTCGGGATTTTTCCCGACCCTTATCGGGCTTTAATTAGGCATTTTGGGCCTAAATGGATTTTTTTAATAATTAAATATTAATTTTCGAAATTAATTTAATTAATTATTTATTTTCCGAAAATTCAACTGGGATGGCCAGTGACCGGGATTTTATGCTGATGATCGTGGTGCGATCTGTTTATTTAATTGAAACTTTATATTGTCCTAAATTGAAATTATTGTATTTATTTATTTATTTATTTTTCGAAATTAATTATTTAATTATTTATTTTCAGGAAATTCAACCGGGATGGCCGGTGACCGGAATTTCGTGCTGATTGTCATGGTACGGTCCGTTTATTTTTTTGAGCTCCAGATTGTGCTGAATTGAATTGATTGTGCAATTTGAGGAATTGTTCCTTAATTGATTGAATTTGAGTGGAATTGATTGATTGATTGGTAGATGACCGAATATGGTTATTTAACCTTTATGATTGCTTTTATGAGTTGTAAAGCGGAAAGAATCGTGAGAGTGAACCGGGAATTCTTTTGGTTGAGACCGATCAGATACGAAGTATAGATAGGCGTGGTTCGGTGATGAAAGATATCACTGTGCGAAAATGGTGCCTTAAAGAACGCACGTAGACTATCTATGACTTGCGACGGGCGTGGTTCGATGATGAAGGATGTCACTGTGCGAAAACAGTGCCTTAATGAATGCACGTAGACTGTCTATGACTTGCGACAAGCGTGGTTCGGTGATGAAGGATATCACTGTGCGAAAACGGCGCCTTAAAGAACGCACGTAGACTGTCGGTGATCTATGAATTATGGCAGGTGTGGTTCGGTGATTAAGGGTATCACTGTGCGAAAACGGCGCCTTAAAGAATGCACGTATACTATCAGTGATTTGTGACCTATGACGGGCATGGTTCGGTGATGAAGGATATCACTGTGCGAAAACGGCGCCTTAAAGAACGCACGTAGACCGTCTGTTACTTATGTCACCTTGGCAAAAACGACGCCCGAGAGAATTAATGGAGCTCTGTGGCTAAGTGCATTATTGGAGGTTTTATGGGATGGAATGAATGACCTAGAAATGGTCCGACTAACATGTAATCAACTAAGTTGATTAATCTTTGCCTTGATTTAATGTTGTGAATTGATTGATAGAGTGGAATGATCGGTGAATGGTTGATTGAGACGTAATCGACTAGGTCAATTGATCATTGCCTTGATTTGATGTTGTGGATTGATTGATGGAATAGAAATGACCGTGAGTGGTCTTGTTGGCGTGTAATCGACTAGGTCGATTTGATCGATGCTTCAATCAATGATGTGATTGCTTGGATGACTATTTGATCTGTACTAATATGCAGGTAGAATCTGAGGCCAAGGTAAGTCCTCTGACTCATGTGGTGCATAGGCAGCCCTAAGGTGTATTAGTTTACTAATCGGGTCTTAGGGGGTAGAACTTGCTGAGACATAGTCTTATCCCGATTGTGGGACAACATTTCAGGACCCTGATGAGGAACCTGAAGAGAAAGAACCCGAAGAGGAGTACTTGAAGAAAAACCACAAGGATGATCCAGAGTGGGATCCTGATGAGGATCGAGACCCCACTCCTATCTGAAGATTGTTGCTGTAGAATCTGTTTGAGTATAAACCGCCCTTTTTAACATGACTTGTATATGTATATGTATGACTGAGTTGTTATATATGTATATAAGGGTGTTAGTTTTCTGGTTCAAATTTCTAGTCCTACTTGTATATCCCATTGCTTTGTTGTCTGGAGATTTTTATAACTGCTTCTGCATGTGCTATAATATTAAAAAGAAAAGGGTCGGCAATACGTAGTCCTAGGATATCGCATTTTAAAATCGACCAACGTTGAAGGATGGTCACGTGACCGAAGGTCGGGGCGTGACATCCTCTTTTTGAATGTGACGACCCGGCACTGGGGCGACGAGAGGATGGACCGAGATCGCCTTGGCGACGCGGGTGAGGCTAAGGGCATGTCTCCCGCCCCACATCGCTTAGGGGGAGTCTGGGCTAGTTTATAAAGGCTTGGGTCCTTTTTATCTGTATAACGCGTTTTAAAGCCGTGAGGACTTAGTGTCCAAAGCAGACAATATTATACAGTGGGGCCCAAGTCGTTACAAATGGTATCAAAGTCGACTCCCGACCGCGTGTGGGGGCCACAGTGAGGACGATGTGCCTTAAGGGGGGGAGAATATGACGACCCGGCACTGGGCAACGTACGGAGGATGGACCGAGATCGCCTTGGCGACGCGGGTGAGGCTAAGGGCATGTCTCCCATCCCACATCGCTTAGGGGAGTTCGGGGCTAGTTTATAAAGGCTTGGGTCCCTTTAATTTGTATAACGCGTTTTAAAGCCGTGAGGACTCAGTGTCCAAAGCGGACAATATTATACAGTGGGGCCCAGGTCGTTACAGATTTCGTCCCGAGCTATTAAGCTGGACGTTACCCCTATATGGGATGCCCTACCAATGGATGCCTTACCAATGGATGCCGGTCGCAATAGATTCTGGACCGATGCTCCTTTATGAAATGCCGTCGACGTAGTGATGATGCCGTGCTCAATGGAGTAAGACGATGCCTGACAATGCTAGAGGACCGCCGAACAGAAAGTAGGTTGTACTATATGCTGAGAGTAAAAACTAGGAACGCATGATTGTTTGAGTGTGGCGTTCCTGTTGTTGGAGCTTAATTGTTGCTCATATCTGTATGGCCGTCTGTGATATAAATTGTACTGACCTGCAGGATGGATCTGAGGCAAGGTAAGTTCCTATGATCGTATGATTGAGTGGTTATGACGCCTTTGGGCGTATTTCCCTCCTAATCGAGGTTTAGAGCGTGGACTTGCTGAGACATTGTCTCACTGGTTATTGTATAACCATTTTCAGGTCCTTAGAAGGTGGTCATAGAGGATTAAAGCCCTGGAGTCTGTGGAGGTGGAGTCAGAAGGATTGGCGTTTGGGTCCGACTAGTATGTCGTAGGACAATACCTTTGTTTTTGAGAGCCGACCTTCTTATAGACTTTTTGACCTGACTCTTTTTGTATTTAAACCCGTTGTTTATAAAAGCATGTTTGTTTGTGAATGTGTTGTCCCGATTTCCTATCCCGAGATGGTTACTGTCAGGGGATTTATTTTTGTTTCCACATGTGCAATAAAATGAAAGGGTTGGCGACTCGTTCTGGGAAGTTGCAAAATATTATCGACCAGAGAAGGATGGGCACGCGCTCGAGGATCGGGGCGTGACAAGGTTAGTATGTTGTTATATAGTTAGGATGCTTAGAATAATTTAATTAGCAATAGGTGGTTAGATTAGAATTTTTTGGCTTAAGTTAGCAAGTTTTAGTATTTATTGTATTTATTTAATTAATTTTAGTATTTATTTAATTATTAAATATTTTCCGGAAATTAGGCCGGGATAGCCGGTGACCAGAATTTCGTGTTGATTGCAATGGTATGAATAATTTCTGCAATCGAGTGTTAAATTATGCAAATTGAGTGTTGATTGGATTTTTGGACATTTATTCCAAAAATTTATCAAAATTCGTTATTTATTAAGAAAATCCCGGGTGTCGGATTTTAACACCGAAAATATTTTTATGTACCATGTAAACTAGTGGAATCTTAAAAAGAATGTTATGAATTTTCCGAGTTCGATTTGACCGTGTACCCACATGACTATTTTCATCGGGTGTTTTTAATACGAAGAAAATAGGCCGGGATCACTATTTTAATTGAGGCATTTGAGTATAATGCACAATGTCCTAAGCTGAGATTGAGTGGTCGTGTGTTGGTTAAAGAGAACCCATCCTAGCGTTTAAACCGGACGTTACTAAATCCCACTTTCGGGTTACCCATGCATTAGGGTAGCGGGTCGCAGTAGATTCTAGACCTAAGCTCCTTCGGGATAGCCGTCAAAGTGACGTAGCCATGCTCTATGGGGAAGAGACGATGCCTGGCTACGCCATTAAATTGTCGAACACGGGAGTCGGCAGTGCCTTGAGTGGCTTAATTAACAATTGGAACGCATGATTGTCTGAGTTTGATGCTTCTGATTATGAGACAAAACTGTGTGGCATGGTATGCGACGTGTCATAACGGTTTGGTCTTATAATCGGGACTCCTGTGATTGATTGGGCTGAGACCCCTGTAGTTGATTGAGAATAGTATCGTGTTTCAATTGTCGTATGCATTAATTGCATGCATTTGAGATGTGAACTGTGCTGACTTGCAGGAAGGAACTGAGGCGAGGTAAGTTCCCTGTTCTAATTGTGTGGTTGTGTGACTAGAGCGCTCTGAGGCGTATTACCCTCCTAATCGAGGTTTAATGGGTGAACTTACTGAGACATTGTCTCACCAGTTATTGTATAACCATTTTTAGGGTCGTCGACTGGAGGACCTGGAGCCGAGACGAGGTGATCTGAAGAGTAGGTCAGTTAGGACCGCTTCTTTTCGGAAAGCTAGTTTTTGTAGTCTTTTGGTCATAGACCTTGTACATGACTCGGTGTTTATATAAAGGTGTGTTTTATTGGTGAATTTGTTGTCCTACTTTTCCATCCCGAGATGATTACTGTCAGGGGATTTATTATTTGCTTCCGCATGTGCAATAAAACAAAAAGGGTCGGCGACTCGTCTTGGGAAGTCGCAAAATATTATCGACTAGAGAGGGATGGGCACGCGCTTGGGGTTCGGGGCGTGATGTCCCCGTTTAGTGGTATCAGAGCAAAGTTTGAGTTTGGAGTGATAAGGTGCGATGGGTTCTTGGAATAGTTAGTAGGAATGACCTCTATTTTCATGCTGATGCATGTGTTTGGTAGTTGTTTGGTAAATTGTTTGTGGGATCACTCAGTTTCTAATTCTGTATGGAATTGGGAACCGGTTTTGTAGAAAGTCCATAGCATGAGTGATCAGGAGCCAAGGACTCCTAAGCAGAGAACCTTAGCTTCTATGACTCGGGCTAGGACACCGACAAGGGCCATTGGCCGAGGTAGAGCACAGGCTGAGGCCAGCGCAAGTGGAGTAGCACCACCTCCAATTGGTGCTGGGGTAGCAGCCCCTGGTGATCTGAGAGTGGACGGGATCATGCAGGCACTCGAAGTTATGGGAGCATGGATGGAGCAACAAGCTCAGAATCAAGCTGTTGCCGCCACTGCTTCAGCCACCGCTACAATCGCCGCTACTACTACCGCTGCTGATGCTACTGCTGTTGCAGCCGCCGCCGCACCCGCGATGATCTGCTCTTTGCCGCCGCCGCACCTGCTGAGGTTCCACCTGGGAACGTGGCCGATGCACAAACTGGTGGAACAGTTTCTAAAGTTGAACCTGCCGAGGTTCACTGGTATAGGAGATCCCGAGGTTGCAGCCCTCTGGATCCAGGAATTGGAGAATGCATTTGCACTACTAATGTGCACTGAGGTAGAGAAGCTCGTTCTTGCAGTCTACCAACTAAAGGGGATTGCAAGCACATGGTGGAGAGCCACTAGGGGAACGGTATTTCCTGAAGGTGTGGTTCCGAAGTGGAACGCCTTCATTGAGGTTTTCAACAACAAGTACTTCTCTAACAGTGCCAGAGAAATGAAGATGGCGGAATTTCAGCGCCTCCGCCAAGGTTCATTGACGGTAGACCAATATGAGGCGAAGTTCGCTGAATTATCACAGTATGCTCCTGAACTGGTCGAGAACCCGGTGAACCGAGCTAGAAGATTTAGAGATGGGCTCAGACTGAAAGTGAAAAGCCCACTGATGCCATTCAACTTAAAGGACTACAACAATCTGTATGAACGAGCCCAGCTGATCGAGAGAGACCAGAATGAACGAGCCGTCGCATCTGGGTCGTGGTTTGGATCAAACAGAGAGAGAAATAGGTTTGGGAAAAGACCTATGGCTGGAGGAAGATATCCTGTTCCACCCAATAGGTTGGGTGGAAAAGGGAAGTCATTAAGCCATTTTAGAGTGTGTCGTTCCTGCGGAGGACATCATAGACCAACCTCGTGTCCTTCTAGGATGGGTGATTGTTTTGTATGTGGCCAGCAGAGTCACATGACTAGGAATTGTCCCAGGAGACAGATGGGACCGCCACGGTTGCCGCCACCGATGAATCAAAATAGAGGACTTCTGCCACCGAGTGCACAACAGGGTGGACCACTTAGACCCCCAGCTCAAGGAAGGACATATGCCATCACTAGAGGACAGGCTGAGGATGCGCCTGATGTGATTGCAGGTACTGTTTCACTGAACAACGACGCTGCTTATGCTTTATTTGACCCTGGTGCAACGCATTCATTTATAGATGAGCAGTATGTTAAATTGGTAGGATTGACTCCTGAGTCATTGGAGTTAGTGGTTAGTATATCAACACCATTAAAGGATAAGGTGTTAGTTACTATGGGTTGTCCTGGTTGCACGTTAGCGATTGGTGAGTGAGAGGGGAAGATAGACTTGATAGTCCTAGTCATGTATGATTTCGATGTGATAATTGGCATGGACTAGCTCACCAAGCAACGAGCTAAGCTGGATTGTTATCGCAAGGCGATTCAGTTTAACCCGATAGAGGGTGAAAGTTTCAAGTTTATTGGGAGTCGAGGAGGACCCTCGATTTCCTTAATCTCGTCACTAGAAGCAACCCGATTGTTAGACAAGGGTTGTCAAGGTTACCTGGCAACTGTCGTGGATACGACAGTTGAGGAGCTGAAGATAGAAGATATTACAGTGGTTCAGGAATTTCCAGATATATTCCCGAAAGAATTGGCAAGTCTGCCACCAGAAAAAGAAATAGAGTTCGTGATTGAGTTAGCCCCCAGAACAGAGCCAATCTCTAAGGCTCCTTACCGAATGGCCTTATCAAAGTTGAAAGAACTAAAGGTGCAGATGCAGGAATTATTGGATAAGGGATTCATACGTCCTAGTGCATCACCTTGGGGAGCACCAGTTCTATTTGTAAAGAAGAAAAATGGTTCATTACGCATGTGCATCGACTATCGCCAACTCAATCAGGTGATGATCAAGAACAAGTATCCACTACCAAGGATTGATGACTTGTTTGATCAGCTACAAGGAGCGTCGATATTTTCAAAGATCAACTTAAGGACAGGATACCATCAGTTGAGGATTAGAAAGGAGGATATACCGAAGTCAGCATTTCGTACTCGGTACGGGCATTATGAATTCACTGTAATGCCATTTGGATTGACGAATGCTCCAACCGCTTTTATGGATTTGGTGAACCGAGTATTCAAGGAATACCTGGATCAATTTGTGATCGTGTTCATCGATGATATCCTGGTGTACTCAAGAAGTCCAGAGGAGCATGAAGGGCATTAGAGATTGGTATTGCAGACTCTAAGGACTCATGAGTTGTACGCTAAGTTCAGCAAGTGCGAGTTTTGGTTGACTCGTGTAACATTCCTAGGCCACGTGATTGCAGGTGAAGGAATCTCTGTGGACCCATCTAAGATCAAAGCAGTTATCAGTTGGCCAAGATCGACAACAGCGACAGAGATCAAAAGTTTTCTAGGGTTAGCAGGGTATTACAGACAGTTTATGGAAGGGTTTTCAGCGTTAGCGTCGCCTATGACTCGACTATTGAAGAAGGAAGAGAAATTTGTCTGGACAGACAAGTGGGAGCGTAGTTTCCAAGAGTTTAAGGAAAAGCTGACTACCGCACCAATGCTGACCATATCATCTGGTCCTGGAGGATACGAGATCTACAGTGATGCTCATTTAGAGGACTGGGTTGCGTGCTAATGGAGCATGGTAGGGTTGTTGCATACGCGTCCCTTCAGTTGAGACCTCATGAGCTGAACTACTTGACGCATGACTTAGAACTCGCAGCTATTATTTTTGCTTTGAAGATTTGGGGACATTATTTGTGTGGAGAAAGATTCCAAATCTTCACATACCATCAAAGTCTCAAGTACCTATTCTCTCAAAAAGAGTTGAATATGAGACAGCGTCGATGGAAGGAACTCCTAAAGGACTATGATTGTGATATTTTGTATCAGTCAGGGAAAGCAAACAAGGTCGCAGATGCACTGAGTAGGAAGTCTTCAGTTGCTCATATACTAATATAGGAGTGGAACTTAATCGAGAGGGCTCGAGATTCGATTTTCAAGTTTGAGATAGGCCATCTTTCAAATCTTATGGCCACCCTAAGAATTGAGTCGAAAGTGCAGATAAGAATTAAGACACTTCAGCCGACAGATTTAGAGATTCAAAAAATCTTGCAAGACGATACCGAGAAGAGAAAAGCTTAGTTTTAGATTTCTGACGATGGAACCCTGAGGTTCTGAGGACAATTGGTTGTACTTGACAATGTGGAGTTCAAAGAAGAGATCTTATCAGAAGCTCATCGTAGCAGTTACAGCATTCATCCTGGCAGTACAAAAATGTATCAAAATATGTGTCAACACTATTGGTGGTCCGATATGAAGGTAGACATCGCCAAGCATGTCGCCAAATGTTTGACGTGTCAGCAAGTGAAGGCACAGCATTGAAAACCGGGAGGATTTCTGCAACCTCTAGAGATTCCCGAATTGAAATGGGAACATATCACAATGGATTTTGTGACGGGCTTACCGAGGAGTCAAAGAGGTAATGACTCTATTTGGATAGTGGTCAAAGTTGTGAATGCTAGTACGAGCACCTAGAGGGGGTGAATAGGTGCGAAAACAAATTTTTGCAGAGTAAAATGTAAAATTTTACTTTTAACTCAAGTCTGTTTGGCAATAGACTTTGAAAAAGAAATTAGACTCTAACAATCAAATAGAGTTACGATCAAAGTAAAAGAGTTTAGGGAAGAGAATAAGAACACAAGGTTTATAGTGGTTCGGCTTAATCCAAGCCTACACCCACTCTCCCACACTGATAGCCCATCGGCTGGATTCCACTATGAATCAAAAGAGTTGTTACAGTATCACTTCCTTGATTCCACAGTGTAGAGACTCTGCTACACTTCCTCAAGGCTTCACAAATGTATAAACTCTCTTTTGAGTATAAGTTTACGCTCAACAATTGAATCAATAAAGAACAAGGAGCTTCAGACTTTGGAATTTATCTATCGCGCACACACTCAAATAACCAGAGCATCTTCCTTATATACTCCTCCATGCCTTCATAACCGTTGGCACCTTCCAAAGAAGTTCTTCCAATCTACCCGTTGGACAGAATCAATTAGGGAGATCTCGAGTTACTTAAGGAATATGAAGATAGCCCACCAATCCTGCTCGCCCATACAATCAGGATCTAGGTTTCCATAAGTAGAACCTTCCAAGTATACTTCGCCAATCAACGGATCCAAATTACTCGAATTAAATTCAAAACGAATAATAGATCTTGAGATGCTATCTCCAGCCGTGAGATCTTCTTCAACCGCTCGAATCAAATCCTTAAAGAAATACTCGATTCGGATAAATCTTCTTTGACGGTCTAGAAAGCGTCAATGAGGGCGGACTTTATATCTTGAGTCGCGGTTTGGCCGTCTTCGAGACTTTGTCGACAGAGTCTGCAAATCTTCAGACTAGACTGATGAAAACATTTTGTCAGCATCAAAACAATTAAGGAAGTTTTCTCCAACAATCTCCCCATTTTTTATGGTGACAAAACTTTCCTGCAGATTTGGATATTTTTGACCTGCAAGACAATATTTAAGCAAACAATGATATCTCATAAAAGATAAATGGATTAGGATAAAGATAGTATTGAATCTGCATCCACAAGAAATGTGTTAGTCCTGCAAAAACAACTATCTTTGCCATGAATACCATCAACGCTTAAAATACTGCAAGCAAGCATTAAACAATCCAAATCCAAAATCAGTCACAACCAAACAAAAGTAAAGTAAAAAATCAAACAGAAGTCAAATGAAGTCAAATCTGCACCCAGCTTCTCCCCCTTTTTGTCAACATTAAAAAGGTAGAGATGAAAAGAGAATAAAATTATGATTGTTTTGGAATGCGAACAAGCTGAAAATCTCCCATCGACTGGACAGTCTCTTCCAACTTTTTCAAATCCTCCTTCAATTGTTCTACCTCTTTACCATTGGCAGTTGCTTGAACTAGAAGATTAAGGGCCTGAATTTGATCATGCAAAGAAACTGAAGAGGCTTGACTGGCATTCTGCAATTCTGAACTTCGTATCCCAGGGCATAAATCTGGCCTCGCATCTCCATAAGAACATTAAGCACTCTTCGAAAGTCTGCCAAGTTATCAATCTGAGTGCTTGCTTCAGCATGATCAGTTTGAGGAGTATTGGCAGATGATGGCATTTTAACATGAACACCCAGATTTGGAGATGAAACCTCATGACCTTCCTCAGGAAATTGAGAGGCATATATATATCTTCTGGATCTGCAGGTGAACGGCTGACATCTTCACTAGTAAAAGCAATTGAAGAGGTACCTCTTTTCTCAGCAGCTCCTCATGTTTCAGTGCCTTCAGGTGGAAAGAAGTACTCTTCATGCTCTGTCTCATCTTAGTGACATGATGCTCTTGTTCTCTTTGTTCCTCTTCTTCTGGAGTTCTTTCTTCCTCTGCTTCTTTCCTCATTGATTCCCTCTCTTCATTCCTCTGCTCTTTCTCTTCTCTATCTTGATCCTCTCTCTCCTCTGTCTCTGGAACAAAATGCTGAAGATTCCTTAAGGCAAGAGCTGAAATGGTGACATCTTCCTCATCTTCTTCATCCTGCAAGATGAGTGCTCTTCTTTTCTTGGATGGAGCTGTCATGGGCTCCTTTCCTTTTCGTTTTGCAGCCATAGAGACTTGATGAGTCTTGACAAGGGTTTTCTCCTTAAATCGCTCCAAAGCCTTGTTCAGCTCCTTCAGACGCATTTTGGAAACCATCTTCAGTCCCACCACCATTTGATCACGGGTTCGAACACACGAGAATATTGGGAGGCTGAATATTAAGATGTCGAATGACTTAGTAACAAGTCTTGAATAAGGAAGTTGGCCCTTGTCCTTCACCACCGATCTGTACATGTGAAACATGATAGTGTGTGGCAGAGAGAACTTTTTGCCAGCATTGATAGCATACATCAGCTTTGCTTCTGAATTGGAGACGTCAGTCTTCGAAGTCGATTTTGGTCTAAGACAATTGATCACAATCTTGTGAAGCAAGACATTTGAGGCATTCAACCTCATGTACGAAATTCGACCTTCTGCCATTCCATCCCAAACAAGCTCTACCATTGCACCACCAATAGACACACCAATTGATTGAAACTCTCTTCTTTCTACTCCAATCACATCAGCCAGAGTGTCCATATCAACTACATGGTCCTGATCTCTAACAATGAAAGAGAATCTATTCATATCCAAAAAGTTTAGATTTGAATAGAAATACGCAGTAAGTTCTGGATGAGCCACTGTAATCTTGAGCAAAAACGGTCAAGTTGAAGTAAAGCAAATTTCTCTCGCAAATTTACATTCAGAGAGTCGAGAAAATCAAAATCAACACTTCTTGGGTTCATCACCCCTCACTTCAGCAACTTAGAGTAAAGTCGCTTGTGTTTCTCAGAACGAAACAGATCTGCCCTTTTGCTTCGAATATTCGAGCAACACCCATTCTAGGCTTAAAATTAGTGAACATCTTTTCATCATCATTTCCATCAAGTTGACTAAATCCGCTAACACGTGGATCGCTTGGGATATTTGCAAAGGCTCTTTCTGCCGAGCCCGCAGGAGCGATTCCCAAACGTTCCATCATTCGTAAAAAGTGGGTTTCATTTCGGTATCCCTTTTCTATCAAAAATTCATCAATGAAGCTCAATGCAGAACCTCCTTCCTTTAAGGCAGAGTAGAGTTTGAAGGTAAAAGCAGGCTTTTGAGACCTTAAAGGTTCGGCATCCACGATGATTTCTTCCTCCGCTTGTTGTTGCTTAACATTCTGTGGTCTAGCCTAGGAAGAATGGTGCGGTTGAGAATGTTGTGGGCTCTGCTGTTGCCTTGGAGATTCTCTTCCTCGGTGAGGTCAAAATACGTAGGACCCTCACGCAAATGCGGTGATCCCTTGCTTGCAATCCTTGAGGACTTTCTTTGGGAAGCCATTATTATAGTCTTTAAGAGATTCCAAACTCGATTTGCGAGAAAGATGAAAACTTTGAAGATTAAATTGGAGAGTAAAAGCGAGAAAGTGATGTTCTGTGCTTCTAGGGTTTGTGAAGAAGACAGTCGGTATATAAGGCGATTGAAACGGGGTATACGAATCGCCGTAAAAGGAAAAATAGAAAATGCCTTTTCAAAAATAACTGCCTTTTTGAAAAATATATAACTGTCAAAAAGATAACTTCTTTTTCGAAAAGGAATGATTACTATAATTACGAAAACTTGGAAAGATAACATCAATCAATTACAGATTAATAGATGAACGTACCTTTTCGAGATTTTATCCGAAGTGAATCTTGATCTCCTGAGTCTGAGCATCTTTAGACTTTTATCCCTAAGTCTGAACTTCTTCAGACTTTAAGATATTAAGTCCGGATCGAATAGACTCAAATTGACTTTTCTCCGGTGGCTTAGTAAAAATGTCCGCCAACTGATTCTTTGAGTCAATGAATTGAATCAATACTTCTCCATTTTGAACATGGTCTCTAATAAAATGATGTCGAATCCTATATGCTTTGCTCTTGAATGAAGAATTGGATTCTTGGTGAGATTAATTGTGCTGGTGTTGTCACATTTGATCTCAGTACATGAATCTTCGATTTCAAAGTCTCTTAGCTGTTGTTTTATCCATAAGATTTGAGAACAACAACTTCCAAGAGCCACATATTCTGCTTCTGCTGTTGAAAGAGCTACAGTGCTTTGCTTCCTCGAAAACCAAGATACTGTTCTATTACCAAGCAATTGACAAGTGCCTGAGGTGCTCTTTCTATCAACTCTGCATCCTGCTAGGCCTGCGTCTGAGTATCCAATGAGGGTAAAGTCTCCTTCTTTAGGATACCAGAGACCCAACTTAGAGGTTGTTGCAACATATTTGATGATGCGTTTTGCAGCACTTAAATGAGATTTTTTGGGATCTGATTGAAATCTGGTACAAATATAAACACTAAACAAAATGTCAGATCTAGAGGCAGTAAGATAAAGAAATGAACCAATGATACTTCTGTATAGCTTCTGATCAACTTTCTTTCCTCCTTTATCTTTGTCCAGCTTCGAAGAACTTGACATTGGTATGTCAGTTTTTTTGCAATTCTCCAAACCAAACTTTTTAACAAGTTCTTTAGCATATTTTTCTTGGTGAATAAAAGTCCCTTCCTTCAATTGTTTTACTTGTAGTCCAAGGAAGAAGGATAGTTCACCCATCATGCTCATCTCAAATTCATCCTGTATAGATTTAGAAAATTTCTTGTACAGATTTTCGTTAGGTGATCCAAAAATAATATCATCAACATAGATTTGTACAAGTAAAAAGTTTTTACTTTCTCTTTTAATAAACAAGGTAGTGTCTACCTTACCTTTAACAAAGCCATTTTGGATTAAAAACTTACTTAACCTGTCGTACCAAGCTCGAAGTGCTTGCTTTAAACCATATAGCACCTTTTTCAGTCTAAATACAGAGTCTGGTTTCCTTGGGTCTCCAAATCCGGGAGGTTGTTCCACATAGACTTCCTCTTGGATAAATCCAATTAAGAATGCGCTTTTGACGTCCATTTGGAATAACCTGGAATTCTTATGACAAGTAAAAGCAAGTAATAATCTAATTGCTTCTAACCTTGCTACTGGTGCGTAAGTCTCATCATAGTCTATCCCTTCTTCTTGCGTATATCCTTTGGCCACGAGTCTTGCTTTGCTCCTTATAATTTTCCTTTTTCGTCCATCTTGTTCCTGAAAACCCATTTAGCTCCAATAATAGATTTACCTTTTGGTTTATGAGTCAATTCCCAGACATCATTAATACTGAATTGCCTGAGTTCTTCTTGCATAGCTTCAATCCAACTTTCATCGGTTAAAGCTTCTTCTATGCTCTTGGGTTCTATTTCGAAATAAAAGCCCAAAGCACTAGACTCTTCATGCCTTTTGAATCTTGTACGGATTCTTTCATCAATGTTGCCAATTATGAGTTTTTTGGGATGACTAGACTTGTGCTTCCAGTTGCTGGTTGGTCTGACAGACTGATCCTTTCCTTCATCTGATTCTTCAATGATCGTTCGTTGTTGGTCTTCTGAAGTCTGAGTTGCTTCTGGGGATTTAGACTTTGTAGAGTCTGGAGCAGGTTCAGATTCTTCGGGTTGAGTCTGGATCGATTGAATTTATATGAAGTCTTGAAATTTAACATTCATTGATTCCTCCACCAATTGCGTCTTTTTGTTGTAAACTTTGTAAGCTTTGCTGGTGGTTGAATATCCAAGGAAGATACCTTCGTCTGATTTTTCTTCTAACTTACCAATTCGATCATTTGCATTTTTCAATATAAAACATTTGCAACCAAACACATGAAAATAGGAAACAATTGGCTTCTTACCTTTGAATAATTCATAGAGAGTTTTCTCCAGAATATGCCTTAAGAAGACTCTATTAATAATATAACATGCTGTAGAAACTGCTTCAGCCCAAAAACGAGAAGAAATGTTGCTTTCAATTAAAAGAGTTCTAGCCATTTCTTGCAGCTATCTATTCTTCCTTTTCACAACTCCATTCTGTTCTAGAGTGTATGAAGAGGAGAACACATGCTGAAAACCAGATTCATCATAAAATTTAGCAAAATCTTGATTTTCAAACTCACCTCCATGATCTGTCCGTATACAAGAAATAACATACCCTTTCTCATTCTGTACTTTCTTAGCAAACTTTATAAAATAAGAAAAAGTTTCAGACTTACTTGCCAAGAAATATACCCAAGTAAATCATGAGTAATCATCCACTATTACTAGGCAATATTTCTTACCACCAATGCTCGGGTTTGGTTGGTCCAAAGAGATCCATATGCAAGAGTTGCAGCACACGATTAGTGGAAACTTGATTTATTGGTTTGAAAGAACTTCTAACCTGTTTTCCCAACACGCATGGTGTGCATAGATTGGATTTTTGGTATGTCAGATTGGGTAGTCCACAAACAAGCTTTTTTGCAGAGATCTTGGATATTTGCTTCATGTTGATGTGACCAAGTTTCCTATGCCAGAGATTAGCTTTCTCTTGAATTGAAATTAGACATCGGGATTTTTCTAGTTTGATGTCTAGAAGATAGATGTTCCCATGTCTTCGTCCCGTGAAAGTCTAAGAGGAGTCTTTACTGGTTCTTGAACATATTCCTTCTTGAAAGTTAATTTTGAAACCTGTGTCGCACAGTTGGCTGATACTCAGCAAGTTGTAGTTGAGTCCTTCTACTAAGGAAACGTTGCTGATCGTGAGACTTCCAATATTTACTGTTCCGCATCCGACAATTCTGCCTTTACTATTTCCTCCAAATGAAACTTTTCCACCATTAACTTGCATAAGCTTTATGAAACAACTTGAGTCTCCTGTCCTATGTCTTGAGCATCCACTATCCAAGTACCATTTGACCTTTTTCTTGATAGTCACCTGCATTTAAAAAGAAAACTCAAGCTTTCGTTGGTACCCATACTTTCTTGGGTCCAATGAAGTTAGTGCAATATACGGTCTTTGCCCAAACCTTCTTAACAGGTTTCCAAACCATAGGATATTCTTTCTCAAAATGTTCGAGCTATTACACTTAGAACATTTAAGAGCACCGCTTGACCTACAGATTTTACAAAGACTTTTTGAAAATGATTTCTATAAAAGTCTTTTGTAGGTCTTTGTTTGATTCTTTCCTTTACTTTTGGAAAATCAATTAGAGGAATGGTTTCAGCAATCATTCCCAAGCCTGATTTGTTAAAGTAAGGTCTTTGCGCTAAAAGAATCTTTTCTAATTTCTCAGATCCTATAGAAAACCTTTTTGAGATGCTTGAAATATCAGTTTTCAAAAATGCATTTTCTTTAGAAAGAGAGTCTGCATTTTCTTTCAAGATAATAACACTTTTATCTAAATTTTCGACCTTTTCTTTCCAGACAATCTCCTGTTGCTTCAGTGCAAAATTTTCCCTTTTTAGTTCGAAAATCCTCTTGAGAGAGGATTTGAGACTAAGATACAGTTCATCAATATATTTAGAGACTTTAGTAGGAATTTTTAAATTACTTACCTTGATTTCACTGTCTGAGTCTGAGTCTGTCTTAGAGTCTTAATCTGATTCTGATTATGCCATTAGACAAATATTGGCATAATCATCATCACTCTCTTCGTATTCGGTATCACTCCAAGTTTCTACTTTGAGAGCCTTTCTGTATTTCTCATATTTTCCTTTCTTTTTCTTTAGTAAGAGACAGTTGGGTCTGATGTGTCCCTTTTTCTTATTCAAAACAAATCACATCTTTATTGGATTCATCGTCCTCTGCTGATTTGTTTTGAAACTTTTGAGAACTTTGTTTCTTCCAATTGAATCTTCTTCCCCTTTTGTTCAGTTTTCTGAACTTTCTTATCATGAGAGCAAGCTCTTCATCGTCCATATCATCTTCAGAATCTGTAATATCAGAGTCATCGTTAGATTTTAAAGTAATAGATTTTTTACCTTTGGGATCTTCATCTTCATTGATTTGCTCAACTTCATAAGACTGAAGAGTGCCAACCAATTCGTCAACAGAGAGTGGCATGATCCTTTGTGTCTCCCTTATTGAGGTCTTTACGTGATTCCAATCTTTGGAAAGTCCACACAGCAGTTTGTTAACCTTCATGGATCTAGAGATTGGTTGTCCTTGATACTCAAGACCATTCACGATTTCTATAAAACGACTAAACATGTCAGTGATAGATTCTCCTGGTTTCATCTTGAAGGCTTCGTATTGACCGAGCAGAATATTAATTCTGGTTTCTTTCACTCGATCGGTTCCTTCATAGGTGATGTGCAACCTATCCCAGACTTCTTTAGCTGTTTCACAAGAAGATATTCTGTTATATTCAGTAGGAGATAATGTACAATATAAGGAATAAATTGCTTTTGCATCAAGAGCTTGTCTCTTAGTTATCTCTTCTTGAGTCATCTCGCTGGACTCAACAGCTTCTTTTCCTCTTTCTGAGACTGTTGTAGCTTTAGGAATGATTCCTTTGTCTACCACGTCCCATTCTAGAGGATCTTTTGATCTTAGGAATGCCTTCATCTTGTTTTTCCATATGTTGTATTCCTTTCCATCAAAATAAGGCGGTCTTGCGTTGCTTTGCCCTTCAACCAAACCTGGAGCCAACATACTAGCCATGGATCATTAACTCTGAAGTAAAAACACTTCAATTTAAATGAGTACACAGGTTCTGATACCAATTGTGAATGCTAGTACGAGCACTTAGAGGGGGTGAATCGGTGCAAAAACAAATTTTTGCAGAGTAAAATATAAAATTTTACTTTTAACTCGAGTCCGTTTGGCAATAGACTTTGAAAAGGAAATTAGACTCTAACAATCAAATAGAGTTACGATCAAAGTAAAAGAGTTTAGGGAAGAGAATAAGAACACAAGGTTTATAGTGGTTCGGCTTAATCCAAGCCTACGTCCACTCTCCCGCACTGACAGCCCACCGGCTGGATTCCACTATGAATCAAAAGAGTTGTTACGGTATCACTTCCTTGATTCCACAAAGTGTAGAGACTCGCTACACTTCCTCAAGGCTTCACAAATGTATAAACTCTCTTTTGAGTATAAGTTTACGCTCAACAATTGAATCAACAAAGAACAAGGAGCTTCAGACTTTGGAATTTATCTATCGCGCACACACTTAAATAACCAGAGCATCTTCCTTATATACTCCTCCACGCCTTCATAACCGTTGGCACCTTCCAAAGGAGTTCTTCCAATCTACCTGTTGGACAGAATCAATTAAGGAGATCTCGAGTTACTTAAGGAATATGAAGATAGCCCACCAATCCTGCTCGCCCATACAATCAGGATCTAGGTTTCCATAAGTAGAACCTTCCAAGTATATTTCGTCAATCAACGGATCCAAATTACTCGAATTAAATTCAAAATGAATAATAGATCTTGAGATGCTATCTCCAGCCGTGAGATTTTCTATAACCGCTCGAATCAAATCCTTAAAGATATACTCGATTCTGGATAAATCTTCTTTGACAGTCTAGAAACTGTCAATGAGGGCAGACTTTATATCTTGAGTCTGGCGATTTGGCCGTCTTCAGACTTTGTCGAAAGAGTCTGCAAATCTTCAGACTAGACTGATGAAAACATTTTGTCAGCATCAAAACAATTAAGGAAGTTTTCTCCAACAAAAGTCGGCTCACTTCATTGCAGTTCGAAAGGACCTTAGTTTGGATAGACACGCAAATCTGTATGTGCATCAAGTAGTTCGCCTGCATGGAGTGCCGGTGACGATTACATCAGACCGAGACCCGAGGTCCACAATTGCTTTTTGGAAAAATTTGCAGAGTGCTTTGGGAATGAAGCTGCAGTACAGTACGGCTTATCATCCTCAGACGGATGGCCAGTCAGAGAGGACGATTCAAACACTCGAAGACATGTTGCGAGCTTGCGTGTTGGATTTTAAGGGAAGCTGGGAGGAACAACTTCACCTTGTTGAGTTCACCTACAACAACAGTTACCAACAGAGCATTCAAATGGCTCCTTTCGAAGCGTTGTATGGCAGAGCGTGCAGAACACCGGTATGTTGGGATGAGGTCGGAGAACGGAAAATCACAGCCCAGAGTTGGTTTAACAGTCAGTGGATGCAGTTGCCGTTATCAGAGACAGATTAAAGACCGCTCAGAGCCGCTAGAAAAGCTACGCAGATAAGCGTCGAAAGCCTTTGGAATTCCAAGTTAGTGATCATGTTTTTCTGAAAGTGTCACCAATGAGGGGTACTCCGCGCTTTGGTAAGAAAGGTAAACTGAGTCCAAGGTACGTAGGTCCATTTGAGATTTTGGAAAGAATCAGGATCCCAACGTATCATTTTGCATTACCATCGAGGTTGGCGCAAGTGCATGACGTCTTTCACGTGTCGATGTTGAGGAAGTATGAGCCTGACCTAACTCACGTGCTAAATTTTAAGGAATTGGACATGGACGACAGAGTGTCGTACGTTGAAAGCCCGGTTCAGATTGTGGATTGTAAGGGGCAGGTCCTGCGCACCAAGACCATCCCGTTGGTCAAAGTGGTCTGGCAACACCACGGCACTAAAGGAGCAACATGGAAAACTTAACAATCGATGAGACGACTATACCCCCACCTTTTTGCTTAAGGATTATAATAGGTTTAAATTTCGAGGACGAAAATTTTATAAGAGGGGAAGAGTTGTGACAACCTGAATTTTCAAAATTTGTTTTCGATTAAATAAATCTGGCATTTCATCGACGCGTCGATAGTGCTATTCTCTCAGCTGATCACTCATGAGATAACTAGACTATCTGGGGAAACCATTAAGGGATTTTAACGCAATAGACTTGAGAATTCAAGCAGGAACCGACTGCTCGACCGTGTTGATCTATAAGGGTCCTTACAGCACCGTCAAAAATCGATCAAAGACCAAAGATAGGTCGATTCGATTGAGATATGTGATTAGTGTATGGGTGATTCCACCTAATTGCAAAATTCTCGTCGAACGGTACTAGACCGATTTTTCTGTCATTTCTGTACCCGGTGTCCATATTTGAAATCTTGAGATTTTCACGACAATTGAGAGTCGCCAATGTATTGACTAGGTCACCCTAAAAGCACGCTGGATTGAAATTAACCGCGAATTTGAACCCGATTTCAGAAATTGAAAGTTCTATCATGTCATGATCTATTTTAGGAACGTCAACTCATCCTCCGAAGAATTTTCGGAAATTCCGAGATTTTAACGGAAAATTGATTCGGACGTCGCGGAAAAATAACGAAAATACGGATGGGCTCAATTGAATGAAATTTGGACTTCCAAGCCAAGCCTTTGAGTGTCAGGGACTTGTAGAAATGATATGGGCATTTTCTTCCTCGAAAATGGGCCTCAATTGGAGAAATTCAGTGAAGAAATTGAAGTTAATTTAAGTGAAATTCGGAATAAGGCATGGGGCAGCAACCTTGGCTTCAAAAATTGGATGATTGGTGGAATTTACTTTGCTGGAAAGTAATGGGGAACAAGCATTAATGTAGTTGGATGATCCTATTGACTTTTACCCTTTCTTTTTTCCAGCTTGCCGTGTACGCCTCTGCCGGCCTTGATCTTCTTCAAGCTTCGGTCTTCTTTACTTGGTTTTCATTCTTTTCTTTTGAACCCACAGCCACCTCCTCCTTTTAGCATCAACGGTGCAGCTCCATCCCTCTGCCCACGTTCCACTTTCGTTTTCATTTCCCCGAAGCAGAATTCTCCTACATCTCTCCTCCACGCTGCCACTTGGCCGCGTCTGCACCTTGCTCGGTCAACCCTCAGCGAAGAAGACCACTCTGCCGCTTGTCCACAAAGCCAGCCCCACGATCTTCCTCCTTCTCGCTGCCTCACGCTCACGCTGCCACCGAAGCAGCTTCTTCAATGCTACTGCTCGAAGACTCCACCGAAGCCCCACTGGGTCAGCGTCGCCACCAAAACCTCCCCGAACGTTGACTCTGCAGCCTCTGCCTTGCCACGTGATGTTCCATCTCCGTGCCTCAGCTTCTTCGTCCATCTTCTTCAGCAGCATCAGTCTTCAATTTCGAAGCCCAGTAGCAGCAACTCTTGTTGTTTCTTTGTTCAATCAACAGCCTACGGAACTTTCCTCGCGGTCTAGCAGCCCGCAAGTCTTCTTTGAAGGCCGCATCTTCAGCCCGGAATCAAGCTAAGTTCAGCCCTTGGTCCAACCAATTGAAGCCCGCGAAGCCAAGCCCAGTTTCGCAGCAAGCCCAATTTAGATTTTCAGCCTTGAAGTCCAGCCCAAATTCAGAACACATCTTAGCTTGGGCTGAGATTTGTTGGGCCAAGTTTAGTTCCGGTCCAAGCCTGTTGGCGCAGCCGAAAATTTGGATTTTGACCGCCGCCGCACCATCGTCACGGTGAACCGGTTTCCGCAATAAACTGATAAGTTTATGCACTAAACTCTTCTTAGTAGGCTAATGACGTTTAAGGGGTGTTTAGATTTATTTAAGTGTAGTTAGTTTAATTATTAGTTTAGTTAGTTAAATTAGGTTAATTAGATTATTTAATTAGGTGGTCAGATATTATAGTTAATTTAGGTTAGTATGTTGCTATATAGTTAGGATGCTTAGAATAATTTAATTAGCAATAGGTGGTTAGATTGGAATTTTTTGGCTTAAGTTAGCATTTTTAGTATTTATTGTATTTATTTAATTAACTTTAGTAATTATTTAATTATTAAATATTTTTCGGAAATTAGGCTGGGATAGCTGGTGACCGAAATTTCGTGCTGATTGCAATGGTATGGATAATTTCTGCAATCGAGTGTTAAATTATGCAAATTAAGTGCTGATTGGATTTTTGGACATTTATTCCAAAAATTTATAAAATTTGTTATTTATTCGGAAAATCTCGGGTGTCGGATGTTAACACCGAAAATGGTTTTATGTACCATATAAACCAGTTGGATCTTAAAAAGAAGGTTATGAATTTTTTGGGTCCAATTTGACCGTGTACCCACACACGATTATTTTCATCGGGTGTTTTTAATACGAAGAAAATAGGCCGGGATCACTATTTTAATTGAGGTATTTGAGTACAATGCACAGTGTCCTAAGCCGAGATTGAGTGGTCGTGTGTTGGTTAAAGAGAACCCGTCCTAGCGTTTAAGCCAGACATTACTAAATCTCACTTTCGGGTTACCCATGCATTAGGGTAGCGGGTCGCAGTAGATTCTGGACCTAAGCTCCTTCAGGATAGCTATCAATGTGACGTAGCCATCTCTATGGGGAAGAAATGATGCCTGGCTACGCCATTAGACTGTCAAACACGGGAGTCGACAGTGCCTTGAGTGGCTTAATTAACAATTGGAATGCATGATTGTCTGAGTTTGATGCGTCTGATTATGAGACAAAACTGTGTGGCATGGTATGGGACGTGTCATAATGATTTGGTCTTATAATCGGGACTCATGTGATTGATTGGGCTGAGACCCCTGTAGTTGATTGAGAATGGTAAGGCGTTTCAATTGTCGTATGCATTAATTGCATGCATTTGAGATATGAACTGTGCTGACCTGCAGGAAGGAACTAAGGCGAGGTAAGTTCCCTATTCTAATTGTGTGAATGTGTGACTAGAGCGCTCTGAGGCGTATTACCCTCCTAATCGGGGTTTAATGGGTGAACTTACTGAGACATTATCTCACCGGTTATTATATAACCATTTTTAGGGTCGTCGAGTGGAGGACCTGGAGCCGAGAGGAGGTGATCTGAAGAGTAGGTCTGTTAGGACTGCTTCTTTTTGGAAAGACAGTTTTTGTAGTCTTTTGGTCATAGAACTTGTACATGACTCGGTGTTTATATAAAGGTGTGTTTTATTGGTGAATTTGTTGTCCTATTTTTCTATCCCGAGATGATTACTACCAGGGGATTTATTATTTGCTTATGCATGTGCATAAAACAAAAAAGGATCAGCGACTCGTCCTGGGAAGTCGCAAAATATTATCGACCAGAGAAGAATGGGCACACGCTCGGGGTTCAGGGTGTGACACTACCTAAATTCCATTATTGGTACATCTTAGCATATGATCTGATATCTCGAGAAGGATCTGTGGAATAAAAGCCGCAAACATTTGAGTCCTACCCTACCAAACATGTGAATGGTATCAAGTCACCTATCAAGCATGCGATGCACGTCCTCCTTTACTGCGCTTGTGACCTACAAGTTGAAAAGGAATTCCACTGTGAATGACAACCAATTTTTTTCTGTCACACAAAGGATAACTTGCTTTATTTTTCCCTTAGTAAGGACAATCCCATGGCAACGTACCACTTACAAAGAGCATGAGTAGGATGATAATCTAGCATAAAACAAGAGGACGAGACTAAAAAATCAACTGTCGAGAGGACATAGCTAGATACAGAAACAGAATCATGAAATCATACTATACTTATGTGATTTATCTTGTTAATTAAAAAGAAAGGTCCATTGGTGATATGAAGTGTTGAATCCAGGCCTTCCTGGTGGGGAACGACTTTGGAGCTCTGCTAGCATACCTAGTGGTAGTGGTCAAGCCAGAGAGAGTCTGTGGAGTCATCTCACTGGGTATCCCCTTCATGCTGCCTGGATCCTCGACCATCCAATACCATCTCTTTCCCAAAGGCTTTTACGTTCTCAGATGGCAGGTATAATTCTTAACACACACTCTCTCTCTCTCTCTCTCTCTCTCTCTCTCTCTCTCTCTCTCTCTCTCTCCACCAGCTCCACCGCCCCCTATGCCACCATTCAGGGGAGATGCACCACCAGCACCTCCTCCAGGTGGTATGGCAAAAGCGCTGCGTGCAAAGAAAGCAAATACCAAGCTAAAGAGATCTACAAACATGAGCAAGTTGTGTAGAAACTTGAAGGCAAAGGTAGAAGGTGGAGAGAAAACCTGAAACTCATCTAAGGCAAAAGAACACCAGTCGCAGGGGCGGGAAACAAGGAATGGCCGATGCCATAGCAGAGATTGCTTAAAGGTTAGGTTCCTTTACAGGTATTGATGTATATTCCTTTGTCGCAGTGAGTCAGTAAGCCAAAAAAATAAATGGCCACATTGTTGCTTCGTTTGGTTCTAAAGACCACCATATTTTTAACAGATTGAAGCAGACGTCCAAGAGCATGGCGATTTGATTAAGGAGATAAAGCAGCCATCAGTGCTTTTCAAACAAAGGACATGTCTGGACTCCTTAATTTCCACAAGTTCGTCGAACAGAACTTGGAGAAGTTAACTGATGAGACTCATGTACTTTCGTTTTGTTATCTTCCAGTTTCTAGTGATCCAAATTTCTTAAATTTCCACATCAAAATATTTCGAACTGTCGGGAATATCGGATTCTCAAAAACCGGATTCGACACTAAATCGAACCCCTAAAATAAATGCGGAAGACGAGCCCGGGAAAATCACATGTATCACCGATCCTAAGGCACATCACAGAATCGAACGTACCTTGTTAGCCACAGATTAAACACCGACGCGATATGAGGAAGAAAACCGATCCCGTTCGATCCGATGACGTCAATTCGCCTTGAAGGGAAGAGAGTGTCGTCTCTTTTGTTCTTGTTCTTCTTTTGGAGGGAGAGAGGGAGGAGGAACGTACGTAAATCCAAAAGGTGTGTTCCTCTCTCTCTTTTCCCCTTAAATACGTCCTCTCCAAAGGGCGTGTCCCTTCGGCAAAAGACGTCCCCCAAAAGTTACAACTCTTCAATATATCCCTCCATCCATGGGCCCTAATCTTGTGGGCCAGGCTTTTAGGCCCAACATGGGCGAACGGGCCAACTTAGGCCCATCACAATAATTAATAAAACCATCATCTCCCACTCGCACATGGTGGGCCGAACAGGATCCTCTTTACCTCTCTTCAACATTCATACCGGTGAATAATCCGTGCGACCAGCATACTTTGAGAGCTCGTTGCCTACTACATTAGGAATATATAGCAGCTCATAATGGGCATCACACTCTGAGTAGATTTAGTATGCAGTACCCTAGATCGATCGATCACATTTATATCTCTCTTGATCTCTTTTAAACAATGATATATATATTGTATTCACAATTATGATTATCCCAAAGACAGTCATAATTCGTCGACCAGTGAATACAAAACTACAATGTAATTCTCCAAATTCGATCTTCCTCTTTCCTTCAAACTCTCAATTTCAGTTCAGCTTGCTTTTCTAGAAATGTCCCATTATATCGAATCAACTCATGACCATTGGCAACATCCTAAGATAGTAAACACTAAATAGAAATCTTGAGAATAAGTAAAATTCATGAGGGCACTAAAATTGAGGAACTCTTTTCCTCAAGAGTCTCACACGGCATAAAAGTTGAGATCGAACTTTTGCCACTCTTATTGGTCGTCTCATGCATACGTAGTATGAAATACGTATTATGGTATTAACTCTTTTCCCATGGAGCGTATGTCTACACCTTCAATACCGTACAGATGATAGTTCAGACATACCCAATGTCTAACTTGAGTTCATGTATCTACTCATTCACATAATTCATCAAAACTCACATCTGGCATCTTAGACAGATAAAGTAAAATATGTGGGGTATTTTACTTTCGGACATAGTACATATCATGTCCTCATCTTAACACTTAGTTAAGGCGACATATATATATTTTAAGCTTGAGCTCTCGATTATCACCTAGATAATAAGCTTAAAACCGTCTCATCTCTATTTATCACATAGTAAATAGAGGCGATTACCCGTGTGAGTGGGCCAATCTTATATCTGTCCGACATACTTTCTCAACTTAATGTAATGCACGAGCATTAAGATGCATAAAGATCAAACAAAGATTCATAGGCATTAATAATGAAAAACACAAGTTCATAAATGTGAACAACTCGGGAAATTACAATATCCAAGTACATCGGACTCTACGCAATCCTAGAGATTTTACATGACCACAAAACACATCTCTAGGTATTGGCTTTGTCATAGGATCTGCTACCATTCTATGCGTAGATATGTACTTTGTAAGTTCACATCCTTTCGTGCAACCATATCTTTAACAAAGTTATACTTGGTATCTATATGTTTGGTCTTGCCATGATATTTTGGATCTTTGGTGTACGCTATAGCTGCTTGGCTATCACAGTTAACCAATAATGGATTTGCAGCTTTCTCAATAACACCTAAATGATCCAAAAATCTCTTAAGCCAAACTCCTTCTTGTACCGCTGCCGATAATGCCACGAACTCAGCTTCCATCGTGGACAAGGCTATACACGTTTGCTTCTTACTTGCTCCATGATATGGCGCCATTGTTCGTAAGAAAGCAAATCCAGAGGTAGATTTCCTTTCATCTAAATCTCCTCCCCAATCAGCATCCGAATAACCTTCAAGTCGCAGATCCTTTCCTTGGTAATTCAGCTTGTAATCGCAGTTCCCTTCAGATACCTAAGTATTCTCTTAACGGCTTTCCAATGTGCTTGACCTGGATTGGATTGGTATCTACTCACCATTCCAACTGCAAAACATATGTCAAGTCTTGTACACATCATAGCGTACATCAAGCTCCCAACAGCACTAGCATAAGGAACATGTTTCATTTGTTCCTTCTCTTGTGGAGTCCTTGGACACAGTCTATGGGTCAATCCTTCACCTTTTGCAATAGGAGTGTCTATGGGTTTACAATCTTGCATACGAAATCGTTCAAGAACCTTATTTATATATGTTTCTTGCGAAAGAGATAACAACCTCTTCGAACGATCTCTTGAAATCTTAACTCCAAGAATGTATGCAGCCTCACCCATATCTTTCATCTCAAAGTTGGAAGATAACCAACTTTTGATGGTATTAACAAACTCCATATTGCTTCTCGGCAATTAGTATATCATCAACATATAATGATATGATCACAAATTGATCTTTGGATCTTTTGATATATATACAATGATCCTCATCAATCATTGTAAAATCATATGCCATTATGGCATTATGAAAACATATATACCTTTGTCTTGATGATGCTTAAGGCCATATATCGATTTCAAAAGTCGACATACCTTTTCTTCTTGGCCTTTTGTAATGAAACCAACAGGTTGTTCCATATATATTTCCTCATCCAATTCTCCATTGAGAAAAGCAGTGTTTATATCCATTTGATGTAATTCAAGATCCATACTTGCCACTATTGCCGAATAATGCGAATCGAGGTAAATCTCACAACGGGAGAAAATGTTTCCTCATAATCAATTCATTCTGTTGATTATACCCCTTCGCCACAAGGCGAGCTTTATATCTCTCTATCGAGCCATCAGCTTTACGCTTTATTTTGAGAACCCACTTGTTCCCAATAGCTTTGCGTCCTTTTGGAAGATCAACCAGTTCCCAAACATGGTTTGACTTCATCGACTCCATTTCCTCTCCCATTGCATGCATCCATTTTTCCTTACTAGGGCAACTTAGAGCCTCATGTATATTTCTTGGCTCATCCTCATCTTGTGGGGCAATTATAAAAGTTTCCCCTTCAATGTCAAAACGTCGACGGGGAATACTTTTGCGACTTGTTCGCCGTATGGGAGATTGTACACTTTGCACATCATTCCCCATTATGCTCCCACTAGGATTAGATAATGATGATGTCGTCTCATCATGCGGTTGTAATTGAGAATGAGTTGAATTCAATTCATCACTTCTCATATTACTCCCACTTGAACGAACTCCACTAATATCATTATCTTGATCCAAGGTTTCAAATAGGGAGTAATCTTCACCTATTTCGCCCTTCTTAGGAAATTCATTCTCTAAGAATGTGACATCCCGTGATTCAAATTCAGTTATACTCCCACTTTCTTGCTCACCTATGAACACATACCATTTCGAGTGTTCGGAGTATCTTATGAAAATACTCTTCTTTCCTCTGGGACCCAATTTCCCAAACTTGTGAGAGGGCTCATGAGTATAGGCAGCACAACCCCATGGCTTAAGAAAACTTAAGTCCGATTTTCTACCTGTCCATAACTCATGTGGAGTGGAAGCAACTGATTTGGAAGGCACCCGGTTAAGTATATAGGCAGCAGTTAACAACGCATCACTCCAAAAAGTGATAGGTAAGTTAGCATGTGCCATCATGGACCTAACCATTTCCAGTTGGGTTCTGTTTCTTCTCTCCGCAACACCATTTTGTTGAGGAGTATATGGAATAGACAACTGTCTTTCTATTCCTTTTTCATCACATAATTTTCTGAACTCATCGATAAATATTCTCGACCTCGATCGGATCTCAATGCTTTTATTTTCTTGTCTAATTGATTTTCTACCAAGTTCATAAACCTTTTGAAACAACTTAATGCTTCAGATTTATGAGAAATCAAATAGACATATCCGAATTGAGTATAATCATCTATAAAAGTGATGAAATAAACAACCTCATGCCTTCCTCTCACATTCATTGGACCACAGACGTCAGAATGGATTAAATGCAGAGGAAATTTAGCTCTTTTACCTTTTCCAAATGGTTTCCTTGTCGTTTTCCCTACTAGGCAATGCTCACATATGGGCAAATCGACTTTTTCAATGTTGCCCAACAAGCCCTCTTTGGCTAGTCTATTCATACGTTGTTGGCCAATATGACCAAGTCTAGCATGCCACACATTCACATCATTATCATATGAATTAGGAGACGTGATAAGGGAATAACAAACATTTGCATTAACATAGTCAATATCTAATACAATGAAACCATCCAGAAAATAACCACAACCATAGAAATTTGTATCCAAAAACAAATCCACACCTCTATTATGGAAGTTCATATTAAAACCTAACTTGACCAACACTAAAACAGACACTAAATTCCGACGAATCTCCGGAGCATATAAAACATCATGTAGGAACAAAGTGCGTCCACCACGCATGTTCAGTTGGCAAGTGTCAATTCTTTTTACTTCAGCTCTGGAGTTGTTTCCCACATAGATCCACTTAGTTCCAGTTGGTACTCGTCGGAATTCCACGAAGGATCCTCTATCCTTTGCTACATGGTCTGTTGCTCCTGAATCCACAGTCCACAAAGGATTAGACTCAATCAAAAATACAGAACTTGACACATAGGCAAAGTTCTTAAAAGCACAAGGGGTGTATACCTTCTTTGGCTCGCGACAATCGCGAGCATAGTGACCTTTCTTGTCACAATTGTAACACTTTACCCTTGTCAGCTTCTTCATTCAAGGACGCTTTCCTCTTTCATGTTGGTCAACCTTTGGTTTCTTTCCTGAAGCACTTGGTCCCTTGCCTTTCCACCTCTTGAACCAGTCAGGACGTTTGCGCTTGGAGCCTAAAGCTCCATTTGAGCTAGAACCAGCATTATATATCTCAGTTTCCGGCTTAGCCGTCAGGAGGCGGTCCTCTTCCAGCTCAAGATGGCGCACTTTGCATCCTCAAAGACTTTGATATTCTCATTGTGGGTCGGTGCACCTTCATATGCTCCCAACTTTGAAGGAACGGATCACTGCTTGCACTTGCTGCTCATCAGTCAGGACATGGCCAGCATCCTTCAGCTCATTTATCATGTTTGACATCTTTCTCAAGTGTTGCTTCATGGTCTGACCATGAGGCTTCTTGTAAGAGTCAAACCTAATAGTGAGCTGTCTCAGTTTGGTCACCGAAGTATGACCAAATCTTGCTGCCAACGCTTCCCACATTTCCTTGGCATTCACAAAATGCCTGAACTTTCGCATAACATCATTTTCCATGCTACTCAGCAACGTAATGCAAGCAAGAGAGTTCTTCCTTTTCCATGCAGCAAATGCATCCTTATCTCTCTTGTGTTGTGCAGTGTTTCCATCTTCAGGCTCTTCCATGGTTAGGTTAAGAGCTTCTAGTGCCTCTTGCTCTTCCAGCACATATTGGATTTTCATGTGCCAGATTTCATAGTTATTGCCATTGAGCTTTTCACCTTTGTTCAGCTCGGCAACTATGCTCTTTGTGGCTAAAGCCATTGATCCGAATACATCGACATATATGCACGAATAATTAATGCCTATCATTTATGCATCCATTTTGCACTGAGACCCATCATATTAATGAACAATTTCAAGTAAGGTTTCAGAATCAAAAGGTCACTACGTTTCCAATCATCCTCCAAAAATCCTAACTTAAAACTATCATTAATATAATTGTCCATGCAAAATAAATTCTATGAGGCTACAAAAAACTTCTATGAACTACCCACAAAGTCAACAATAACGAGAAAGCAAATAATATTTTACATCCAATAGAATAATAATACTTTCACATAATACAACTTATATATCGGTTGCTACATCAACAGCAACCAGGTAGTAAAACGTTTACATAAGGTATCCATAAAGTATACTAAAAGAAAGACAGCTCGAAATATCTAAACCCAAGTCAATATATGAACTGGAAAAGCTCCTTTTTTGTTCAATTTCATGATTTTTTCTTTTGTAACAATCAGGTAATAATCATCTATAAAAGCCATCACAATACTCCTATATGAAGCGGCTTTGTTGACATCCCATATGCGATTCAACACTCCTTGCCATTCGGTGGAAGAGTGTTCATGAAAAATCGCACCATCTCGATCTTGTGGCATGGGACGACCATTCCATATGACCTTTTGAATTTTCCCGTTGACTTCAAGAACATGATCTATTATGTCCCCGCTCTCCCATCGATAATTATTCAAATCGGCTATCAACCTTGAAAGCCTTTCCTTTTGTTCGTCGGTAATTGCGCGAATAGGTGTGCGCAACTTAAGGGGAGGCATTGTTCCGCAACAAATGCAGAACAAAAAGGGATTACATATAATCCACAAAGACATAATTGAAAAAGAAACACATTCTTTTTCCTTCCTCTTTTTTTTTTTTTTAATCAACGGTCAAAGTCAACGGTCAACGGTCGTCAATGGTCAACGCTCAACGTTCGTCAACGGTCAACGGTCAGCCGTCGAGGTCAACCAGGTCGGGTCGCTAGGTCGGGCCGAGTCGGACCGACCGACCCGGCACGTGCGGCACGCGTCCGTAGGCCGACGTCACGATGACGTCAGCTATCGCGTGCCGCGCACGCGCCATCGGCAGCCCCGCGCACGTGCGTCGCACGTGCGCGCGCGTCGGCCCGCGCGCGCATGCGACGCACGCGCCTGCGTCTTCGAATCGGCGCGTGCAACGCCGGTTCGTTCCGACCGCGCGTGGGGGCGTGTCCGGCGGCCTATGGCGGCGATCCGCCACTCGTCTTGCTCGTCTCGACGAGACCTTCGACCCTACGCCATCGAAACTGATTTCGACTTACGAAAATCGAAAAACGGATGAACGGTGCTCGGGTGTCGGGATTTTTCCTCCCCGATCGGTGTCGGCCGATTTTTCACGAAAATTCAATCAAAAATCATTCATAAACATGAAAGGGGTCGGGAAAACATGAAAAAGGATCGGGAAACATGAACAATGGCTCTGATACCAATGTCGGGAATATCGGATTCCCAAAAACCGGATTCGACACTAAATCGAACCCCTAAAACAAGTGCGGAAGACGAGCCCGGGAAAATCACATGTATCACCGATCCTAAGGCACATCACAGAATCGAACGTACCTTGTTAGCCATAGATTAAACACCGACGCTAATATGAGGAAGAAAAATTGATCCCGTTCGATCCGATGACGTCAATTTGCCTTGAAGGGAAGAGAGTGTCGTCTCTTTTGTTACTGTTCTTCTTTTGGAGGGAGAGAGGGAGGAGGAACGTACGTAAATCCAAAAGGTGTGTTCCTCTCTCTCTTTTCCCCTTAAATACGTCCTCTCCAAAGGACGTGTCCCTTCGCAAAAGACGTCCCCAAAAGTTACAACTTTTCAACGTATCCCTCCATCCATGGGCCCTAATCTTGTGGGCCAGGCTTTTAGGCCCAACATGGGCGGACAGGCCAACTTAGGCCCATCACAATAATTAATAAAACCATCACGAACAATGGATGGAGAAACCAAATGTTGAGACAAATTTGAATTATACTTCCACGAGGTAGGCTTCATGTACCTCTACCTGTAGAGAGAGACCTTGTGCCTGTACCATAGATGCGTCCCAGTAATTGGGGGATAATATGTCAGTGACAGATCAACGGAGAGGTAGATGCATTAGAGAGGAGCAAAGATGAAGAGATGAAGCGTTTCCTGAGCCAAAACATTTACTTTGATTATGGCATTTTGGTTCGAATAAAAGAATCGATGGTGGATGTTTCTTCAGGCTGCATGGAGCTGGCACTGGAAGTATAATTTACTTTTAACTGCAAACAAACGAGAAAGGAAGATGGCATTGTTTTTTTTTATTTTGACTTTAAAATTTTGTCCAGGAACGGAGAGAGATAAAGGCAGCAACCGATGCGACTCAGAAAACCAACACTAGAAGCGAAACTATAACGTGTAAAGTTGCTCCGGCAAGCTTTGCAACTTGCGTTTCTCGCCTATATATCGCAGGTGGAAAAGATGACCGAGCTGACTACTGGACGCAAAAATTAGCTGATGAGATCGAGGCCGACCCTGTATAAAGCTAACTCACAGCACATAGGTTGGCGAGATTGTCCGCAAGTAAGGTCAGCAAGATCGTCCACAAGATCGATTCTCAGTAACCGCGGTCTTGTTAAAGTTCGGTATGTAAACAGAAGTCACTAAATGTACTATCCCACGTAGGAGCATGAACTTTTATCTGAGAAAGTAAAGCGCACTTCGATAATACGCTGTCCCAGAAAAGCTCGTGGCGTGACCACATCACCTCATGCACGGCGGAGATAAGAATACTCTGGGAAATCCTCTAGTCCCCCACTTCGTGTAATTAAAAGAGCGTAGCAGAAACTGCAGCAAAAAACCAACCAGATAATGCAAAACAAGGACACAAGAGGTTTAACGTGGATAGCTGAACTAGGGAAAAACTACGGACCAAGCTCGCCCGAACTTCCCACGACTTGAAATGGGAGTACAAAAGGTTTTCTCTAATCCTGCAAGCGAGGATGCCGAAAATCCTCGATTCTAATGATACCCGATATGCTTCAATTTCATCACAAAAATATTAAGATATTGTATCTTTTAAGCACGGGGGCATATGATGTTAATGGCTCATGAAACTCGGTACTTTTTTTCCCCTTTTCTTTTGACTCGAACGATAGTAGAAGAAAGATCAGCTTATAAGCTTTCTAAAGCATTGAAAACCACGAGATCGCATTGAACCGGCGTATCTTATGGAGGACCGCCAGATGGGTTTCACAATACGCAATAGCAGGGTTCATCCCTTCATAGAATAATAAGAATTAAACTACTGAAAATTTTACCCTCTTGCTCACCACTCAAAAGAAAGGGAGGGCAATTATTTGAAGGAACTATTCTCACTTATTACCTCTACTCGAAAAACAACCACCTTTTCCTTTGAACCAGCTCTCGATCTATCATTTTTTTTTTCTCTTTTTATATGTTCATTCAATTTCGCGCTTGATCGGCTCGCTCCAATCAAAGAGCAAATCGTTCTCGATGAAAAAGAGCTAGATTTTGCCCTTTGAAGGGGGCGGGGGAGAGAAGAAGGGGGGTGAAGAAAGCATAAGGAAAGGAAAGGGAGATCAATATCATGAAACAAGAGGAAATGTGTAACAATCCGGTCCTACTAGGGATGACTAGAAGCACACCTCGTGAGGATGGTGATGGGATAGAAATGAATCGAATCTTATGTTGCCCGAAGACAATAAGATAATGTACTGGTCTGCAGAGTCTGTCCCTCTCGTTGGGCAACTCCTTGTAGTCCATTTAATATGACTTGACTTCGCTTCAATCCAAGGGGAGGGTGAAGAAAGCATAAGGAAAGGAAAGTGAGATCAATATCATGAAACAAGAGGAAATGTGTAACAATCTGGTCCTGCGAGGGATGACTAGAAGCACGTCTCGTGAGGATGGTGATGGGGTAGAAATGAATCGAATCTTATGTTGCCTGAAGACAATAAGATAATGTGCTCATTTTCTAAGGTCTGCAAAGTCTGTCCCCCTCGTTGGGCAACTCCTTGTACTCCATTTAATATGACTTGACTTTGCTTCAATCCAAGATCAATTATGATTGCCACAGCAGAAGAACCACCACACACCCCCCCGATTCTCATTTTTCCACGTCGCCCCCTCCACGTCTGTACAATCTGTCCCTCTCGTTGTCCAACGCCTCCTTCATTTGGTATGACTTTGCTTCAATCCGAGATCAGATATGAAGAATTGCCACACGTTATTATGAAATAAGAGGAAATGTGTAAAGACCAGGTCTTGCGAGGGATGGGCTAGGAGCACGTCTCGTGAGAATGGCGAGGGGGGCAGGTATGAACCAAATCCCACATCGCTTGGGGACGGTGAGGTGACATGCCTTATAAGGTGTGGCATTAGTCTTAATTACTAATAACGCATTTTAAAGCTATGTGGACTCCAGCCCAAAGCTGACAACATTGTTGACAAGTAGGGTCAAAGGTCGGTTCTTATAAAATGAACGTACGTAGAATCCGCCCCTCTCATTCTCCGACTCCTCCTTCATTTGCTATGACTTTGCTTCCATCCGAGATCAAATATGAAGAATTGCCACACGTTATCTGCGATGCTGGGCAATAGGCATCGAGATCAGCAGTAAAAACACGCGATTTGTGATATTGGCATGGAGAGTGAACCGCCTTCAGCTTCGAGAGCGGAGACCCTTCCAGCTCGAAATTTGTTGCCACGTTTGTATCATTTAGTTATACTGTGCTTTGCACCTTCCTGCGACGTAACATCCTAGAGCAGGGAGGACATCCTATGACGTTTTCCTAATATTTCTACTTCGACTTTGGTGCGTCGTCGCTCGTTTTCTTTCCCATTTTTGCCCTTTCTTTCCCCATTTCTTGCATTTTACTTAAAATCCGTAATTAGTTCATTCATCTATCAAATATCAAAAACTCTTTCAAGAGGATGGAGCTCATGCCGAAGGCTATTTAATTTATGAAACAATGCCAGTGGTCAAGATGAGATGAATAATTGAACTGAATAGCTAGTGATATCCTACTGGTGCTAGGAAATTATCATCTAATAATATATGATTATTGTCAATATCTTTTCTTTATTTTATATATTACTATGCATGGTCGAGACGCAGATTTTGACAATTTTTCTATACCTTTATTTTGTAATTCTAGGTACTGTGTTTCTAGGGTTTTCATGATGTTTGGCCTTCAAATTATTTCTACATTGTCTACTGTAGCTTATCACTTTTATTAGTATATCTTAAAGGAGGCAACGGGTTTTATCGAATTCTTTAGGGAAAAAAATAAAGTCAAAAGATCCATCGAGATTTTTAATTACAATGATAATTGGTAGAGGTTTTTCAATAATTTTGAAGGACGGCGTTCTTGTTTGTCCAAACTATTTATCGCGTGTCCAGGAAAATCACCTTTTGAAATTCAATCAAAAGATAAGTATATCAATCATGAAGCTCCGTGAATCTGTTCAATAAATGAAAACGTGCTCCGGAAGCAACTACAAACATTTCCCTGACCAGTGCTCCTCACCAACGCCCATATAAAGGATGGTATAGCATAAGATACTTGCAACAAATTTTGCAATGGCTCTTCCTGCTTTGCTCACAAACTTCCTCCCCTCCTCGATCCGCCCTAACCAACCCTCTCTCTCACTTTTCAGTCGCCCTCGCTCCTCCTTCTCCTCCCCCTCCGCCGTTTCCTCGGGCGCTCGGTTTGCGAAATGTGCTTTGACTATCGAAGATCAAGATACTTTGAGACGTTCGGCGAATTGGAAACCTAGCGTTTGGGACTAGGGCTTTGTGCAGTCATTGTTGGATGTATGCCCTAAAGCTACTATGTAATAGTTACATATTAGGGATTTCAGTTGTACTTTCATTATTATTATTTAATTAATGGCAATGACGTATTCATTCATTTGTCCAATTGTTTTATATTTATGAATGATTCCATAAGATTAGTTGCAACTAGACCCATTCTTGAGGCGTCAAGAATATATGTGACGGGTTCATAGTTAGACTGAATCTTTAAATCGTTCCGGTCGATGGATTATTGAGTGGATATTGATAATCTGTTGAGACCAGTGTGTTCTTAACTTCACCATTAAGTATTGGATACTTAAGGGAATGATGAGTCACAAATCATTGGGTATTGTGATGCTGAGTTAAGAACACGAGTGTTTGTATTAGACAATATCACTGAACGTGACGATATGGAACAATTAGCAACATGGAAGCTTTTTGCGTGGTCAATGTCTAATTGTTCATGCTTTGGTCTTGTGTAAATAATCCTTAGACCTGAGGCACAGTGTTAACTTGTGTGTCGAACAACTATGGTTCACGGGTACACATAATGCCGGGTCGTTGATCCGTCTTTATACTTGATGGTCATAGTTCGTTCATATACGAAGTTACACGTGTGCGCAATATGGAATCTGTCTCCTTGTTATATGCAAGGTATGATAATGATGTCCTATGCGATCTAATTGTGACACTGCATTGAAATCCTCGGCCGGGGTTGTAACCGAGAATAAATTGTTTATGTCTCGAATAAAATGCATGTCAATTAGATTTGTGCATATGATCGAATTAATGACTTGATAAATATTCCATGGTTTTTTGTTTGATCGGGACATAGTAAGACAGAGGGATTGAATTACACTTTGTAGCCAAAGCGACAGGTTCATTATGTTCTTAAAGCATTCACACTATCTGGGTAGCCATGACATATTGCTAGATGTCAATCATGGCTTGTAGGACCCAAAGATTAATCGGGACAATTAATTCTTTTGGAAGTACTAATGTGTTAGTACGAGTCTTACTACCAGCTTAGTGATGAACCTAGGGATGTCACACACCATAAACAATTAGGATAACGTGGAACAAGAGAGAAATGATGTTGCAAATTTGTTTGCAATTATTGAAATCGAATTGAGTCGATTTGAAATTAAATTAAATGAGATTTAATTTAATTTGTATTATAGTCACGAGCCTACGTGCATGTGATGCACACGCATGCCCAAAGTGAATACATATTAATGTATTCCAAATGCACATATAAAGATCATGTTCTTTTTTATTTTTAAGGGAATTGATTAATTATTAATTAATTAATTAATTGATTAATTAAAGTGGAAATGGTCAGCAATTTTTGCTGACCATTTCACACGAATACGTGCACATGCACGCACGAATTCGTGCATGATGGTCAGCAACCGCTGACCATCATACACGCATTTTGTTCGTGCATGGATGGTCAGCAACCGCTGACCATCATGCACGAAATCGTGCATAAACGGTCAGCGGTTGCTGACCGTTCCGTTCATGCACGATCGTGCTCGATCGTGCATAAGAATGAGGATCAGCAACGGTTGCTGATCCCACGATCGGCAACCGTTGCTGATTCGTGTATAAATTTTAAAAAGAAAGGCTGCAAAAAGGTTGCAACGTAGAGAGAGTTTCTGTGGGCGTGCGTTTTGTGTTTTTAGAGACATACAAGGGGTTGCTGCAAATAGAGAGAAAAACAGTGTGCGTGTTCGTGTGTGTTCTTGTGTTGTCTTCGAGACGCAAGAAAGAAGAGATTTCTCTCATCCGGGCCGTGACTATTATACATCAAGAATTCGACGGATTGTTTCCACGTGATTGCTAGCACGATCGAAGTGGTGAATATCCAAAAGTTCTCTCTTCCGTTCGTTGTTCGTTGTTGGTGTGTCTGAACTAGAGGTCCGACATTTGTGGGGCTCGAACTGTAGGACATCCGAACCAATTCGTGTAAAGCGCGCTTCGAGAGGTAATTCATGTAACTTTATTTTACATTCAGATTTTTGATTAAAACGCACGAACAACGCCTTCGGAGAATCATGTAAAATATATCTTCTTGTTTCCGCTGCGTTCTTTTTGTTAATTTTAACTATACATGATTCATGAAACCCCAACAGTCATTCAATGCTGATTTCGAGGTAATGATTCTCTTTTCTTTTCTTTTTTGCAGCACACGAACCAACCTAGCCGAATGTATGATGTGCATGTGTACTTGCGAATTAGATTTATTCTCGATATATAGGCGTGAGCTCAACAGAGCTTACTCAATTTCTTTTAGAAATAGCACGAGGATCGATCTGTTTTAATACAAGAAACGATATTCAACTCTGCTTGTGCTTTACCTTTGATTAAGATCTCATTTTTCTGGGTTTTTCACGTGCCTAGGTGGACAGATATACAGAGCAAGTTCAAAGGTTGAAGGAAGAAGTCAAGGGTCTATTCCATAGGGAGATGACTCAGGTGGCCAAGCTCGAGTTCATCGACGTGGTTCAAAGATTAGGACTAGGATGCCATTACGAGACGGAGATCAATAACGCTCTCAGTTCCATCTATAACAACACTTATGGATTGACTGCACTATATTGAAGTCTAATTTAGCCAATCGTAGCAAAGAAGGGATCCTGTCTTGCTGTTTCTCGTACATGTGCATGAACCACCAAACCTCCAAACTGTTTGGCCTCCAGTGGATCGACATATCTATTGCATGACTCACGTCACTCGCTATAGCGGGAACTTTGTTGAGGTTTAGATCCTTCATATGCTTAGAAGCAAAGTTCCAGGCTTCATCAACTATGGTTTCACCTTCCAATCCATGGAAAGAAGCCTCATAAAGACTAAGAAGCGCCCTCACATCCTTCTGGAGCGATTCGTTGAACGTACCCATCTTGTTCATAAATCTTTGGAACAGATATGTACGTCCAACAAAAGGAATGGCAAGATAAATCTTGACGTGTCAACATTATTCGCAAATGGGTAGCCAGTGGCGACCACCTTGCGGTACATTATATTCATGTTGCCTGATTAACCGGAATCGAAAAGAAACAGTGTAGAGATCGACCGAAAGCTGAACATCTTCAGTTTTGTTATATATAGAACTAAGAGCATTATCGATCTCCATCTCGAAATGGTATCCTAGTCCCAATCTTTGAACTACGTCAATGAACTCGAGCTTGGCCACCTGATTCATCTCCTTGCGGAATAGACCCTTGACTTCTTCCTTCAACCTTTGAACTTGCTCTGTATATTTATTCACCTAGGCACTTGAAAAACTCAGAAAAATGAGATCTTAATCAAAGTTAATGCATAAGCAGAGTTGAATATTGTTTCTTGTATTGAAACAGATCGATCCTCGTGCTATTTCCAAAAAAAATTGAGTAAGCTCTGTTGAGCTCACGGCTATATATCGAGAATAATTCTAATTCGCAAGTACACATGCACATCATACATTCGGCTAGGTTGGGTTGTATGCTGGAAAAGAGAAAAGAAAAGGGAATCATTACCGCGAAATCAGCATTGTATGACTTCACAAAGCCATAGTCCCAAACGCTAGGTTTCCAATTTGCCGAACTTCTCGCAGTATCTTGATCTTCAATAGTCAAAGCACATTTCGCAAACCGAGCCCTTGTGGAAACGGCGGAGGGGGAGGAGGAGGAGCGAGGGCGACTGAAGAGTGAGAGAGGGGGTTGGTTAGGGCGGATCGAGGAGGGGAGGAAGTCTGTGAGCAAAGCAGGAAGAGCCATTGCAAAATTTGTTGCAAGTATCTTATGCTATACCATCCTTTATATGGGTGTTGGTGAGGAGCACTGGTCAGGGAAATGTTTGGAGTTGCTTCCGGAGCACGTTTCCATTTATTCAACAGATTCACGGAGCTTCATGATTGATATACTTATCTTTTGATTGAATTTCAAAAGGTGATTATCCTGGACACGCGATAAATAGTTTGGACAAACAAGAACGCCGTCCTTCAAAATTATTGAAAAACCTCTATCAATTATCATTGTAATTAAAAATGTCGATGGATCTTTCGACTTTATTTTTTTCCCTAAAGAATTCGATAAAACCCGTTGCCTCCTTTAAGATATACTAATAAAAGTGATAAGCTACAGTAGACAATGTAGAAATAATTTGAAGGCCAAACATCATGAAAACCCTAGAAACACACTATCTAGAATTACAAAATAAAGGTATAGAAAAATTGTCAAAATTTGCGTCTCGACCATGCATAGTAATAGATAAAATAAAGAAAAGATATTGACAATAATCATATATTATTAGATGATAGATTCCTAGCACCAGTAGGATATCACTAGCTATTCAGTTCAATTATTCATCTCATCTTGACCATTTAGTTTTCAGACTATCTCTATGCCGTTTCCCTTTGATTCCGGTTACTCAGACAACATGGGTATAACCTACCGCAAGGTAATTGCCACTAGCTACCCTTTTGCGAATAATGTTGACACGTCAAGATTTATCTGACCATTCTTTTTGTCGGACGTATAGATGTGTTTTAAAGGTTTATTAACAAGACGGGTACATTCAACGAATCGCTCAAGAAGGATGGGTGGGCACTTCTTAGTCTTTATGAGGCTTCTTTCCATGAATTGGAAGGTGAAACCACAGTTGATGAAGCTTGGAACTTTGCTTCTAAGCATCTGAAGGATCTAAACCTCGACGAAGTTCCTGCTAAATTAACGAGCGACGTGAGTATTGCAATAGATATGTCGATCCACTGGAGACCAAACAGTTTGGAGGCTCGATGGTTCATGCACATGTATCAGAAACAGCAAGACAGGATCCCTTCTTTGCTACGATTGGCTAAATTAGACTTCAATGTGGTGCAGTCAATCCATAAGAAGGAAGTCAGCGACATGGCAAGGTATACACAAGCACTCCATACATAGATGATAGATGCATTTTAAGTGAGGATTCAAATTCATGCAAATGCGATAAGGGGGAAAGCGCAGTTTGATCGATTTAGTCATCACATTGCAAATTTGTTTAGGTGGTGGGTTGAACTTGGAGCGAATAAGATGACCTTTTGTAGGGACGGGCTAGTGGAACACAATTTTTGGTGCTGTGCAATGGTTTTTGAACCTCAATATACAGAATTCAGAGAAATGACGACAAAGCTCACTTGTATGGTACTACTTATCGATGACGTTTATGATGTGTATGGGATATTGGAAGAACTTGAGGTTTTAACATATTTCATTGTCAAGTTCGTGTAATATGACAATTTTTAACTCGAATGGAACAAATCATCGCGTGATTAGACATCTTAGATCTCTAATGTCGGTGGCCATGAGAATTTGACAACCGAGAGCTCGAATTGAGGCCTTTTCCCCTCTGAGCTGGACACGTCGATGGCTATTTCCATAATTTGATTCCGTGGGGAATCCGTAAATGACATTCACGTGTGATTCGTATGATTTCATCGTCGCCAATGTTCTGGTCCCTATCGAATCCGATCCCCCGGCAAAGAACGGCCACCACCGCGGTGGTTTCCGAGGTGAAATCTGCGGGCGGGCGGGCGCCACCAAAACAGTTCATAAAAGAATTCACGCCGAGGACCAGAGGATACGAATGGGACACGTGGCGCCAACCCAGTACGACCCTCTGAAACCGGGGAGACCATAAAGAATCTTGAATAGACCCGAGAAATGGGAAAAAGAATGAATTGAATCTGCGGTGGCTCGGCGATTGGCCGCGACTGCCGTCGAGGTAAAGGGAGAAAACGAGAATTTCGTGGTGGAAAAGGACCTTCCCCCATTTCCAGAATTTCGAAAAACTGTAAAGAAACGAAAAGCAGAACCGGAATCTCTCGTTCTCAGAGAGCTGTTTCGGTTGAGTTGCGTGTGTAAAATGATAGTTTAAGGCATTATAAAACCGTATGATTTTATAGAACTTGATTTGAGCTTACTGGTTGCATAAAATAAAATTTGGAAGTTTCCTGCTCGTGATGAACAATGCACGTCCAGTATATTCGGAGCCATATTTTGTCGGTTTCGGCTCGATTTGGGATTGTCCAAGTTGTGGGTCTTCTAGTCCTTGGAAATGTCTTCATTTTGACTATAAGATTGCTTGGAACGAGATTTGGGTGAGAGATCTATGGTGCGACCAAGTTGCGCACTCAAGTCTTGCGTTGTGAACGATATTGAATAATCGCATCTGATGAGTGATCTGTAAGCGAGTAGGAGTTGTTTTGTTAGTGTTTAGGTGTGGTTAAGCCATTTCAAAATTGAGGTAGTGTTTTCCTTGGTTTTAATGTCAATTCTCGTTTAATTGCTAGGATTATGAGATCATTGGCTCGTTTAACTTCGCGTTCTTTGGTTTTAGGTTTTCTAGGTGAGTGATGCTATCTCTCATATGAATTTGTAAACTCATGTCATGAAAGTTATATAGATTCGAGATATTTTGAGTTATGAAAAAACACGTTTGATGCATAATTTGGGATCAGGTATTTACTACTTTTTATTCATTTGAAAAATGGTTTGAGAAACATATTATAAAAAGTGTCCTGAAAGTTTATATGTATGTTTTACGATGAGAACTGATTTATGGAATGGGTTTTTTGATGATTTGAGAAATGTTTAATGAGAAAGACATTTCAAAATATTCTTGGTTTATGAAATGAATTCGAAATTGCATGAGAAATGTATTGTTATATATATATATATATATATATATATATATATATATATATATATATATATTGTTTGATGAACGCGGTTGGGAAAGAAGACATATGTTGGGTTTGAGAAACTTTTTTTTGTGAAAGAATTATATTGACTCTGAGTATGATTTATGAAAAGTAACTTGATTTGGTATGTGAAACTGATTGATTTACTGATTCTGAATTGGTATTAGGGAAAGAATCGATTTGTGAAAGGCTATGTTATGGTTTGTGAAACTAAGTGTGATATGAATTGATAAAGGACTAAGTGCTACACAATAACGTACTGTTGTGGGAGCCACCAAATTTTTGCGAGCCACCTATAGGGCCTTGTATTATTGGTATATGTCCGTTAAGGACTAAGAGCTACACGATAACATAACTTTGTATTCATGGGGGCCACCTTTAAAGTCTTGTAGTCAAGGGTTAAATGCTACACGATAACATAATTCATAGGAGTCACTTATAGAGTCTTGTATTATTGATATAGGTTGGTCAAGAATTAAGTGCTATATGATAACGTAATTTCGTGACAGCCACCTCTAAGACCTTATATTACTAAAGAGCTAAGTGTTACACGATAACGTGATCTCATGGAAGTCGCCTTTAGGGTCTTGAGATGTGATGCGCTATGAGATTGATCGGTGGAATAGACTATTGACATGTGATATGAGTTTAATTAATGAAATGAACCATTGACATGAGATATGACAAGTTTGATTATTGAATCAAACTAGTGATACATGTTTTGATGTTATGAATGAACGGAAAATTCTACTATTAACATAACTAGGTTTAAGTAATATATAACTCATTTTATTCTTGCAAGTTGTTTTATGTTAAATTGACATACATGAGTCATGTCTTTGAGTTCTAAATTGAAATGTGAATGCTTGATATGCTTATAAGATATGTACTACTTACTGAGTTGTGATTATTCACCATTCTTTTTCCCAATCTTTTCAAGTCTTTTAGTTAGTGGAGCGTTATCACGAAAAATTTTGGGAGTTGGATTTTGTTAGTTTGAGGCTGGGTCCTTCCGGCGGAAGGACGACTGCGTCATCCCCTTTTCTACTATAATCCGAGGTATGACATTAATTCCTCGGGTTTGAGAAGTCAGCGAGATGAGAATGACACCATTGATGGTGTTAAGATGAAGACCTTTTTGCCAAACAAGGAATGAGGAATGCTCTTGGTGACAGCACTAGGCAAAAGACATGCATAAGAAAGTTATTTATGTAAGACACAAAAGCGCAACGTAAGATCTCCATAGCTAGAATTAGGGATGAGCGGCTCCAACTTCCATACAGATTTCGCCTAGAATCTAGAACCTACCGGTTGGAACAAGTTCATCTTTTTTTTTTGGAACCTTGAACTTACCTACATATCTTGGAAGCTGTAATTTACAAGTTCCTATTGATCCGATTCTCAGGTTTTAGGTTCTATCCTGAAACTATACTCACCCCTAGCTAGAACCAAAAATACATATGTAATCATGTAAAGAGATTAACACATCTGATTTGGAACATCATTCTTGATGCGGAATACACACAATCATCCTCATAAATGAGCATTTACTAAGCACTAAAATAAGGAGCTGTCTTATTGAGCCAGTGATACAAAGAGTAATAGAGGAGAAATTCTTGAGTTTAGATTATTGCTATAGGGTTAGAGGAGAAATTTGAGTACTATTTATAAAGTTTCCAATTAGGTCCTCTCATTATGGGTCGGGCTCAATTCGGCCCACACTAGCAGCCCTATATTAGACTAATCAATAAACCTTTTATCTCACCTTAGATCAATTCCGTAAAACAGTAAATTACAATATCAATTAATATAGCCCACATTAGGAAAACTCTTACATTCTCCCACTTTGGTTGTATTAATTGAAATCGTACTATATGTGCGCACCTTTGTCTAGAGATAATTCTTAATGGTCAATCATATGGCGGTAACTGCATATATACACATAGAACCTTCTATGGTGACAAGTGCTTTTAATTTTATTGATATAGTAGTGTGGCAAATAGATAACATCTCTCATAGGGAGTAATACCTTATGTATCATCCCATTTGTTAGTCAATATTATCTTACCTTAAATGTCAAAAAAATCTATGCCACTAGAGGATATCTTTATGATTCAATGAACCCGCATATGTCTTATTTTTATTGTTAACATTTATTTATGTGTAATGAGAAATATATTTAAGGCTAATAACCAGATGTTCCTAGCCTTCACTCTAGGTTTATACAATATCTTGATATTTTTATCAATATGTATTTAACATAATAACGATACATTCATAAATATTTTATTGAATGCACATATATATCAAAACGTTACTAAATTTAACAAACAAAAAAGTAAACTTTATTAGAGTAAAACTAAAACAGCTCCTACTAAACAATGGCATCTCATGATGCTCTTGAACTTGTGCTAATCACATGTCGTTCAAGAGTACAAAGGCAAAGGCCTTTAGTAAGTGGATTTGCAACTGTATCATTTGTGAAAATATGTTATATTGTAATATCACCTTTTTGTACCATAAAGACTTGACCACCATATGTTTAGACCCCTTGAGACATCTATTGTTGTTAGTAGATAACACTATAAAGTTATTGTCTCAACACAACCGTATGAGTTTATTCATAAAGTCAAATATGATTAACTCCCTAATGAAATTACAGAACCCAATAATTTGAGTAATAACCGAAAAGCATGCTATAAACTCCGCTTACATGGTAGAGGATGACATAAATTTTTGTTTACTACACCTCCTACTAACATAAAAATGTATTCCATAGTTGACTTCATGTCATCCTAATAGCTAGCAAAATGTGCATCCAAATTCCTTACTAGCGGCATGACTTGAACATGTTTATAAATCGGTATATAGTCTTTTGTCCTTTTTAAGTACCTAAAAACCTCCTTAGCAGTGATCTAGTAATCGTGTCTTGGATTTAACTAATATATGCCTAGAAGTCCTGTCGTAAAAGCAATGTTTGGTTTAGTTCAAATTTGAGCATATATTATACTTTTAAGTGGATTAACACAAGATACATTCTTTAATTGAGTTTTCTCAATGTCTTAATGAGGATAATGTGATAGATTTAGTTCATCATCCTTAATGACAAGAGCAATTCAATACATACTAAATCTTTTCAAAGTGCGATCAACAAATGTCCTCTGAGATAAACACAATATATAACGAGAACAATTCTTAGGGATCTCAGTGCCAAGGACAAAAGACACCTCATCAAGGTTTTCCATGTCAAAATTTTTTTATAATATTTGCTTTGTCTCATGTAGTAATTCAAGATCACTACTTGCAAGCAAGATATTATGTACATAGAATGTGAGAAAAATAAATTTTCTTCAATTAACCTTACAATATATATATATATATATATATATATATTAATTTACTTTATTCTCAACTAAACAAAATGATAACACTATGAAACTTTAATAATATTGTCTGGAAACTTGAGATCATGAATAAGACTTTTCAGTCTATACACAAGCTTACTTGAATCATCTGCTACAAAATCTTTGAGTTGTATCATATAGATTTCTTTATCAATGTATCCATTTAGAAAGACAGTTTTGACATCCATCTGGTATAACTCCATATCAAATGAGCTACTAATGTTATGTTCATTCTAAAATAATCTTTTGAAGAGACTAAAAAAAATATTTTTTCACTATGCGCACATTCTTTCTAAGTGAAACCCTTGGTTACTAGTTTGGCTTTAAATTCACCAATCTTTCTTTGGAGTTCCCTTTAGTCTTATACACTCATTTGAAGCTGACGAGCTCGTGACCTTCATGCAACTCAACAAATTCCCAAACATTATTATGTTTCATAGATTGCATATTGTCATACAAGAAACAACATTTGTATAAGTCACTTGATTAACCATACAACAAATGTTGTAGTCATGCTCTCATAAATAGACTATATAATTTGGTGGTACAACTGATCATATTTTTCTAACAAATCTCTTGAGTGGAGTTACAACCACTTTATTCTGCACCTAAGAGACTTGAGAAATTTCATCTTGAATTGTCTCAAGAATAGTATTCTGTACCTCAACAAGTTTAGTCTGTGGTGTAGGAGACACCACAATTATCCGTTTAGGCAAAGAAAAGATACAATGATTTTCACTTTTTTACCTTGCCAAAAAAAAAAAGATACAGTGATTTCCACCGTACTATTATCTCTAATAGTCTGAGAGCAGCTATCCTCTACGATGACGTCAAACTCTATAAACTTTACTGTCTATAATTCCACAATTCTTGTACTTTCATTAGGGTCATAAAATTGATACCCATTTGAATAATCTAGGTAAGATGCAAAATAATACTGAGTAGTTCTGGATTCCAACTTACTAAACGTTGGACTATATAAAACCTCAGTACTATAGGACACTCTAAACCTTAAGATGGTTTAAGCTAGGTTTACGTTAAGTCCATCACTCAAAGAGAGTTAATAGAACAATTTTGATAGAAACATGGTTTTGTTTGTGAAAATATTACTTTCAAAGCATCAACCCATGGAAAATTGGGTAAATAAGTCCTACTAATTATACTCATCTTCACATCCATTATAGTAACATTACACCTTTCGACCACATCATTTTGTTCAGGATTTTCAGGCATGGTAAATTAAGTTACCATTCTGGAATCTTCCAAGTATTTGACAAATGACTCTTTAAGCTATCTAACATTACCATACTTGCCAAAATATTCACCACCACAGTCAGGTCTAACAATTTTTAAGACTAATCCCAATTGTTTTTTCAATTTTAATCTGAAAAAGTCTTGGATTTATCTAGATATTCAGACTTTTCCTTAATCAACTACAAAAGAAATAGTTGTGATGACTGTGTTGAAATAAATATTTATATATGTTACCATATAAGGTCCATTAAGATTAATGTGAATGACCTCCTACATGTCAAAACTTCATACTACAGTTTTATTTTTTATCTTAATCATCTTACTTCTATAATCGTTTATGTAAGTCTTTAGATAACTTTAATAAGTAAAGGTTTTCTACCCTTTTTATAGACATGTGACCAAGACATTAATGCATAAAATTATTTCTTAGGTAAAAGTCTTTTGAAAACAACCTTTTTTTCTAACCGTATATGCGACGTATATATCATTGGGAGTTAAACATAGTCTGTATAATCCATTAAACATAATGTAGTACTCAATCTTATCTAAATTAAAGAGCACAAATATAACATTTTTTTTTATTTCAAAAGAGTAGCCACACATGTTTAAACAATATACGAAACCTAAGTTCCGTGTTAAGAAAAGTACATAAAATGTGTTTCTTACTATCAGACTAAAAACAGAATTCTAATATGATATCTTCAACATCGACTTTATCGTTATTTTCCATGGTGAGTTATGATTCATCCTGATTTAAATTCTTTAGACTTATGAATTTCCCTATGATAAACACAACATCACTATCTACCCACCATGAACTGGATGGGCTTTTGATAGGTATTGAATTCATAAATAATGCCAAAAAAATTATTACCTATAGACTCACGCTTGGATTATCAAATTTTTGTATGTTTACTATAATCTATCTTTATGTGACCTCTCTTCTTAAAAGAAGCAACAGTCGCCATCTATTGAAGGATGTTTTGTTAGGATCCAGATTGTTAGAATAACCAGTAATTTCATGAATTCCTTTGTGAATATGATTTTTAGACTTTGAATCTACCATCCTTAGGACGTAATCCCTAACCTTATTAGAACCATTATACTTTATGTTGAAGAGTTCTTGCAAATGTGTCATAATCTCGGCATTAGACAATATATAATTTTAAGCCACCAAGTCTTCCATCATCTTTTTAGCAGAGCAGTCAGTTGGTAAATAACTTTTCAAGTGTTCTTGAATGGAACGTTTCATGGATAACAAGCAAATCTGATTGCCCTCTTCTCAAGTAGCAAAATGTGCTTTTAGAATTTAGTACCGTCAATAGTGTGATCTATCGGCATATCCTTTATAATAGTAATATGAACATCTGTTAGCTCAATCTCAAACAAAAAAAAAATCCTCTTTTCACTACGTAAAATTTGAACCAGTGAGAATTTTAATATTTACGGAGTTATTGACTACAGATAGGGTGATTAAAATAACAAGCAATGTATATAATTGGCATCATGTGAGTACGGTGTAACTTTAAAACCATATAAGTATACATCTAGAGAGTTACATACATCATCACATTATCACATTTGGGTAGAATATATGACATGTAATTATATACTCTCTACATGACAGTGATCATGAGAATATATTCCAACTTTAATGAATTATCATCTTTGAGTGTATGAACTACTAGGATCAGTCACTTCTCAATCATATGATGAATATGTATCCCTTCATAAACTAATACACAATCACCTCATTTGGGAGTATGATCACGCATTAGTATAGGAGACATTCTACTATTATATGAGACCGATATTTTTCAAATTCAATCAAATGTGCCACTTTGGAGGTCACAACTCGATTAAATCTTTGAAACTTTCTCATACTAGGATTATAAACTTTATGTCTCACATTGACCTTATACATGTGATTTTTTATCTAATGACAGAGGCAATTTGTCACTAAAATCATATGTCATGCTAATTACATCACTCTATTCATTAATACATGTTGAACCTTATATGTGTTATCAATGAATCAATACTCTACACATTCTTTATGTGATAATATGCATGTAAGCTTACACTTGTATTTCCAAAATCATAGAAAATATAGAAAAATACGCAAAAAAAAATACCCTAAAAATATGCATATTTACTATTCCACATGTATTTTCATGTCCATTAAATCATCAAACATAAAAAAAAAATAAAAAAAAAATGTATCACGGTGTAGAGCATCTTCATACGAGCACATGAACTCTAAGAACGCCCTAATTGGAGTTCGGATGTGCTCTTGCGCACCTCTCAAGTGTGCGGTGCGGTGCATGCATCGGACACGCAGGCAAGTCGGACCGGTCTGAACCAGCAGTCCGATCGGTTAGATCGGTCAACGTCCAATCTAATTGGTTGACTAGTCCAGTCAATGGAGAATCGGGTCGGGTATGTCAACAAGTCGGATTCGGGTCGAGTCAACGATGGGTCGGGTAGAAGGTCAATGACGGGTTGGGTCGCTTGGTTGCTGACATCACTTAGAAGTCAGCCTAGTGCATGTGTTACATGCGCCAGCCTTTGCCCGAGCATGAGGGTGCGTAAAGGCACGTTGGGGCACGTGCTCGATGCCTGGCCATGCCTAGCCATGCAGGGGGGCACGTGAGGCCTCCCCCGGCAGTGCGTCACCCTAGGTTTTTTGTCTCGAAGAGTTCTTTCCGTTTATGTGATCAAAATTTGATTTTAATTGCACAAAAAATACGAAAAAAGGGCAAAATCTGTGTGTCCAAGTTCTAGGCTATAACTGCTTTGATATCACATGTAAGACGCATAAGCGCAACTCAAGATCTTCATAGCTAGAACCAATAACACATACGTAATCATGTAGATAGATTAATGCACCTTATTTGGATCACCATTCTTGATGTGGAATAGCGACAATCCAAACTCAATAACTTCTCATATTGCCCTCTATATCAGTAGCTCAATGAAACGGTCCCTCATCTTAGCACTTAGTAGACCTTCCTTTGTAAGGATGATTGTATGTATTGGGGTGAGAGGAGGGACTTAAGCACTATTTATAAGATTTTCAGCCAGACCCCCTCATTACAGGCCGGGTCATCTATACCCACACTAGCTAACCTCATATTAAACTAATTAAGAAACATTTTATCTTACCTTAAACCAATCCTGTAAAACAGTAAAATACAATACTAATTAATGTAGCCCACATTAGGAAAACTCTTAGAATTTCTTTTTATGGTCTCATACTTGTGTGGAAATTGAGTTGTAACAACGTAGTCTACTGAGGGTTGGGAGTGATCATATGGGTGAGAGAATCTAGACAGAGTGACCCCCGACAGGCTTCTAGGATGATGACAGTGGTAGGAATGACCCATTCTTATATCCTATGGTTGGATTTTTTTATATTTCTTTTTTTTTGGGTGGACGGGCTCTTATTATTCCATTTCTAGCCAACTTGAATCTCATCCTTTCGGCAGAGTGCCTGATATGTTATACTCCAAACACATCAATTTTTTTTTCTTCTTACGACATGAACTGTCGAAGCACCGACTTAATGGATTTACCAATCTAACATAAGAAAGCATCGGAACTTCGAATGAGAATTAAAGTCAACTGTATCAGCTTCAAATCATGTCTCATCATAGGATCTATGTGAATCAATTTTAATAGGGAAATTGGGGAACCCTCACAACTAATCTTTCTAGTTGGGATGATCCTTTGGACCCAAGTGCACAACTGTAATTAGCAGATTATCCAAACCAAGGATGCTCTTGAGAATCTACACCTTTGAGTGGAAATTTTGTTTGTTTGATTTGAGGAAGAGTTAGAACTGCTGAATCAGCATTTTTGTAGGAACTAACTATTTGTTTTCAACGAAGGCCGTCTACAACGTCATACTTGTCAATCCTCACCTACTTGACTCTCTCCACTGTTTGGGTGGGGGAGTGTGTGTGGGTGTGTTCTAGGAAAGATGGAGAAAATTAAGCACAGCCATGTAGCAGTAAGAGATGTGAAACCTCATGTTGCTGAAATCGGAGAAGGTACATAAAACAGGAAATTGTAGAGAGTCCCACACACACATACATGACTAGTTCAGTGACATTTATGCTGCTGAGTTCACCATATGAAGTATAACCCGATTCATAAATTTACTGGGTGCACTCTGCAGGTCCAAAGGTGGTGGTGTTCTTGCATGATTTCCCAGTGATATGGTACACATGGAGGCAACAAATTATCAGCACCGCATATGCTGGGTACCGCGCCATTGCCATCGATTTTAGAGGCTATGGGCTCTCTGATCAGCCTCGTGACCCAAGGGTTGTTATGCCGATCCTGTTGAAGATGTTGTTGTCCTCCTCGATGCTCTGGGCAATGGAAGGTACCACCACATTAATCTATCACAGTCCATTATATTTTTTCCCTTTTAGAAGTACTAATCTTGATCTGCGCAGCCATTATAGGGATGATCAGACAATCATTGCTGTTGAAACTTTTAACTTTGGCCAATTTTTTGCTGTTGAGACTTGAGACTTGAGAATTCACCGTCCTTCCTTCTCCTCAAATAGTTCCATAAAAATTGCTCCTTTTCATGCATATTCTGTTTTTGGCTAAATGCTAATTTTGACATATTGTTCAGTCCATATCTTGTCTCTTGAGAAACGAATTGTTGTCATGACACCAACAGTAATACAATGCAATCGTCATTGGAACCATCAATATAGAGATGGCTGAGCTTCTTGATGTTGATCTTTCTTGGTCATATAAAGATATTATACAATCACATGACCATTATATGAAAGCATAGGGCATATCTTGAGGACCAAACTAGTGTCGCCCTTTCGGACATTTTCTTCATCTCGCAGTGTCATCTACCTATCTTCTAACATTGGTACATTTTAGCATATATGATCTGATATCTCAAGAAGGATCCGTGGAATAAAAGCCGCAAACATTTGATTCATAGTCTATCAAACATGTGAATGATATCAGGCACCTATCAAGCATGCGATGCACGTCCTCGTTTACTCCGCTTGTGACCTACAAGTTAAAAAGGAATTCCACTGCAAATGATAACCAATTTTTTTCTGTTACACTAATGATAACTTGCTTTAGTTTGCCCTTAGTAAGGACAATCCCTAGCCAAGCATAGCACTTACAAAGAGCATGAGTAGGATGATAATCTAGCATAAAACAAGAGGACGATAATAGAAAATCAACTGTCGAGAGAAAAGAGACAGATACAGATACAGAATCATGAAATCGTACTATAATTATGTCATTTATCTTGTTAATTAGAAATAAAATTCCATTGGTGATATGAAGTGTTGAATCCAGGCCTTCCTGGTGGGAAGGACTTTGGAGCTCTGCTAGCATACCTTGTGGCAGTGGTCAAGCCAGAGAGAGTCCGTGGTGTCATCTCACTGGGCATCCCCTTCATGCTGCCTGGATCCTCGACCATCCAATACCATCTCTTTCCCACAGGCTTTTACGTTCTCAGATGGCAGGTATAATTCTTAACTCTCTCTCTCTCTCCACCAGCTCCACCGGCCCCTATGCCACCATACAGGGGAGGTGCACCGCCACCACCTCCTCGAGGTGGTATGGTGAAAGCGCTGCATGCAAAGAAAGCAAATACCAAGTAAAGAGATCTACAAACATGAGCAAGTTGTATAGAAACTTGGAGGCAAAGGTAGAAGGTGGAGAGACAATCCGAAACTCATCTACAGGCAAAAGAACACCAGTCGGAGGGTCTTCGGGCGGGAAACAAGGAGTGGCAGATGCCAAGCAGAAATTTGCTAAAAGGTTAGGTTCCTCTATTGGTTTTTCTTTTTTCTTTTTTTCTTTTTTATTCTTTCCCTCCTCCCTATCGGTCTCCTTCCTCACTGCACTCTCACAATCGAGTCTTCACCGAGGCCAGCTTCAACCTGGACCTCGCCCACACGACAACGCCGGTGGGAGCAACCACCATCCCTTCCATCACAAAACCACCACCGTCCACCGGTCGTCCATTCTGACCGGTGCCGACCACCGCCGGCCATCTACTCCGGCGACTGTTTCCGGCACGACGAAAAAGAAGAAGAAGAAAACCATAGAGAGAGAGAGAGAGAGGATGGGCTGTGGTTTGTCTGCTTGGGCTGGTCGATGGGCTGTTTTGATGTGGGCTGCGGTGAAGTGGGTTAGAATCTAAGTGGGCTGGGGGCCACCCCTTTTTTATTATAAATTTTGCTTGGGCCTTTTCGGTTTTTCTAAGTGGGCTTTGAGGTCAGCCCAGTTTTAGCCCAACCCGGACAGATAGGGTCCGGGTCGGTTTGGTAGGGCCGGGTCTCTTGAGCCGGTCCGAATTGTTTTTTTAATATTAAAAATATAAAAAAATCCAGAAATTTTAAAAAATTAAAAATTCAGAAAACCACAAAAATATTAAAAATTCAAAAATCCCTAAAAATTCTTGGAAAATTAAAAAAATTCGAAAAAATAAAATTATTTTAAAAAAATCAAAGATATTAAAAAATTCCTAAAAATCAAGAAAAATTTCATAAATTTTTAATTTCTAGGAAATGGCTGAAGAAGTCTTTTTGGGCAGTCTTTTCTTTAAATGTGTGAAAATCCTTAGTGAAAATCATACTCGATTGAACAAGCCTCTAGGGCTATTTCATAGGGTTCCGATTACTCTTAGAAAAAGATACCCTTGATTGATTATGAATTCCCTTTAGCTTAGTTAGGAATGGCACTTAATTATCTCTTAGTTGTTAGATGTTTTTTCCCTACAATTTATTCGGTGCCTTCTTCGGTTATTGTTTATTATTTTAATGACTGCTCACTCGCATGATTATCTCGCAAATTAATGGATAGGTTTAAAATTAATCGAAACTACCTGACAAAATGCATTTTTGAAATGAACAAAATTAGGTACCGAAATGACACTAATTATTTAATTAGTATAATTAAATCCCCAACTGTAGATTCTCTAGTTACGTAGGAAGTAACGTACACTCTCATACCTCACTTAATTTCTAACTGACCCTAACAAGTTACTGGTGACTCTTTATTACAAAATTCTTATGAATACCCCAATGTCACACGAGATATGGGCTTGGAAGAGCCCATGCCTGATCATGGGTTGTATGCTTGTCTTTTAGACAATACCCCTAAACCTATTCCTTTCGCCAAGAAGTCGGTCATGACAATAGTTGATGCTTAGTGTCTCTATGAATCTTGAGGGGTGTGTGGGTATACGCATATGAGTTTAGGATATCCTTGTAGGCTGAGCCACCGACTAATAATAGGAGACCTAATTAAGAGGAGAATCTTGGTCGCTTTGTCACGGGTGCTATGCACAATCATGGTTAGATACTTGAGTATGAGATTAATCAATAGAGTGGACCACTGAAGTGTGTTTTTATGAGATTGGCTAATGAGTTGGACCATTGAGGTTTGCTTTGTTATTATCGTGGGTATTTCTACTATGAACATATTATGTTAAAATAAAAATATCACACTTTTGTCTTGAAGGTTTGTTAAATTTCATATTCTAGTGAAAGTGAGTTATATTTGTGTTCTAAATGTACATGGTAATTGTTTGGTATGTTTAGAAGAAATGTATTACTCATCGAGCCATGGTAGCTCACTCATTTCATTTACTTGATTTTACAGGTTCTTTAGCGAGCCCCGAGTAGGACATGAGCGTTGCGCTATTGAGGAGGGCTTCTTGATAATGGAGATTTTTTTGTATGAGTTGTGTATAGTTGGTCAGTTTGTGAGTTAGGTTTTGTTGGAGGTGTATATATCTTTTTGGTGGATTATAAAAAAACTCTAACATCATAACCCAATGCCATTCACATACATATATATAATGTGTGTTGTCACGACCTACCCCTCATGGAGGGAATAGATTTAGGGGTATCGTCTAAAATGTGGGCCTATGGCCCATAATTAGACACGAGCTCTCCTAAGCCCATACCTTGCGCAACATTGGGATGTTCATAAGAATTTTATAATAAGGAATCACCACTAGTTTATTGAGATTGGCTATAAATGAAATGAGGCATGTGAGTATACCTCACTTCCTACATAACCAAAGAATTTAGGTTCCGAGACTTTATTACACTTATTAACCAAGTAATGTCATTTTGATACTTAATCTTGTTCATTTAAAAAAATGTTTTTACCAGACAATCTGGATTGATTTTATATTTATCCACTAACGTATGAGGTGATCATACGAGTGCACAATTATTAACGTAACAATTAGCAACCAAGGGAAGCATCAAATACATTTCACGAGATAATAAAGATTTAACTCTAAGGAAAAAATAAATGCTAATCCCAACTAGACTAAAGAGGAAACAAAATCAACGTACTAATATTGTGCAATCAAGTATATTCATCTTTAAGGACACTAAAACCTTAAGGTAGAGTCCTAATGACTTGGTCAACCTTGAGCAGAATTCTAAAATTAAATACTTCCATTTTTTCAAGAGAAAATAACCAAAAGATTAATTTTAACCTTTGTGAAGATTTTATTTTTATTGTTCTAGAATTTTTTGACTTTTTATAAAAATTTTAAATTTTTAATCTTTTCTGAATTTTTGAATTTTCGGGAAGTTTTTGTGAATTTTTATTATTTTTCGAAATTTTGTTAAAATTTTCTTGAAATTTTTTTAAATTTTTAATATATTTTTAATATTTAATATTATTACACTCGGGAAAACGGATTCGGACCGGGTAAACCCAATCCTGCCATTGACCCAACCCAAACCCGGATCCGACCCAATCGGATAAAAAAATTTTAAAAATTAAAAAAAATCAGTTTTTCATTTTTTATAGTTTTTAATGATTTTTTTTCTTCTTTTTCTCTTTTGTCTTTTTATTATTTTGTCCTATTTGCTACACCTTCTTCCTTGAGCTCTCACGCCCGAAGCCACCTACTGCATCTTCTACAACCGAACCAGCGCCACCACCATGGTAAGCCTCTGCTGGCATTCGGGCCGCCGTTGGCTGACATCAATCTCATGCCAGTTGTCCATCCCGATCGCCACTCGCCAGCCGACCTTGCCCCGAATGGCCAAACCGAGGCCAACTCCAAAGTCTCAACACACCCTCCCACCGTTCGAGAACCACATAACACTTGCCCGCGTCGGCTCGATCAAGAAAAAGGGGCCGTGACGACCATAGGTGGAACAACACGTCGAGTGAACGATCGGTTGAAGCTCAAGAATGCACACTTCAACACAAATTTTCAGATCTAGGTTAGGCATTACGTCAAACACTTGAGGCGCGCTACTATAACGAGGTGTTTTTGGCTCAACCGAAGCTCAAATCATACTGAGATCTTTGACACATGACAAACGAGACATCGGAAACAAAATATAAAGGCGACGAGGGCCAGAGCATGCGTGGGCCAGACGGCCACGAGCTCCGGCCTAGCACGCCCGAAACAAAACGCGAGGAGACCCGAGCTTATCTGTTCAGCTTGAGGACGTCGCGAGGGAGGTCATCGGACTGGTCTGAGTGCGCGGCTGAGATGCCCTCTCTTGCTCTTCTCGGTCACTCAATCCTCTCACTCTCCGTTCGCCGCGTCTCTCCTTCTCTCAGCATAAATCAGCAAAATTCTCTCCAAAAACCACCCAAAACCCGCACGTCCAGGGTCCAAAAACCACCCAAAACCAGAACGTCCAGCTTCTCTCTCCTTCTCCCGCGACCTCCCCCTAACTAGCAAGAGGAAGTCCGGTCTCTTGGCAAAACTGCTCAGCCTATCCAAAACCAGCCCCTTTTAAAAAACAAAAAAAAAATCCCCTCTCTTCTTTAGTATCTTGCTTCTATGTACCGGTGTGCATGGGATGTGGCGTGCAAGCAGCCTCTGGCCAGCCTATCCCCCGACCGAGCATCTTGCGTGATCGTTCGCCCTATTGTCCCTATCGTTCATCCCGTACATCATCCTTTCTTCTTCATGTCGTTCCTCAACTAGCATCCAAAAAAAGGGGAAAGGAGGAGGGGGGAGTGGCTGGCTCAGGAAGAAAAGAAAAGGAATGGGCTGAGCCGACTTAGGTGGGGAGAAGGAAAGGGAAAAGAAGAAGGGGCCGGGCTTGGCTGTCTCTAGTCTGGCCCCGCTACTTTTTAGTTTTTTTTTTTTTTTTTAACTCTTTTAATTATTTTTTCAAAATTTTTAATTAATTAATTTTTTTAATGCTAGTAATGAAAACATTCTAATGTCTATATGCAATGCAATTTAATGAAAACACGATAAGTTTTAATGAAAATTATTTACTTTACTGTTTACTCTCTTTTTTCCCTTTTTTAGAGAATAATTCCTAACTTTCTATGCAATTAAGTCCTAAGTTAAAAGGTAAAATTTAAGTGTCAACAGTCGCCCCTCTTTTAATGGGAGTGCAAAGAGATTGCTTTCATAGACAAGAGACATCGAAATTTTATCAGCTAAATGCAATGGTTAGCGAGCTATAGACAAGAAAGGGATGTGAAAGGATGGCCTTACATTGTTATGATGGTCATCGACCAAGATGGGACCGTATGCAAACGGGTTTCGACTCGGGATGTGGTCTTACCATATACAAACAGGTTTCGACCAAAGGGGGTGTCTCACTGCATATAAACAGGTTTCGACTGTAAATGTGGTCTCACCGTTTATAAACGGGTTTCAATCGGAGAAGAATGTCTCATCGTATACAAACAAGTTTGGACTGAATGGGGTTTCTTACCATATACAAACAGGTTTCGACTGGAAATGTGGTCTCATCACATTCAAACGAGTTTCGACCAGAGAGAAGTATCTCATTGTATACAAACAAGTTTCGACTGGAAATGAAAATGTATGATTCAAGAATAAACCCAAGAAACTTTTGAAAAGCATGGTTTAAGGAAAAACTCATGAACCTTTTAAAAATGTGGTTTAAGGATAGACCCACGAACCCTGTGATTTAAGAATAAACCCACAAACCTTTTAAAAGCGTGGTTTAAGGATAAACCCACGAATCTTGTGGTTTAAGAATAGATTAACGAACCTCGTGGTTTAAGGATAGAATCAGTAACCGTATGATTTAAGGATAGACCCACCAATCCTATAGTTAAGAATAGACTTACGAACCCTGTGATTTAAGAATGGACCACGAACAACATGATTTAAGGATAAACTCACGAACCGTGTAGTTTAAAGATAGACTCACAAACCATGTGGTTTAAGGATAGACTCACCAATCATGTGGTTTAAGGATAGACCTACCAACCATATGGTTTAAGGATAGATCTACGAATCCCGTGATTTAAGGATAGACTCACCAATCATGTGGTTTAAGAATAAACTCACCAACCATGTGATTTAAGTATATGTTGACACTTAATCTTTTAGAAAATAAAATGAGAAAATAATAAATAAAATCAAATAATCTTTGTTGTTGAAAATATATCTTCATTTCAAAATTCAAAAAAATTAGTTGTTGTTTGATTTTGGAGCCATTTTTTTTGTTGAGTTGTTGAGTGAATATCTCACTTGCGAAAACAACTTTGAAATTTCCTCTATAAATAAGAAGGCGAAGCTTCGGTTCGCCGAGGGGGCTTCTCTTCGTCGAAAAAAAAAAAACAAAAGTCAAAAAAGTCAAAAAATGAAGAGAGAAAGGAAAGAAAAGGGGGTTTCGGTTCTTGAGGGAAAAAGAAGAAAAGTCAAAAGGTGAAAAGTGAAAAGTGAAAAGGAAGAGAGAGAGAGGGAGCCGTCCGTTGATCTTCAAGAGAAAGGGAAGAAAATGCTTGGAGAAAAGTCAAGAGAGCAGAGGGAGAGGACGTGAGAGTGACCGGAAGAGAGAGAGAAAAGAATTAAAAAGATAAGAAGAAGAACAGTGTTCTTCTTCCCCAGCAGATTCGTTCATCACGCCTGCCCGCACCGCTCCCGCGCCTGCGTGATCTGCAGCCGCCCGAGCTTTCCTCCGCCAGCCTCTGCCGCACCCGTCGCCGACGCTCGCCCCTGATCTGACCGCGATCTGCCCAGCCCGGAGTCCGGCGAAGCCACCGCTTTCCTCCCGTGACGCCAGCAGCTGCGCCCGAGCACCAGCCACGTCTCAGCTTCGTTTCCGCCCGATCCACAAGCGTCGACGCCGTAGCAGCCCACCGCTGCGCCACTGCCTATCGCCGCACCGAAGCCCTGCTGCTATGCCTGCACCAGCATCTGAAGCCTGCTTCACCGTGATCAGTCCTCTGCTCGCGCATCCGCAACACCGCCGCCGCTACCACAGCTCGCGTCCCTGCCCGTCGCCGAGTTCAACCCGTCGCTCACCACCGCTCTGGAGCCTCTTCCTCAGTCGAAGCCGCGTCCGCACCTCTGCAGCAACCGACGCCGCCGCGCCTCTGCACCCGCGAGCTCGCCCCGACGCCACTGCTCACCACCACCGCAGAGACCCGCGACCCAGCTGCTGCTCGCCGGTCACCGAAGCCACGCTTCCCTGCTTTGCTGCCGCCCAGCCCTCGCCGGAGCTCCGACGCCGGCTGTCTCCCTCGCCCGCGCCGATCACCTTGCTGCTGTCCTCCCCTGTTTTGCCGCAGGTCCGGTTACTACCCGAACCTCGCCGGAGCTCCGACGAACAGCCCCTGTTCCGAACGGTGACCCATCACCGAACCACCATCACAGCTCGGTCACCGTTGCTTCCTCACCGTTCTTCAAGGCAGCTGTGAGTTAGACTAGGTAAATTTTTAGATTAAATTTAGTTCGAGTATTCGGACTCATAGCTTTTTATTCGAATTTGATTTGTTCTGATCCGATTAGGAAATTTGTCATATTAAGTCATAATAATAAAAAATACTGAGCCGCGAGACGTCGGGTTAGATTTTTTATTATTTCGACTTTTCATGGCAAATTCATGAATTGCTTTGCATCATTGATTCACATTGAGATAATATGTCATTGATTTACATTTATGGATTTTCAATAGGACACATATTTTGGTGCGTTATTGTTATTTGCTCATCACATATCATGCATCATATGTCATATCTAGGATTTAGATATTTAGGTCCATACACATTTCATGTTTAAAGCAACACATTTTAATTTTTAAGATTCATATAGAATTAGGATAATTTTCCTTTAATAAAACCAAAACAAAAAAGAACAAAAAAATGTTATTTAGGTTATATAGATTTCATAATGTGCACACCACATGTTGCGCTTTAGTTAGTTGGTTAATGTTTTAATATTCCCATCGTGTAGTTTTTTTTTTTAAATAAAAAAGGCCAAAGATTAGTATTGCATCATTATTTTTTTATAAGAATTATTAAGCCATTTCAAAAAAAAAGAAAAAAAGAAAACACAAAGGTAATTTACTTGGTTAGTTAATAGCTTAGTTCATAATTAGTCCCATTTTATGTCATCATTGTTTATTGAAAAAGAATCATTAAAAAAAATCATAAAAAGAACATGCATATAGAATTACCATGTCATCCGTTCCATATCATGTAGTACATGCATATTTAGGATCATGTAAGTTAGATTGCCCGCATATTGTGATGGTTCAAATTATGCCATATAAATTGCATCTCACATGTCATTAAAGTAAAATTCATGCACATTAAGTTTAGATTAAGATTGCATAATAATAAAAAAGAAATACTAGGTTTCATGTCATTTAGAAAATCATGTTTAGGGCATGCATTTTTATTAACGTTCTTGTAAGTTTTTTTTTTAGAGAATAGGCCTTAATAAGGTTGTAGTTTATAATTTCTTACAATTTATCATTTCGGTTTATTGAATGTTATTTCATTGATTGTGCACCCGCATGACTGCCAGTTGCATGTTAGTAGCTTAGGTTAAAATTAATCAAGACTGCGTGCAAAATATTTTTGAAATTAAAATGAAAAGGTACCGAAAGAGCGTTAGATTAATCTAACGTAATCATGTCTCCGGACTTATTGAATCTCTGGTTCGCAAAAGTAAAGTATTCTCCCATACTTTATTTGGGTTTCTAATTAACCCTAATTGGTTAGTGGCGGCTCCAAATTGAGTATAATTGCATGTTTAAATGGATTAATTTCTTAGTATTAAGTCGCGATTGGTAGGACTTGGGAGGGTTCATGCCAAGTCTTCGGACTTAGTAATCCATTAGCCTTCTTTGAGTAATTCACCCTCGGGAAGGTCGCGACAGTATAGATCTACCAACCCTGTAATTTAATGATAGATCCACGAACCGTGTGGTTTAAAGATAGACCCACGAATCTCGTGATTTAAAGATAGACTCACCAATCATGTGATTTAAGGATATACCCGTGAACCGTGTAGTTTAAGAATAGACCCACGATCCGTGTGATTTAAGGGTAGACTCACCAACCCCGTGGTTTAAAGATAAACCCACAAACCGTGTGATTTAATGATAGACCAATGAATCTTGTGGTTTAAGAATAAACCCACGAACCATTTGGTATAAGGCTAAACCCACGAATCCTGTGGTTTAAAGATAGACCCACCAACTGTGTGATTTAATGATAGACCCACAAAGCCTGTGATTTAAGGATATACCCACAAACCATAAAATTGTGTGGTTTCACTAGGGAAACTTGTCATTCAAGAATATTCTGAAATGAACGCTACACATTCAATGGAAGGTGTTATAATAAATGCTCTGGTAGTGAAGGCATACCAGGCAAGATCAGTATCGTCTAACACATATCACAAGAGACAATATCAACAAAGTGCTAGCAGTGAGAAAGCATTGATTGCATGAGAATACATAACAAGCAATTGTACACTCTCCACATGACAGCGGTCATGAAAATATATTTTAACATTTTGCAAATTCACCACCTTTGGATGTATGAACCACTAAAATCAGTCATTTCTCAACCATATGCTGTACATATATCCCTCCATGAACTAATAAACAATCACCTCATTTGGGAGTATAACTATGCATTAGAACATGAGACATCCCATCACAATACGAGACCGATATTTCTCAAATCCAATTAAATGTGCCACTTTGACGGTCACAATCGAATTGAATCATTGAAACTTTCTCATACCAGGGATATAAATATTATGACTCACATTTACTTTATACATGTGATTTTAGACTGTATGACAAGGGCAATTTGTCATTAAAATCACATGTCATATCAATCACATTACTCCATTCATTGATACATGTTGAACCTTATACATATTATTAATGAATCAATTCTCTACACATTCTTTATGTGACGATGTACATGTGAGTTCACAACGTATTTCTGAAACCATAAAAAAAAATACATGAAAAACATGCAAAAAATACCCCCAAAATCACGTATTTTGGGGTTCTCCATGCATTTTTGTATCAATAAAAGTATCAAACATATAAAATAAACACATCACAGTGTAGAGAATTTTCATACAAGCATGCCGGCGTCAAGAACGAGCCGAAATGACACTCCACACACCCTCACACGCCACCAGAATGCATGGCGCGTGAGCTGCATGTGCTCACCTGCTCAAGCTGGTCTTAAATTGGTTCGATCGGATTCAACCGATCCGACCGATCAACAGTCTAACTGATCAATGATTCAACCAGCCAATAGTTAACACAAGTCGAGTCAACCCGCCGGGTAGTGACGTCATCCATGAGGTCACCAATCGCCAATTAACGTCATCAGTGATGTCAGTGACGTCAATGCGGTGCCCCAAGTCAGCGAGGTTGATGTCATCCATTGCCTTAGGCGGTCACGCGCCCACACCTGCGAGCACATGAGCATGCTCGGGGATTATGCTGGCGCGTGAGGGCGCGTCCGGCCTTTTCTAGAGGCACGTTGCCCACCAAAATGCTCGTCTCGATGAGTAGGTTCGAGATATGTGATCAAAGTACACTTTTAGCAAACCAAAATTCACGAAAACGAGCGAAAAAGTACATGAACAGGCCAAATTCGAAGTGCTCACAAAGGCACCTACGGCCTCCGCCACAAGCACGCCAGCCACCAAGACGCTTGTCTCACCATGACGAGTTTGAATATGTGCTCAAAATCAAGTTTTAACGGATGAAATTTCTAAAAACGGGGCAAATGCAATAGTTCAAGTTCTGGGTTACGATGCTTTAATACCAAATGTTGACCGTCGAAGCGGTATCCTAAGATCAACATAACTAGAAACTCGAACATATTGGAGAAGAAAACGAAGGTTTGCGTACTTAATTTGAAATCCATCATTCTTTATACGTAATTACGACAATCCAACGCTTAGACGACGAGCCAGCACTCAGGTTCTTCTCCTCTATGACCCTCAAATCCTAGCGCGATAAGACCGCCCCTCATAGCTTTTTTATGTGAGGTGAGAGAATGTTCATGGAAGAATGAGGATTAGAAGAGAGATCTTAGCGCTATTTATAGAGTTTTCGGCCGAGCCCTCTCATCATGGGTCAGACTCAACTCGGTCCACACAAACCAGGCCTATATTCGACTATTAAGAAAACATTTTGTCTTACATTATTAAACCAATTCTGTAAAAGGGTAAATCACAATATCAATTAATGTAGTCCCCATCAGGAAAATTCTTATAATTTTGACTCGAACGATAATAGTAGAAAGATTAGCTTATAAGCTTTCTAAAGCATTGAAAACCATATGATCATATTGAACCAGCGTATCTCATGGAGGAACACTAGATGGGTTTCCCAATAAGCAACAGCAGGGTGCATCCCTTCATAGAACAATAAGAATTGAACGACTGAAAACCTTACCCACTTGCTAATCACTCAAAAGAAAGCGAGGGCGGTCATTTGGATGAATTGTGCGAAGGCAGTCATTTGGATGAACTGTCCTCACTTATTTCTTCTACTTTAAAAAATAATCGCCATTTTTCTTATTCGAACTAGCTTTCGATCTGTCGACTTTTTCTTCCTCTGTTGAACATGTTTATTCAATTTTGCTCGTGCTCAGCTCGCCCCAATCAAAGAGCAATTCATTGTTAATGGAAAAAGGACAAGATCTTTCCTTTGGGGAAAAAGGAGAGAGGAAAGAAAGCATGGGCACAGCACAGAGGCAAAGAAAAGTGAGATCAAAATCGTGAAACACGAGGAAACAACCACTGTACTGGAGCCCAAAGATGCCCAGATTTTCATTCGTCCGCGTCCGTGCTGTCCGCCCCTCTCGTAGTCCAATTCCTCCTTCATTTGCTACGACTTTGCTTCGAACCGAATCAAATATAAAGAATGGCCACACGTGATCCGCGATGGGGGGGCTTCCAGATCAGCAAAAGGTAAACGTGATTTGCGATATTCCGCATGGAGGAGCCCGCGGCCCTCCACTTCGAGAAGGTGGGGTCCTTTCAGCTTTGGGATTTTCCTCTCACGATCGTGTCATATCGTCATACGGTGCCTTGCACGTTGCCGCGACCAAACTTTTCAGAATGGGAAAAATGACATCCTTTGACGTTTTCTTACTGTTCCTACTTTGACTTTGGTGCGTGGTCGCTCGTTTTCTTTCCTGTTTCAGCCTTTTCCTGCCCCATCTGGATACCTCATTCATCTATTTAATATTAAAAGCTCGCAATGCAAAGCGTCTTCAAGGGGGACACCAGCTAATGGAGAACACGTTTCGCACAAGAAAAAAGTGGGGCTAAATTTAAAGGGCGGCTAAATTTAAAGGGCCATGAGGATAATCTTTTGTCACTCTAGATATTGTGTTTCTAAGGTTTTCGTTTTACTTGGCCGTCAAATTATTTCTACGTTGTCTACTGTAGCTGATTTACTTTTATCGGTTTATCTTGAAGGAGGCATGTTTTCACTTATTTCTACGTTGTCCAAACCATTCACTACGTGTCGAGTATGATCATTTTCTGAAATTACATCAATAGATAAGTACATCAATTAACCCACTCCGCTGTGGGCGCGTTGGTTTGGGCATTTTCCCCCTCTAATTGCGGAAGGGGAGAGGTTCGAATCACCGGCTGCGCATATAAAGCGACTTAAGCGGAGCATCGTGAGGGGTGGGTCCCCCCGCTGGTGCTTCCTGGGGGTTTACACCGTGAGGCAGTTCCTCCAATTCCAAAAATAAAATAAATAAATAAATAAATAAAAAGTACATCAATTATGACACTTACAAAATGTGTCAAATAAGTGAAGACGTGCTCCAAAAGCGACTACAAACATATTCCATGGCCAGTGACTCCTCAACAACACCTGTATAAAGGAAGGTATAGCATAAGAGACTTGCAACACATCTCGCTCCTCACCAACACCCATATAAACGAAGGTATAGCATAAGAGACTTGCGACACATCTCGAAATGGCTCTTCCTGCTTTGCTCACAAACTTCCTCCCCTCCTCGATCCGCCCTAACCAACACTCTTTCTTACTCGTCAGTCGCCCTTGCTCCTCCTTCTCCTGTCCCTCCGCCGTCTCCTCTGGTGCTCGGTTTGCGAAATGTTCCTTGACTATTGAAGATCAAGATACTGCGAGACGTTCAGCGAACTGGAAACCTAGCGTTTGGGACTATGGCTCTGTGCAGTCGCTCAATGCTGATTTCGCGGTGATGATTCTCTTTTCTTTTCTTTTTTCCAGCACACAACCCAACCTAGCTGAATGTGTGATGTGCATGCGTACTTGCGAATTAGATGTATTCTCAATGTATAGGCTAGAGCTCAACAGAGCTTACTCAAATGTTTTGTAAATAGCATGAGGATCGATCTGTTTCAATGCAAGAAACAATATTCAACTCTGCTTGTGCATTAACTTTGATTAAGATCTCATTTTTCTGAGGTTTTCACGTGCCTAGGAGGATAAATATACAGAGCAAGTTCAAAGGTTGAAGGAAGAAGTCAAGGGTCTATTCCACAGGGAGATGAATCAGGTGGCCAAGCTTGAGTTCATTGACGTGGTTCAAAGGTTAGGACTAGGATACCATTTTGAGATGGAGATCAAGAACGCTCTTAGTTCCATCCATAACAACACTGAAGATGCTCAGCTTTCAGACAATCTCTATGCCGTTTCCCTTCGATATCGGCTACTCAGGCAACATGGATATAATGTACCACAAGGTAGTGGGCACTAGCTAACCTTTTGCAAATACCGAATAATGCTGACACATCAAGATTTATCTTACCATTCCTTTTGTTGGACGTACAGATGTGTTTCAAAGGTTTATGAACACGATGGGCACATTCAACGAATCACTCAAGGAGGATGTGAGGGGGCTTCTTAGTCTTTATGAGGCTTCTTTCCATGGATTGGAAGGTGAAACCATAGTTGATGAAGCTTGGAACTTTGCTTCTAAGCATCTGAAGGATCTAAACCTCGACGAAGTTCCCGCTAACCTAGCGAGCAACGTGAGTCATGCATTAGATATGCCGATCCACTGGAGGCCAAATAGGTTGGAGGCTCGGTGGTTCATGGACATGTACGAGAAACAGCAAGACAAGATCCCTTGTTTGCTACGATTTGCTAAAGTAGACTTCAATATAGTGCAGTCAGTCCATAAGAAGGAAGTCAGCAACATGGCAAGGTATACACAAGCATTCCATACATAGACGATAGATGCATTTGACGTGAGGATATAAATTCATGCAAATGCGATACATGGAGGACCACATTTTGATCGAATTAGTAATGACATTGCAAAAAAATTTCAGGTGGTGGGTTGAGCTTGGAGCGAATAAGATGACCTTCTTTAGGGACAGGCTAGTGGAACACTATTTTTGGTGTTGTGCAATGGTTTTTGAGCCTCAATATACAGAATTCAGAGAAATGACAACGAAACTCACTTGTATGGTGACACTTATTGATGATGTTTACGATGTGTATGGGACGTTGGAAGAGCTTGAAGTCTTAACAGATTTCATTGTCAGGTTCGTGTAATACTATCATCACCATCATCATTTATCTTCAAATCTATTATTGCCAAAGAACAAAGATAGGGAATTAATAAGTGTATGAATGACGTGATGGATAAATCAAATCTTGAGCATTATATGTTATGAATTAAATTTTTTCGATGTGTTTTGGACCTATCATTTTTTTCGTTAGCTTTTTTTTTCCTCTATCTAATTGATTTCTTTGAGCTAATAAAGTAATAGTAAGCACTAATTTTCATCGTTGTTACTAGAAAGTATATCGATTGACGGTAAAACATATAAAACTATTGAAATGGTGATTATTTTGTCTAGGTGGGATATCACGGACGTCGATAAGCTTCCTCTAAAAATAAGGGCTTGTTTCCTAGCCTTGTACAACACGACCAATGAAATTGGGTATTGGACAATGAGAGAGCGAGGAATCAACCCTATCCCTCACTTGCGGAAAGTGGTAATCTCAACTTGCTTAATCTTTCACCTGATAATATTTGTGGGTTCCTAGCCCGTGCATGGCAACTCGTTTCTCTACTTCTGCCTTTCCCTTATGACTTTCCTTTTAACATTTGAGAATCCGAATAACCATGAGAAAAGATCATCCCTTGACTTGGTCATTGACGCACTTGCTAAATTTTAATGCTGTAGTGGGCGGATGAATGCAAGGCATACATTAAGGAGGCACGTTGGTACAACAAGGGCATTAAACCGACACTGGACGAGTACACGGACAATGGGGTGACTTCAATTGGAGGACTGATTATGCTGTTGGGTAGCTACTTCCTAACCACGGACAAACCGACAGAAGAGGGACTTGATTACGTGTCGAATATCCCAAGTGTCATGCATTGTTCTGCCAAGATCCTTCGACTCAACAATGATCTCAGTACATCATCGGTAACTGCTTTGTCCTTGCCCTTGTAGATAATCTCTTAGGAAAACAACAATGTCGGCACGTTCATAGTGACATGATATTCTTTTTAATTTACTTGATACGGATGCAAGATGAATCTTCGGACTAGTGTTTCTAACCCATCAATGTTGTCCATGCTTAGTATGAATTGGCACGAGGGGACAATTTCAAGGCACTAGAATGCCACATGAATGAAACTGGCGCTTCGGAAGAGGCCACGCGGGAACACATCAGGCACCTGGTGCGCGAGACCTGGAAGAGGATGAATCGAGACGTGTTTGAGGACTACCCGTATCACGGGTTTGGACCTTTCCTTGGTGCCTGTTTGAACTTGGCACGAGCTTCCCAGTGCTTTTACCAGTATGGAGACGGACATGGCCTTCCCGATCATGAGACCAAGGCCCATATTGTGTCGGCTTTATTCGACCCGGTGCCCCTTGATTAGGGATGCATTATTATTGATCAAGGACTGGCTTTTGGAGGAAGCCTTTTACATTGTGCGCTTCTCTTAGCTTTGGGGATGTGTCTATGTGCTCTAAGATATTGATAAGTATTTGTACAAGCTTCATAAGATTAGCCGGGGAAGTACTTGCTGTTCCCTGCTTCGTGTTCTGGCTGATCAACTTAAATTAATAATGATATTTGTGGGGACGAACGTTTATTTTACGCTAAATATACATCTCTTTATATTTGGAGATAGAATGAAAAGAAAAAGAACATATAGCAGCAAAGAAAAACCGTTCCAACTTTGACCGTCGCTGGTTCAATGCAATTTGAAACGGTGGCTGTGAGGAAGTTTTCTTTCTGCCCTTGTTTCGTGATTTCAGGCTAGTGAACCGAGTCCTTTCATTTCTTTAGTCGGATTAAGGAGTTTTGTAGAATCGTCCTGCTTCGGCACTTTGAAAACTTGCTCTCCGAGAAACTCGAAGGAGAATTCTTAGCTAAGGGTATTTATTTTTTTGTAGAAAATAAATAATTTGAAAAATATTTATGGGCGGCACTATTTCCAACCCCTAAATAATTATATCCACCCTCATTTACACTAAAAAGACAACACCATCCTCAATCTTTCAATTTCAGTTTAAAATAATGGCTCCACTCCTCTCTTTTTTTCCTTTTCTATTCAGGATAATTACCATAATTAAGCATTTTCACATGATTTGTTTTTTAGCATACTAAAGAAAAGTTCATTATTAGATATTCCTATAGCGTTTTATATACTCCGTGTAAAATTATCTTGCTAATAGTGAGGGAAAACAATATTGATATTATATAAAACTGAAAGAACTTATCTATTTTAGTCCCTCTTATCTCTCTTTTTTTTTTTTTTTGGTCAAAACATCCCTCTTATCTCAAAATCTCACTTTCTTAGTGAACTTTTTATTAATTTCATTAGTCTAAAATATTTATCAAGTCTCTTTAGTTAATATATCAAAGAATTTATCTTTGTTCGTTCTTATTTTAATGAGATGCTTTTATAGAGAGTATACTTTTATAGAGAGTATGTTAGACTTAGAGAAATATCTAGGAGTATACTAAACATATTGTGCACAATGAGGTATCTTGATATTATTTTCATAAATAGTTCATAGATGATATTGATTTTCTTTTAATCCAAAATAATGATATTTTACTAGCATTTTCAAAACAAATTTCTTACTTTATGCAATGTTTTGGTTTAACAAAATTTTATCTACCAAATAATTTATCCATAAATTTAATCAACGATGTAGAAAAGAATTAGATTTCTTGGAAATTTCTCTTTTCGAACAAAAAAAAAATTATGGAAGCAATAATTAACAATAAAAAAAAAGCATAGTGCCTTTAATATATATGGAAAATCTAAAATAAACAAATATATATATATATGAAATTCTTAATTATGGTAAGTAGATTTTACATAGATACAAAAATATTTTTAAAAAATAAAAATAAATAAATTTGGGACCACCAATTTAATTTGCAATTGAATGACAGAGCATAATTTTGTCTTTTTGATGAAAAATGGGTGGATTTAGTTATTTTTCCTAATAATAATCGCCCGTATTGCTTTACAAAAATGGATGATTGAAAGTATTTATATTGTTAACGAAAATAATTAGACATAAATTATTGTCAATGAGAAAACATTTTCTAGTGACAATTTGAAAAATCATACATGTGATTCATTTGAAAAAAAAAATATTAAACCATTCATTTTTCGCAATATTTTTTTTTTTTGGTAATCGAGATTTGTCTTTTTGTTCAGACGGACGGCATCGAAGACCGAGCCCCTATATCTCGGGGAAACTAGCACAGAATCCCACCACCATAGCCCCCCACTTAAGACGCTAGCATTCGGAGATTCGAATTTGCGACCTCGGTGATGAGGAGCAAGCCCTGAACCATCACAGCTGCCTACCGGTGTAGAACCTAAATCCAATGTCCATTGCCTTCCTTAATTATCAGTGCAAATTCGGAAGAAAAAGGGGATATTTCAAGAAAATATTCAAGGCAGGAAAATGTGGTGCGTAATGTTGGCCCTGTTGGCTACCACACCTTTTTATCTCTAAGCCACGTCACCGGGTCCATGAGCGCCACGTAGGCACACGCAATACCGAGAAGAATCCCAAGCAGCTCACAACGATCGGATGTCTCGAGCTCCACGTGGCTGTGCCAGTCAACGTCTCCCGACCACGAACAGGCTTATCGGAAGCGCGCAATCTCTATCAATGCAATAATGCTGAGTAAGAAGAAGAAGGAAGAAGGAAGAGGAGGAAGCGAGAAGAGATGAAGGCCATGGCACTCCAAGCAGCATTCTCACTTCCCTCTGCAATCTCCACCCCCAAGGAGGTATGATCATTCTTCACCCTTCTCTGAGGCTATTCTCTCGCCGTTTCGTGTCCTTTCTTGTCTTCCTTCGATTCTGGGCCAGCTCTCTTTTCATCCCCCAGTTTCCTTCGAGCTCGAGTGGGGATTGGCGATTGACTTGATTCCGCCTCTGTAGGGGAAGTGCACGGCGGTTCACATTAAGGAGACCAGTGTTGCAGGGATTTCCGTGAGAGACCACCTCAAGGATGATTTGCTCCTCCCCACCACCTTCGCTAAGGTAAAATCGAAAATCTTGTTTTTCATTTGTTCATTCTAGAAGTATGGAAGATGATAGGAATTTGCCAGGTGAGAGGGATGTAGATTTTGAGTGTTCAGTGAAACATTTGGATGGGTTCGATTCATTTCCTAAATGTGTCGTTCTTACAAGAAACGAAGGGCATGCTGTGACTGATAAGTTGGGAGAATTTAACACAAAGAGACCCCGTAAAATGCAGGATTTCAAGAAAAGAGGTGTGCCCTTTTTCGTAGTTAGAGCCCAGACAGCAACCACGGCGCCAATAATCAAAGATTCCCAACCAGAACGAAAGAAGACGGAAAGACAGTTTAATGTAGTGGTCACGGGAGCCTCGTCCGGGTTAGGCCTGGCCACGGCCAAGGCACTGGCTGAATTGGGGAATTGTCATGTCATAATGGCGTGCCGAAACTTTCTCAAAGCGGAGAAAGCGGCTAAATCGGTTGGCATTCCGAAAGAGAACTACACCGTGATGCACCTAGACCTTGCCTCTCTTGAGAGTGTGAGGCAATTTGTTGACAACTTCCGCCGTTCGGGTAGGCCATTGGATGTGCTGGTTTGTAATGCTGCTGTGTATCAGCCCACCGCAAAAGAGCCATCGTTCACGGCCGAAGGGTTCGAGCTCAGTGTTGGGACTAATCATCTGGGTCATTTCCTGCTTGCAAGATTGTTGCTTGATGACTTGAAGCAATCGGATTACCCCATGAAGCGCCTCATCATTGTCGGTTCCATTACAGGTACTCCTCCACACAGAGCTAGCTAGCTGTATAGACCAAGTAAATTGTGCATGTTCAGTTTGTTCCTTTGAAAAGATCACTTTGGAACAGAAGGTTCAAAATCTAAATCCCTGTCCTTGTTGAACCTTGGGAAATGCATTTGTTTCCAGACGCTTCCTGGTAGATTGGTAGTACTGTTTAAGAAATCATCGCAGATGAATTTGGGGACATATGTGTTTACCTTTACAATGGTTTGCTCATATTTAACTAGTTACTCAAATTCAGAAATATTTTGCATATTTATACTGCATCAAACAATTGTGTTAGTAACACTAGGTCAATCATTTGACATGTATTAGCAACCTTCTTCAGGAAGTGGAAAAATCACACTGGTCGCTAGAATGTTGAGCACGTGCATTGATTGTGAAACTTTGTATAACCAAATTGAATTTGGAAGATTAAGATAAGTTCAAAATATAGTGTTTTTAGGATTTAAACTAGCTCCATGATGTCTGGGCTTATGATGTGTAAATTGAAGTCTAATTTTCATCTGCACCGAAGAACTATATCTGATGATAGAATCTACATAGGCACCCATATTGCCGTGAATCCTCAAATCCTGCAGTTAGCTATAGCGGCAATAAGGTAGAAACTACTTATACTGAGGATCATTTTCTTTTGGTTTTTAGGGAACACAAACACATTAGCTGGAAATGTACCACCAAAGGCCAACTTGGGGGACCTGAGGGGCTTAGTGGGAGGATTGAATGGGGTGGGCAGCTCCCCTATGATAGACGGAGGTGAGTTTGATGGTGCCAAGGCCTACAAAGACAGCAAAGTGTGCAACATGCTCACCATGCAGGAGTTCCACCGGCGCTACCACGAAGAGACCGGAATCACGTTCGCTTCTTTGTATCCGGGTTGCATTGCCACTACTGGATTGTTCAGAGAGCACGTTCCCTTGTTCAGACTTCTATTCCCTCCCTTCCAGAAGTACATCACCAAAGGATATGTCTCTGAAGAGGAGGCTGGCAAAAGACTCGCACAGGTCAGCTATAATTTAGGACATGACTTGAATGGTACATTCTTTAATTTGGTGAAAATGCACGTGACCCTCTATGCTTAAAATCATGAAGCGTGTCTCTTTCGTTGGTCATAGAGACTCTTCAGCAATGTCTTGACATGAAATGCTGAGGCAGGGGTACTTGTGCATGTTGGAATCGAAGGGTACAGTGTTAGAATTTTAGTTCAGAATATGCATTATAATTTGAAATTTAGGATCCTTCGAGTGCTACCAAGTGTAGTGGAAACTCATGCAGTTTTCAAAAACCACAGAATGTCTGTCTATGAGGCAACGATTTAATTCAAAGTTGCAATGGTGCTTATGTTGCGAAGCAAATGTCTGTTTTTCAGGTGGTGAGCGACCCTAGCTTGGAGAAATCGGGAGTCTACTGGAGCTGGAACAAGAACTCATCTTCCTTCGAGAATCAACTCTCCAAAGAAGCCAGTGATGCCGAGAAGGCACGTAAGCTATGGGAGATCAGTGAGAAACTTGTCGGATTAGCTTAGATCAGCATTACCACAAATCTTCTTTCTCAAATCAATTTCAATTGGCTTGAAATCCATGTATAAATGTAGAAAAAGATTTTGCGTTACATGGAAGTGTAAACATGTCGAAACTATGTCTCAAAGATTAAATTGAACACTTGCCAGAGCAATGTTATCTAGTGACCGGCCACCCGACCTCATGCTCACTCTAGACTCTCTTCTATCGACAACCTAGGGAAAAAAATTTAATTCGCATTAGGGATACTTGCATAGATTAGACTTGCTCGTGAACAAGTACATTGCAATTCTAATTGATTCGTTGCCATGTATCGCATCGTGTTGTGTTCGACCTCACACAGAAGGCAAACGATGGATGAAACAGTCCTGGAGAAGGAAGGGTTGGTCATGTGATCAGGTCCCAACAGAGACATCAGATAAAATGGAATGAAGCAAGATTTAGTAGTCGCCTGCAAATCACATGCCTGTTTCGTCTGAATTATCTAGGATTAACCAAATGGAGATAAGAAATGATCTCTCTTGTACAAAGAAGAGAATTCCATATAAACATTGGTCCATTACAATATTTCATGACTTATCAAGAAGGTATCCGAATGAACCAAATTGCACACTAGACATGTGGAGAGGGTTCATGGTTTGTATATGTGAAATTAGAATTATCATACAAGAGGCACCTTTTGACATAAAGGTAATGTTAAGTATTGAAATTCAAATGTTAAGCATGCTCAATCGAGAGCACTATTAAGACGAGCAACCTTCTAGAAAAATGCCTACTACAATAGAAAATGATGAAATCCTAAAGTTTGGTATGAAATGGATTAAAGTGGACAATACCTCAAGTGAGTTAATTTAGGGATGTCACATGGACAATCCTAGTTATGTTGGGGTCCTGTTTAGTAATGTTGTTAATGGGGAATTTGACTTGACAGGGGAGTCTCTCATGAACAAAATGGCTCCCTTTGGCATGAAAGCGCTGTCCTAGTTGGAAAGTGAAATACTTCATTTGGCCACTTGTTATGTAATTTTCCCAGTAAAAAGTACCTTCCTTTTGCAAAGGGTAGGAACGGCGCCAAACTAAGTAGTTCTTAATAGAATGAACTCCAACCTGCTGCAAAAACAGGGGAAATTATTAAACACTTTAGGAACACAAGACTAACAAACAATCCCTCCAGACCAAGGAAGTGACTGGAAAGTTAGCGGCCTGGTTCAGAAGATGTTTGCAGAGAAGTAACCACTTTTCAATTGGTTTCACGGAGTTAACGAACACATTTTCACTTTAAATTGTTGTGGAAATGGCCACAAAAGACCAAGCAAGTACTTGGATGAACAGAACAAAGCACCGGCAAAACTAAACCATGCGTTTCATGGTATCTTATCTATAACGAAAGAACAAGAAGTGTCCATCAAGATGGATACGCAATCCTGCGTGAGAGGATGTGGAGGGGAGAAAATGATGCGGGTCATTATTCTCATACACACTCCCATCATGTACAAATAGATAAGACTGGGCAAGTAAATAAACAATCACCAGTCGTGATTCACTACATCATTTGATTACTTCCACAAGTAGGACAAAGAAAAAAGTCAACCAGATCCCGGAAGATTTTTCTAATATAACGTTGATTGGGCATGGCATGATATTTTTCTTTTCTTTTTTGCATCTAAAAAAGAAAAAAAAAACATATGGTCATTTCCACAGCCACTAGTTGTCCAGATTATTAGGGAATAAAGAAAAGCACGATTGGAAAGACCATTCTTTAACCCCTCTTAGTTCATGATTTCTTATGATTCTATTTCTAGATAATTAGAATCTCATCTTTTCAACAAACCGTCCGGTATGTTATTCTCTAAACATTTTTCAACTTTTTACGACATGAACTGTCAAAGTATTAACTTAATAAACTTGCCAATCTGACAGAAAAAAGCGTAAGAAGCATTGGAACATGGAATCAGGGAACCCTCACAACTAATCTTTCTATTAAGAATGAGTCGCTTGGACTCCGGCACAACTGTAATTAGCCGAGTATCCCAACCCAAGGATGCTCTTTTTTTTGGGGTCGGAAAGCGATGCTCTGGAGAATCTACATCTTTGCGTTGAAATACGCGTTTGTCTTAATCGGAGGGAGGTTACATCTGCCTTGAGGTGAGACCAAAAATATATAATATATAAGTCCGCATTTGCATTGAAGCTAACGATTTAAGTACACTAAAGGCCATCTGCAATGTCATACATACTCACAACTCCTCACCTACTGACCTCTCTTTCCCTCTCTTTCTCTCCCCCTCTCTCTGCTCACTGTTTGTGCGTGTGTGTGTGCTCTAGGAAAGATGGAGAAAATCAAGCACAGCCATGTAGCAGTGAGAGACGTGAAGCTTCATGTTGCCGAAATTGGAGAAGGTACATAATACAGGAAAGTGTAGAGAGAGAGACGCACGCACGACTTGTTCAGTGACATCTACTCGCATGTGCCGCTGAGTTCATCATCCGAAGAATAACCAGTTCACAGCCCATTTCACAAATTTGCTGTGTGCATTCTGCAGGTCCAAAGGTGGTGGTGTTCTTGCATGGGTTCCCAGAGATATGGTACACGTGGAGGCACCAAATGATAGGCGTCGCCAATGCAGGGTATCGCGCCATCGCCTTCGATTTCAGAGGCTATGGGCTCTCCGATCAGCCTCTTGACCCTGAGAAGGGTTCTTTTGCTGATCTTGTTGAAGATGTTGTTGCCCTCCTCGATGCTCTGGGCATTGCAAAGGTACCACTACATTAATCTGTCACACTTGAATTCTTTTTTCTCCCTTCCAGAAATACCAACCTTGATCTGTGCGACCATTATAAGGATGATCAGACAATTATTGCTCTTGAGACTTTAACCTTGGCAAAAAATTTTGCTTTTGACAGTTGAGCCTTGAGAATTTTTCATATATTAATTCATTATCTTTCTCCTTCTCCTCGGTTAGTTCCAGAAAATGCTGCTTTCCATGCATGTTTTCTGTTTGTTTTTGGCCAATTGCTAATTTTGACAGTCAGTCCATGTCTGGCTGTTATTAAAAGGATTCTTGTCATGACACCAATAATAATACAATGCAATCGTCACTGAACCATCAATCTTGAGAGGTTGAGCTTCTTGATATGGATTTTTCTTCGTCATACAAGAAAAACGATTGTTTTGTTTCTATATACACTCACACCACCATTAGCTAAATGAAAGCGCATATGCTTGAGGTCTAAGTATTGTCCTTTTGGACATTTTCTTCATCTCTCTCTGCCCCCTACCTATCTTGTAAGATAGGTACGAGATAGGTACATTTTAGTTATGAACTGATAAATCTAAAGAAGGATCCGTGTCATAAAAACCGAGAACATTTTATACTCTTAATAAGGTCACACATGCAAGGCACATCCTCATTCACCGAGCTTGAGACCTGGAAGTTAGAAAAAGATCTCCACTGTGAATGATAATCAAATGTTTCTGACTGATGATAATTTGCCCACTTTTTTCCTTAGTTAGGACATTCCTTATGCAAGCATAGCACTTTACAAAGAGCATAAATAAGATGATAAGGTAGCAATAAACAAAAGGACGAGACTACGAAATCAACTGTCATGAGAACAGAAACAGATACAAAATCAAGAAATCATGGGATGATTATGTGAGTCAAAATGAAATGTCCATTGATGATATGGAGTGTTGAATCCAGGCCTTCCTGGTGGGGAAGGACTTTGGAGCTCTGCCAGCATACCTGGTGGCAGCAGTCAAGCCAGAGAGGGTCTGTGGAGTCATCACACTGGGCATCCCCTTCATGCTACCCGGACCCTCGATCATCCCAACTCATCTCTTTCCCAGAGGCTTTTACGTTCTCAGGTGGCAGGTAAAATTCTCTCTCTCTCTCTCTCTCTCTCTCTCTCTCTCTCTCTCTCCACTGCCCATCGGCCACCTCTACTAATTCCTCAATTGATTTCAGGAACCTGGGCGAGCAGAAGCTGACTTTGGGAGGCTAGACGTCAAGACCGTCATAAGAAACATCTATATACTCTTCTCCAGGAGCGAGCTCCCTGTTGCAGGTGATGATCAGGAGATCATGGACTTGGTTGATGAGTCGATCCCACTACCTCCATGGTTCTCCGAGGAAGATCTTGCGGCCTATGCATCCTTGTATGAGAAGTCTGGGTTCCAGTTTGCCCTGCAGGTCCCATACAGGTAATCATAGCGAACACTGACTCAAAAAATTAAATGAGAGAAATCCAATTCTAGATACGAAAATTGTTCTAGCTGAAAACCAATCAATCAGCAACTGCTGATTTAGATCTATATGTCATCTTACTCGCATTTTTGGTCTAGGTCTATGGGGAAGGAATATGCCATAGCAGATCCGAAAGTTACAGCTCCAGCGCTGCTGATCATGGGAGAGAAAGACTATGTCCTGAAGTTTCCGGGCATGGAGGACTACATAAGGACTGGGCAAGTGAAGCATTTTGTCCCTAACTTAGACGTCACCTTCATGCCGGAAGGGAGCCATTTTGTCCATGAGCAACTTCCAGAGCAAGTGAACAGTCTTGTAGTTGACTTCCTGAACAAGCAAAATATCTAATTGTGAGTCCCTGACTACGGCAGAAGTTGGTCTTGGTGAGAGTAAATAAACTCATTTGACGCTTTTCACTATTTGCGATCACTAAGAATTCCTGGCTTCCTACTTAAGGATGATGAGGCCTTCTATTTGAATGTCACCAGTAGTGAACTCTCATGTTTCATTAGCTTTGAAAATGTATGAATTTGGAAAATGAAGACTGCAAGTTTTGACCATTAGAGTCCAATAAAAGCAAATATCCTGCATTTCACTGGCAGAAATAATTAGAAATATAAATGCACGTCGAATTTCAAGGAGGAGTTTGATAGCAATTTCTCCGGCAGTACTTTTTATGCAATTCAGCAGGGCAGGTCTGCAGCTTTTAGCGCACTCATGTTACGTATAAGCAGCGCCCATAACTAATGTATCTCTTCTTCAGTATACTTTGTAAACGCCTTCGGGGCACTTGTAAAAGAAGGGAGAGAATTGGAATGGTGGTTAAAAGAGAGTGTAATGGAGAAAACTGAGGAATGATTGGTGGAGAAAACAGAGCATCTCTGCGTGGTTTGAGAGAGAGATTATGGAAAATAGAAAAATTTGTGATTCGACTTCAATTGTAGACCGGTAGATCCTTATCACACTGCTTCACAACCTAAACTCATTGGGGACTACACAGAACATTAGTTCACTCGTTACACAAAATATAAGTTGCAATATCCAACTGACCAGATAGGCATGAATCATGAAAAAAGTCAGGGACAAAGCATATTACAGATTTACTAGCATGTAGATTTTGCATGTCTAGACTACATGGATTATATTAACTAGGATGATTATGTGACAATAATTCAACTCTTCATCAATTGAAACGAACTCGAAAACCCACCTCCACAGGGCTTTTTTGCAGCTTCCTAAAGAGTGATTTTTTTAGTAGTATCCTTGTAGTCTAGAGGAATCATGTTAACTAGAATGAAAAAAGAAATTGAGAGTACTTCAACTTTCAACCACTAAAACATGGAAAAGATCAATGTAGGGCCTTTTTTAACCTCTTAGAAAGTAATTTTGTTAATTAGGCAAATGAGCAGCAGAATTTTAAACGATATTTTGTTAGCTTCTTAAAAAGTGACCTTGTTAATTCGTTTAATAAGCGTTTCAAGTGAAAAATCTTTACGTTCTTCAGCTGATGCTGAGGAGCTAGTGTGGAATAGAGGGCTCTTAAGGAGAGTTGGTATATGCCATGGGAAAAATGGGATGCTATGTATTTTTGTCGCTCTATCGAGCAACTGGTAACGAGTTCTGATACAGGAGTTCCTAACTGTTTAGGCAGGAATATTCCATCACTAAATCATTTGAATGCTTCCACAAGTAGGACAAAAAAAAAAGGTAGCAGATCCTGCAAGATTTTTCTAACATTACATTGATTGGGCATGGCATGATATTTTCCTTCTCTTTTTTTTGCATCTAAAAATGAGAAAAAGCATATGGTCTTGCCGCAGTTACTAGTTGTCCAGATTATTAGGAAATAAAGATAAGCATGATTGGAAAGACCATTCTTTAACCCTAAACATGAATTTTCTAATAGTTTTTTTCGTTCGCGTTTTCTTATGATTCCATTTCTAGTGAATTTTAGAATCTTAACATTTCAGCAGACCGTCTGATCTGTTATTCTTTCAACACTTAAATTTTCAGCTTTTTACGACATGAACTGTCAAATCATTGACTTAATGAACTTGCCAATTCAATAGTAAAAAAAAAAAAAGTGAGAAGCATTGGAACATGGGATCAGGAAACCCTCACTACTTATCTTTCTATTAAGAATGAATCGTTTGGACTCACGTGCACAATTGTAATTGGCAGATTATCCAAGCCGAGGCTGCTCTTGAGAGCGTTGAAATACTTGCTTGTCCTATTTGGGGGGAGGTTTTATCTGCCTTGTCATTTTCGTACAAACCAGTTAGTCTTAAATTACAACAAAGGCCGCCTGCATAGTCGTACTCATCACTCTCTCCTAGTCCTCACCTACCTCTCTCTCTCTCTCCCCCCGCTGTTTGAGAGTGCGCGTGTTATAGGAAAGATGGAGAAAATTAAGCACAGCCATGTAGCAGTGAGAGATGTGAAGCTTCATGTTGCTGAAATTGGAGAAGGTACAGGGAAGTGTAGGGAGAGAGATGCACATCCATGACTTGTTCAGTGACATTCACTCACATGTGCTGCTGAGTTCTCTGCAGGTCCAAAGGTGGTGGTGTTCTTGCATGGGTTCCCAGAGATATGGTTTACGTGGAGGCACCAAATGATAGGCGTCACCGATGCAGGGTACCGCGCCATTGCCTTCGATTTCAGAGGCTATGGGCTCTCCGATCAGCCAAATGACCCTGAGAAGGGTTCTTTTGCTGATCTTGTTGACGATGTTGTTGCCCTCCTTGATGCTCTGGGCATTGAAAAGGTACCACTAAATTAATCTGCCACACTTAAATTCTTTTTTTCCCTTTCAGAAACACTAACTTTGGCAAAATTTTTGCTTTTGATAGTTCAGCCTTGAGAATCTTTCATATATTAATTCATCATCTTCTTCCTTGTCCTCAGTTAGTTCCAGAAAAATGCTGCCTTTCATGCATGTTCTCTGTTTGTTTTTGGCCAATTGCTAATTTTGATATTTCAGTCAGTCCATGACCGTCTGTAATAAAACGGATTCTTGTCATGACACCAACAATAGTACAATGCAACCGTCGTTGAACCATCAATCTACAGAGGTTGAGCTTCTTGATGTGGATGTTTCTTGGTCATACAAGAAAAATAATTCTTTTGTTTCTTTATATATTCACATGACCATTAGCTTAATGAAAGTGCATATGCTTGAGGTGTAAGTACTGTCCTTTTGCACGTTATCTTTACCTCTCTATCCTCTACCTATCTTCTAAGATAGGCACGTTTTATTTATGAACTGATAAATTTAAAGAAGGATCCGTGTCATAACAACCGAGAACATTTTATATTTTTAATAGGTCACACGTACGAGGCACGTCCTCCTTGACCGAGCTTGAGACCTACAAGTTAGAAAAAGATCTCCATCGCAAATGATAATCAATTTGTTTCTGAAACTGATGATAACCAGCTTACCTTTTTCCTTAGTCAGGTCGTTCCCTATGCAAGCATAGCAATATACCAAGAGCATAAATAAGATGATGATCTAGCAATAAACAAGAGGACGAGACTACAAAATCAACTGTCATGAGAACTGAAACAGATACAAAATCAAGAGATTACAGGATGATTATGTGAGTTAAAATGTAATGTCCATTGATAATATGGAGTGTTGAATCCAGGCCTTCCTGGTGGGGAAGGACTTTGGAGCTCTGCCAGCATACCTAGTAGCAGCGGTCAAGCCAGAGAGGGTCTGTGGAGTCATCACACTGGGCGTCCCCTTCATGCTACCCGGAACCTCGGTCCTCCCATGGCATCTCTTTCCCAAAGGCTTTTACATGCTCAGGTGGCAGGTAAAATTCTCTCTCTCTCTCTCTCCCCCCCCCCATCCGCCACCTCAACTAATTCCTCCATTGATTTCAGGAACCTGGGCGAGCAGAAGCTGATTTTGGTAGGCTAGATGTCAAGACGGTCATAAGGAACATCTACATTCTCTTCTCCAGGAGCGAGCTCCCTGTTGCAGGTGATGATCAGGAGATCATGGACTTGGTTGATGAGTCGACCCCGCTACCTCCATGGTTCTCCGAGGAAGATCTCGCGGCCTATGCATCCTTGTATGAGAAGTCTGGGTTCCGGTTTGCCCTGCAGGTCCCATACAGGTAATCATAGCAAACACTGACTCAGGGAAAATTAAACGAGAGAAATCCGATTCTAGATACAAGAATTGTTCTAGCTGAAAACCAATCAATCAGCAACCACTGTTTAAGGTTTATAAGGGAGAGAATTTCCAAGATATGATCTATTTGTATCTAACCTATCAATTCATATTGAAAATAAAAAGAGAAATCCTTTATTCCGAAATGTTTTGATGAGTCATCTTACTCGCATTTTTGGTCTAGGTCTCTGGGGAAGGAATATGCCATGGTGGATCCAAAAGTTACGGCTCCAGCGCTGCTGATCATGGGAGAGAAAGACTATGTCCTGAAGTTTCCGGGCATGGAGGACTACATAAGGGCTGGCCAAGTGAAGCATTTTGTCCCTAACTTAGACATCACCTTCATGCCGGAAGGGAGCCATTTCGTCCATGAGCAACTACCAGAGCAAGTGAACAGTCTTGTAGTTGACTTCCTGAACAAGCAAAATTTCTAATTACAAGTCCCTGACTATGGCAGAATTTGGTCTTGGTGAGAGTAAATGAACTCATTCGACGCTTTTCAGTATCTGTAATCACTAAGGATTCTTAGCTTCCTACTTGAGGATGATGAGGCCTTCTATAATGCACTCTCATGTTTCATTAGCTTTGAAAATGTGTGAATTTGGAAAATGAAGACTCTGAAAGTTTTGACCATTAGAGTCCATAAAAGCAAATATCCTGCATCTCACTGGCAGAAAGAATTCAGACTATCCATGCATATTGATTTACGAGGAGGAGTTTGATAGCAATTTCTCAAAAGAGTACTTATTACGCAATTCAGCAGGGCAGGTCTGCAGCTTTTAGCACACTCGTGTTACGTATAAGCATCACCTAAAACTAACGTATTTCGTCTTCAGTGTATTTAGTAAATGCCTCTGGGGCACCTATAAAAGAAGGGAGAGTGTTGGATTGGTAGTCAAAGGAGAGTGTAATGGAGAAAACTGAGGAATGATAAGAGTGATGGAGTTGGAAAGAGAGATTATGAAAATAGACAAATTTGTGATTTAACTTTAATTTAAGACCAGTAGATCTTCACATCACTGCTTCACAACCCAAACTCATGGGTGACTACTACCCAGAACATAAGTTCTTTCATTACACAGAACATAAGTTGTGATATCCAACTGACCAGATAGGCATGAACCGTGATGTCTGCCAAAGCATATTACAGATTTACTAGCATGTTGATCTTGCATGTCCAGACTACATACATCATATGAACTAGGATGAATATGTGACAATAATTCAACTCTTCATCAATTGAAACAAACTCAAAAACCCATCTCCACAGGGCTTTTTTCAGCTTCTTAAAGTGTGATTTTGTTAGTACATTCCATGTCGTCTAGAGGATAGGATTCATGTTAACTAGAATGAAACTTTCAACCACTACAACGTGGAAAATATCAAAGTAGGGCCTTTTTCCTAACCTCTTCAGAAAGTAATTTTGTTAATTAGACAAATGAGCAACAGAACTTTAACAGAATAATTTTGTTAGCTTCTTGAAAAGCGACCTTTTTAATTCATTTAATAGCCGTTTCAAGTGACAAATTTTTACGTTCTTCAGCTGATGCTGAGAAGGTAGTGTGGAACAGAGGGCTGCTAATGAGAGTTGGTGTATGCCATAGGATTGGTGGGAACGCTTATGTATTTCTCTCGCTCTACTGAGTCAGAGTCACAGGCAACGAGGAGTCCTGGTACAGGAGTTAATTAACTGTTTAGGCAGGATATACCATCACGAAATCATTTGAATGCTTCCACAAGTAGGACAAGGAAAATAGTCAAAGCAGATCCCGCAAGATTTTTCTAACATAACATTGATTGTGCATGGCATAATATTTTTCTTTTCTTCTTTTGCATCTAAAAATGAAAAAAGTAGATGGTGATTTTGCTGTTCTGCAGTTACTAGCCGTCCAGATGATTAGGAAATAAATAAACGCACAATTGGAAAGACCATTCTTTAACCCTAAGCTTCGATTCTGTGATACTTTTGTTGGTAGACAATGTCTTATCATATCAGTTCTGGTCAATTATATTCACATCCTTTCAGCAGACTACTCTCTAAACACTTCAAATTTTCAGCTTTTTAAGATATAAGCTGTCAAAGCGTCATCTTAATGAATCGTTTGGAGCAATGCACACAACTGGATTAGCAGACTATTCTAAGCCAAGGATGCTCTTGAGGATCTACACCTTTGCGTTTGCTTGTCTTATTTGGGAGGAAGTTATATCTGCCTTGTCAGCATTTTCGGAGAAATCGATGATTTAACTACCACAAAGGCCATCTGCAATGTCAAGCTAATAACTCCTCACCTACTTCCCTCTCTCTCTCTCTCTTTCTCTTCCCCCTCCCCCTCCCCCCTCCTCCTCCTCCTCCTCCTCCTGTTTGTGAGTGCGTGCGTGTTCCAGGAAAGATGGAGAAAATCAAGCACAGCCATGTAGCAGTGAGAGATGTGAAGCTTCATGTTGCCGAAATTGGTGAAGGTACATAACACAGGAAAGTGTGTAGAGAGAGAGAGAGAGAGGAACATACATGACTTGTGGTGACATTATCTCACGTGTGCTGCTGAGTTCATCATAAGAAGAATCACCCAGTTCACAAATTTGCTGTGTGCACCCTGCAGGTCCAAAGGTGGTGGTGTTCTTGCATGGGTTCCCAGAGATATGGTACACGTGGAGGCACCAAATGATAGGCGTTGCCGATGCAGGGTACCGTGCCGTCGCCTTCGATTTCAGAGGCTATGGGCTCTCCGATCAGCCTCTTGACCCTGAGAAGGGTTCTTTTGCCGATCTTGTTGAAGATGTGGTCGCCCTCCTTGATGCTCTGGGCATTGCAAAGGTACCACCACATTAATCTGTCACACTCAAATACATTTTTCCCCCTTTCAGAAATACTGACCTTGATACGCGCGACCATTAGAGGGATGATCAGATAATTATGCACTTGAGACTTTAACTTTGGCAAAAATTTTGCTTTTGAGAGTTGAGTCTCGAGAATCTTTCATTTATTAATTCATCGTCCTTTTCCTCTCCTCGATTAGTTCTCGAAAAATTCCGCTTTTCATGCATGTTCTCAGTTTGTCTTTGGCCAATTGCTAATTTGTCTGTCATAAAACGGATGATACCAACAATTATACAATGCAATCGTCATTGAACCATTAATCTAGAGAGGTCGTGCTTCTTGCTGTGGATGTTTCTTGGTCAAACAAAAAAAGAAAAAAAACAATTCTTTTGTTTCTATATGCATATTCACTTGACCATTAGTTAAATGAAAGTGCATATGCTTAGTATTGTCCTTTTGGACATTTTCTTCATCTCTCTCTGTCCTCTACCTGTCTCCTGAGGTAGGTACGTTTTAGTTTAAGAACTGATGAATCTCATGAAGGATCCAGCTCATAAAACCAAGAACATTTTAGACTTCACACGTGCGATGCCCGTACTCCTTCACCGAGCTTGAGACCTATGAAATAGAAAAAGATCTTCGCTGGGAATAACAAACAGTTTGTTTCTGTCAAACTAATGGCAACTTGCTTACTTTTTTCCTTGGTGAGGACATTTCTTAGCCAAGCATAGCACTGTACAAAGAGCACGAATAGGATGATGATCTAGCAATAAAGAAGAGGACGCTACTGCAAAATCAACTGTCATGAGAACAGAAACAGATAAAAAATAAAGAAATCATAGGATGATTATGTGAGTCACAAAGAGAAGTTCGTTGATGATATGGAGTGTTGAATCCAGGCCTTCCTGGTGGGGAAGGACTTCGGAGCCCTGCCAGCATACCTCGTAGCAGCGGTCAAGCCAGAGAGGGTCTGTGGAGTCATCACACTGGGCATCCCCTTCATGCTACCTGGACCCTCGGCCTTCCCGTCCCATCTCTTTCCCAAAGGCTTTTACATTCTCAGGTGGCAGGTAAAATTCTTGACCCTCTCTCTCTCTCTCTCTCTCTCCCTCCCTCCCTCCCTCTCCCCACCACCTATCCGCCACCTCTAGTAGTACCTCAATTGATTTCAGGAACCTGGGCGAGCAGAAGCTGACTTTGGTAGGCTAGACGTCAAGACAGTCATAAGAAACATCTACATCCTCTTCTCAAGGAGTGAGCTCCCTGTCGCTGGCGATGACCAAGAGATCATGGACTTGGTCGATGAGTCGATCCCGTTACCTCCGTGGTTCTCCGAGGAAGATCTCGCAGCTTATGCATCCTTGTATGAGAAGTCCGGGTTCCGGTTCGCGCTGCAGGTTCCATACAGGTAGTCATAGCAGACACCAACTCACGGGAAATAAAATGAGAGAAATATGATTCTAGTTACTAAAATTGTTCTAGCTAAAAACCAAAACAGCAGCCGCTTTTTAAGGTCTATATGTCATCTTTCTGCGCATTTTTGGTCTAGGTCTATGGGGAGGGAATATGCCATAGCGGATCCAAAAGTTACAACTCCAGCGCTGCTGATTATGGGAGAGAAAGACTATGTCCTGAAGTTTCCAGGCATGGAGGACTACATAAGGACTGGGCAAGTGAAGCATTTTGTCCCTAACTTAGACATCACCTTCATGCCGGAAGGGAGCCATTTCGCCCACGAGCAACTTCCGGAGCAAGTGAACGCTCTGGTTGTCAACTTTCTAAACAAGCAAAACATCTAAGTATGAGTCCCTGACTATGGCAGAATATGGTCTTCGTGAGAGTAAATAAACTCATTCGACGCTTTTTAGTGACTGTAATCCCTAAAAATTCTTAGCGTCTGTTTAAGGATGATGAGGCCTTCTATTTGAATATCACCAGTAATGAACTCTCATGTTTCATTAGCTTTGAAAATGTATGAATTTGGAAATTGAAGATCCGGTAACTTTTTAACCATTAGAGTCTAATAAAAGCAAATATCCTGCATTTCACTAGCAGAAAGAATTAAAACTGTGAATGTACATTGACTGACAGAAGGAGTTTAATAGCAATTTCTCTTGAAGTTCTTTTTTACACAATCTAATAGGGAAGCTGTTGCATACATGTATCGCCTAAAATTAATATGTTTCTTCTCAAGTATATTTAATAACTGCGCTGGGGGACACTTGTAAGAGAAGAGAGAGAACAGGTGATGGTTGAAAGAGAGTGTAATGGAGAAAACTGAGGAATGGTGGATGTGATTGAGAAAAAGAGAGTAATGGAGAAAAGGAAAGAACCAGTTAGCGATTATTAGGATATACATCTTGATTTTTCATAACTTTCAAAATTATGCATAAAAAAAGTGCTCAATTAGATTTCTTTGGAAAATCCGAATAACAAATCCCAACTGTATTTGCTTCTGGTCCAAAAAAGTGGGTTCCTTACATATGAAAAAGAGAGGAAGCAATGGACAAAATTATTCCCGAGAAAATCAACTTCCAAAATAAAATAACAAGTGTGAAAATAGTATCACTAATTTTCCAAAATAGAAGAAAAAAATTAGAAATTGTTCCTGAATGGAAACACGCATCACAGAGAAAAGAAGGGAAAAAAAGAGAAAAACAGAGCGTCCCAGCTCAAGCACCCATCAACGCTTGCTTCTGCTAAAGCTCAAAACTTTCGAAGTTCAGCATCCCAAATCACGAAATTCTGCCGAAGGTCGGAAGATCGCGTGTTGCAAGGATGGTTGGAACTAGACACCGATGACAGAACCGTGCATGGTATGCGTGAAGCGGCAACGGGCGGGATTCTTCATGATGCTTGAGGAAACTGGTCGTTTGTGCAATCATGTCATTGCCAAACTTGCCATAAGAAAACGACCATCTTGACAGGATTTGGGTTTTCAACAGTCGATTTACAAATTCGCTTCCTCTTTTGTGCTTCATGTATTGACCTCTTCACAGAGAAATAGATATAATCGCCCACAACTTCCAATTGTAGTATAATCTTCAGAGACTGCAACCGATTTTGTTCATGAGCGACACCCCTGTCAAGTGAACTTCCCGATTCTCAACTTACTAAACAAGCACCCGATTCCACTAGTCCTACAGGAGTTCGAGACCATTAGAGGAAATAAACCCTCTCACATACGCCTTTCGCTCTCAACAAAAGCATTCTTAAGACCCTGTTTGGCCACAAGGTCTTTCATCTTAACACTGCCGATGGTGTGATTCCCATCTCGCCAACTTCTCGAAATCAAGCAACTTGAAAAAGTAGGGATTTGTGAAGTTCTAGTTATTAGAGAATATAAGATGAGTATGTACTGCATTCCTCCGAGAGGAACATTATCTGCTAATGCATGATGTCCATGAGGGTCAACGACCAGATTAACCGACTCTTAATAAACTGGAAAGTTAAAGGCCTGGTTCAGAAAATTCTTGTGGATAAGTAACCACTCTTCAATTGGTTTTACAGAGCTAACGCACGCATTTTCACTTAAAGCTGTTGCAGAAGTGGCCATAAAGACAAAGCAAAAACTTGGATGAACAGAACAAAGCACCAGATATTTAAAACTAAAGTATGCACTTTGCGATATAATGAGAAATGCCCTTATTTACAACATAACAACAAGCAATGTACATCAAGATGAAATCTAAGACACAGAAGGCAGCATCAGAGGATGTGGAGGGCAGACTATGATGCGGCTAAATATCCTCGCACACACATTAGTCACATATAAATAAAAACTTGTAATCAACACTTATTCGATCAACTCCACCACAAGCGCGACCTCAACTCACCCTTCTGTTCTTTCCACTTATTCACCCTTTTTAAAGTTCATAGGCTGGAAACCTGGCCGCTGAGGGTTCTACCATGTCTAGAAAGAGATAAGCCATACCTCCAATCCCTTCAAAGAGGGAGTAGGGGTTATCACCTCCATGCATCTCTCCCATGGAAATAAGCTTGAGAGCCCTATCAAGAAGAAAGCAAGCAAATGCTTTTGCCCTGTACAAGAACAATGCATTGCCTGTGACACGGTAGAGCGAGAGAAACACGTACGCATTCCCACTTATCCCATGGCATATACCAACTCTCTTTAACAGCCCTCTATTCCACACTACCTCCACAGCATCAACCGCAGCACGTAAGAATTCCTCATCTCGAAAGACCTGGCATGCAGCAGACTCCGAGTAAGTGATCAGCATGAAAGCTTTTTATGAGTAGAGAACATTTGAGAAAACACCCTTTTGAAGGCTCAGAGACTACTTGGCTATGTTTACCTCAGCGGCTTTTACTAATGTGAGGGCAATCCCAGGGGCCCCATGACACCAATGCACGAGAACGTCCCTGTTCCTATCTTCCTCACTGGATGGATAGTTTCCACTGGGGAATCTATTTCTAATCATGTATTTAAGAGTGCCCTTGACATCTTCCATCTCTTCTGGTTTCAATTCCATATGCATTAAAACATGCAGTATGCCAGCCAATCCATGGGCAGCACCCCAGTACTTTTCGCCATACCATTCAAACATCAGTGGGGACTTTCCTCCTCTCTTAGCCAACGCTCTCCCATTTTTGAATATTTCATCTGCCACAGCACACTACATATAATACTATTAGCCAGATTACGCCAATTTGCACAAGCATTGAGATTAGCAATGAGATATCAAAGATTCAATGAAAATGTCACCATGGTCGATGAAGGAGCAGTCCCCTCGCCAATGTGCTTGTTTAAGAACAAGCAGGCCCATAGAAATCCCGCTCGCCCATATAAAAACTCATCCGGAATACTCTTTGACAACTTAATCTGCTATTGAGAAAAAGGTCAACAAACCATGCCTTAAGTAACAATTAGATTAAAATTAGAAATAGTTCAACGAATGTACCTCTTTAAAGTGGTTTAGATAATGAGTGAGAGAGTGAGTATCACCCGCATACTTAGCCACAACCGCACCAAGAGCACAGACACCAACCCTCCCACATATAAACGTCACGTCCCTGTCAGCGATAACAAAATGGGAAAGCTAAGAAACAGCACAGCCTCAAGTGTCGACCCACCAACAAACTGTACATTCTTTTTTCTCGGAAAAAGAGGTAAATACAACAAGGGTCCTGTCAACGATCCTTCCAGACATGTTAAGCCATGAGCATACTTGCTAAAAAGATTTTGCTTTCCAAATATCGAAACATAATACAAGAAAAGCAATGCTCTGAAAATTGCAAGACCTCCTTTTAGTTCTGATTAATCAGCAAGTGCCCGAGCAGTGCTAACGAATTTCATATCCATATACTTAAGCCAAAAGTGGGTCTTGTCCCACTTTTTAACTTTTCAAAATTATTCTTGCATTGAGTAATGAATAGACTACAAAACATGGTCAACATATCCCCATTAACTTAACACCTCTGCCACGCCCATACATGCACTGCTCGTTCTCTTTCCCTCACAGAATCAGTCGACAGCGCGCACTGGCATAGCGTGTGCCCGAAAAATTCGCGTGAAACATAACTGAGAGAGAAAAAGAGTACCTGGATTTAGCAGAAGCAGAGTCACAAGCTCTGATGATCTGCGAGCAGAGTGCGAGATCATTCGGATTGCTCGTGATCTGATAGGATCTGAAGAGCAGGAAAGCGGTTCCGAGAGAACCGCAATACAGAGTGAAGTCGCGCACGCGTTGCCTCGTGGCACCCCACGTCTCCACCACTATCTGCGACATTTCCACAAACAACTGGTAAACTTCCGCGCCCAAAAACCAGGAAAAGCACGCGCCCGCGCGCCCCGAGCTCGGGAATCGAAGAGGAAGAGCGTACGGTTTCCTTGAGGTCGAGAGCGGCGCGCTTGAAACTCTCGGAGAGGACCGGGTACGGCTTGGCGAGCAGCTTCGCGAGGGAAGAATCTCCGGGAGCAGACACCGCTCCTCCGTCGTCGTCGCCGGACGCCGCCGCCGCCGCCTCCGGGACGAAGTCCGGCATGGTGTTGGGGAAGAACCTGTCCGCCATTTTCTCCGACCGTCGAGCTCCGGCTGCTCCGGCCGACCCAATCCTCTCGGCTCGCGGGTGGAGGGGTTTTGACTTCGCACGTCGTGAGACCGACGCGGTCAACGAGCATCGAAGATTCTCAAGTTCGCGTCCGCGGAGAATGCGAGAACATGGTTACACGTGGACGATGGCCTTCGTTGACGTGGCACGGCGAGTTTAGACGGTTCTCGTCTCATGGGCCTCGAATACCGGATCGTGGGCTACAGGGCCCACCGGCCCAATTCATTTCTCACTAAAAGATCGCTCGCTCGTGATTTGGCGCATTCTTATTTCTTACCTCATTATCTTCTCTTCTTCCCTTTTCTTTTTCTTTTTCTATTTCCTGTCTTTTTCAATATTTATTGGACTTTTTTTTTTCTGGCCCAACATTTATTCCAGATCCAGTTGATCAGCCCAAAAATAAAAAGAAGATAAAAACATTAACGGAAATTTCCTCTGTCCTTACATCATTACCAGTTGATGTTTGCTTACACCTTTTGGTCCGGAATGAAGCTTCCTCCATTTCATAAAAGCAAATAAAAAATGTATGGTCGAAAAGTAATGGTTTTGCATCACCCATTGATTGCTTAACAAATGACTTTACAATGTCAATATTCGTTAACAAACCCTTTTTTAACTTAAGATGTGTGTCTCCACATTGCTGGTGCTCATGGCATTGCACACTAGTCTTATAACTTTTTTGGATTTAGTGGTCAAGTGTATCCACATCAGTTTTCATAAATCTCAAGCAGCCAACCTCTCAAGAGATTTTGAAAGTGCACTTCCCCACTCTCAATTAGGAGTGAGCATGGTCGATTCCCACCTTGGAATCGAGTGCTGCCCACTAATGATCAATTTCAAAAAATTAAAAACGTGAACCACTTGTTGGTTCCATGAATCCATTTAGGCTACGCATGACAAAATTTATGAAACATAAATTGATTTCTGGCAGAAATCAATTTCTCAATTTCTATTCCTCGGACAAATTTCGAGTAAAGAAACCCGTTTGATAACGACTCAAAATTTCTATTTTCAAACAATCCGTTTGATAACGAGAATAAATTTTCTATTTCTAGGAATAGAAATTGATTAGATAACAACATAGGAAATCCTCAAATACAAAATAATAGTCAAAATAATACTAAAACAACATAGGAAATCCTCAAATACAAAATAATAGTCAAAATAATACTAATACATTACAAAAGTTGAAAATACAATTTCATGGAATTTCTGGCATATTATTATTCTTTGCCATTTATTAGCAATGGTTTTCCTAAGCGTATTTATTTGGTTTCCCTCCTCGGTCAATGTATCGTTTGCAAGCTCATCCTGCGTAGGTTTAGACAAGTACTGCGGAAGCATGAATATGGGTGCCATCAATGGTGCCTATACAACCATGTCATTTTATCAGAGACTAGTATTATACAAAATTATCAACAAAATAAAATTGATGGTGTAAAGGAATATATGAAAATTTTACCTTGAAGTAACGTTTATGGTTAGGAACCAGTCGGGGGAAAGTCGGTTTATTTTAATTCTCGAATTGAATCAGTCCAGTTGCTCATCCATAATTTCTTTATTGTTGCTCAATGAATCTTTAATGGCTCTTGCATAGCAAAGAGAGAGATTCTCTTGAATCTCTTGCCTTCAGATTAAAATTCAAGATTGTGTAACAATCTAATTATTTTGATTTTGCAATAATTTTGAATCCGTAAAGAAACAATGTTAAATTTCTAGGCACGTTTTTTATTCATCTATTACGTAAGAACTTTTTCTTCAACTGGCCATGCGCATGCCCTTTCTAGGAGGAAAAAACCCCATTGTTTTTAAGTAAACATTTAAGAACTTTGGTCGTTTTTGAAAATTGGGGACCCATTCGATTGCCTTTCATCCTAAAGAGGAAGTTATAAAAAAAATGAAAAAAAAAAACAAGAGCAAAATAAGAAAAAGAAAATTAGCAATAATTTGTGAAGTTGTGGTTATGAGTGAATTAAGTTAGCAAGAAAACGCAAGGTTCTTTTATATAGTTTAATTTCAACTTCTGATTTCTATTTCAGAAACTGAAAAGTTAAAAATTTCAGCTTATGATTTCTTCAATTTCTATATTTCTAGAATAGAAATCTGTTTCAGAAATAGAGAAATCAAATTGCGTTACCAAACGGATTTCTGTTCCAAACCTGTTCCGGGGAACAGAGAGATAAAGAAATCGAGAAATAGAAATTTTGTCATGCGTAGCCTTAAGAACTGGGGATCACGGTTCCTAGGTGGGTTCATGGAACCAATTCTCAATCCCTACAAATTGTATTCATCAATTAATATTATGGTGCACCTAATTTCTATTTCCGCTCTTAAAACGAGTTGTTGGCTCTTAATTTCGTACATGATGACAAAAAACCGCAACTTTTATGGACATTTCCAATCAGTTCTCTCCTTCCTCTTCGTTTGTTTATTTTGTTTTGATCGACAAAGTAAGTAAATGAATTATTAGAATGAAAAAGAAAAAAGAAAAAAGGAGTAGAGGTTAATCCTATTGCACACCAAAGAGACAAAATTAATTAATAATATCCAATAGCGATAAATAAATATATATGTACATATATATTTGGTCGAAAAACTATAAAATAATTAAGTAATTGAATTAGATCAATACTCACCAGTTCCACTAAATTAGAGCCAATAACCAATCCAATCACTATCGGAACCATCAATTCTAAGTTGGTCCGGGCAGTTTCTAGGTCATTTGCATACTCCTACTCTCAATATGACTCGAACAAAAAACCACAAACTCCATTGTTATCTAAGTCATCAATTTTTACTCATCCAATCATTTCCCTTCTCGGCCACCACCGTCGTAGGGAAATGAAGTTTGATTCGTTCATGTTCAAGTGATTGGACAATTGAAGTTGATTTTAAAGATTGTGATTCCCTAGTAAAGATTAGGACTTAAACAACCACGCATGGCTCAATCGACAGGACCCAAAAGAATTGGAATGGAGTTCATCATCATAATAAGTTGAGCCCTTCCCAGAGGCAACAAACTCTCCCTTGGCCTACGGACGAGGGCTGCGGTCGCACGGATTTAATGCGAGTGTCGGCAAACAGTGCCCCCCAAAAAAAAAAAAAAAAAAAAGAAGAAGCAATTAGTACCTGCAAAAAGGTTCGTCGGATTCCCATTTCAATGTCCGGGCCACTGTGGTCTTGTCCACAAGGCGAAATTGTCGCCCGGAGCATTAATCACAAAAAAATACCAATATTGCGGACAAAGTTCATGTTCTGTAGAAGTCCTCTCTCATGCAAGTGTTCCCAACATGTAATCACTTTTTTTTTCTTTTCTTTTTTGGGTTAAAGAAATTAATATTTTCGTTTTTATTTTTTCATAGAAGGAAAAGGATGAGGCCCTACAACAAGGATTGTTGAAATGAACTGTTCCATATTTCTCGATCAATCATCACATGTCCAGTATAATCAAACTCAATAATTGGTTTGATGATGCTATGTTCTTGGATGCTATACTTACAGAATTGAAATAGAGACCTTTTAAAGGGAGGCAAAGAATCTTATTAAATATCCTGTCGGTATGTATTTATTGGATGTCCTTGGGCCCAATTCCTCCACTAATTTTTATAGGTGATTTCGTTATGCATCCTAAACTTCATCAACAAGAATCTCTAACTACATCTCGAGTTGCGCACTACTTTGGGATTGCAAAGTCTCTTAAGTGCCTCTTGACTTGCGCATTACTTCAAGGACAACTTGTAAGTGCTCTCAATCTCTTAGCTACGGTTATCCCTTGGCCAATAGATCCTTTTTACCTTATTAGATTTCATCTTACTTTCATGTCTAGAGCGGGTCATCGCCATGCGTCATATTTTTCCACTCGAACTCTATCGATCGAAAATTCATGATCGCCGAATTCTTTATGCATCCCATCAACGGCTTCATTGATCAAATGTATTAAGGATAATGATAAAAATGACTATTAAATATGACCTTTATATTTTAAATTGTTCAATGTGATCTCTCAAATTTTTTTGTAAATGTTCAATTGAGTCATTGTATTATATTAAAATGTTCAATGGTATTCTTCCATTAATACAAATTTAAGGACAACACTAAATATCTTCATATAGTTTATGGACTAAATTGAACATCTATAAAAAAAAATCCGAAGACCACATTGAATAAATTAGATGTTCACGAACAATATTATATATTAAATTAAAATTTAAGGACCACATTAAATAAATTGAAAGTTCATGAATCAATCACATTACATATAGGATTAAAGCTCATAGTCCATTTGTTTCATTTACCCAATGTATTATTGTGGTCTTTATGATCAAGGGGGTTAATCATATTGTAACGACCTGATTGGGCCCTATGTTGAGGCCTAGATTTCAGGCATGACGTCAACCGGTCAATTTACGTAGATAGCCACTAAATACATCACTCCGATTCTGCAAGTAACTCGGAAAAATAAAATTTCAGCTTCTACTTCATCAACGGAAGAAACAAACTCACAAGGGTCCCCACAGGGCCACAAGTCCTGACCTTTGTCTCCCCTCACATGGATCGACCAGCAAGATTTCAATTCGAGCGGTCCAAAGTCATCAAGACAAGACAAGATAAATGGCCCACAACAATCTCGTTAATCCCCGCACCAACCCAATCTACACACATTCTATTGCAAAGCCTATGCATGCTCTCTCTCCCTTTGGAGAGGGCTACATCAACTACACTACACAAACGCAAACACAAACACTTGCACCCCCACACACATCGCCTCCAAAGAAAACCCACATGAGGACAAAAAGTACAAATCAAGATGGAAGATAAATATAAGGAGAAGAAGAAAGAGCATGGGATGCCGATCTATTATGCACCTCCCACTCGCTACTTTTCTTCCAAAAAGCACCGACGAAAGCTCCTTTTGGGATCTGATGCTGAGTAAAGGGGATGCTTGTGGCGGATGAATGGGATTTAGAAGAAATTGAGGCGAGAAGTGTAAGTGGCTTTGGGAGACCAGTTCCTCGGGATGACGTCTCTGGCCGAGAGCGTTCTGTTGGTCGACAATGTGGTCAGCTTCACCGAGAAGGGGCCTTGCAGAGGACCCCCGATGATGCACCAGTTCGCCCCCCACAAGTGCTTCATCTCTATCCACTCGCTCGAACTCGCCTGCCCATTCACAAACACGAGTTTCAGCGACGATATAGACACCATTACGAGTGCACAAGTTGAGGGACTACAGTGCTGAGGAGTGCACAAGATTTCAACAAAAGATTCGTATAACATGGACTTTCCAAAGTACATCATGTGCTCTCTGGTGTGACCCTTTTTCTTATAAAGACCCTTTTTCTTAGCACGTTTATAAGGTCCCCCTTTTTTTTAAGTTAATTAAAGCGGAAGACGCGGCACTTTTTCCACAGGAGCGCGCATTGCTAAAGTTAGGCGCCATTTGTGAATTCCATGGGACCCCAAAAGTCGTGGTGGCGAAATTGAATAAGGACAGAGAAAAGAATGAATCGAGAGGGAAAAAAATCAAACTTTAGTGCTTTCACCACAGTTCACTCTTTCGTTTTTCCCCTATAATTTCTGAAGAACCAAAATAAGGGCAAGGGCAGAAGCGAGAGAGAGAGACTTACGGGCCTAATGTGCATGGAACCCACGTCGCCATCTCCATCCTCGAATTCGACCAAGAGCGAGAGCCAGTAGTCCGTGGAGCCTTCATTCACGTGGAAGGCTACGTTCTTTCCTGGATACTTGCACGGCGTCCTGCAATCCCAAAATATCATAATTAAACCAACGCCTTGTTAACCCGAGAGAGAGAGAGAGAGAGAGAGAGAGAGAGAGGGTGGGTCTCTTCTTCATCACATGACGTTTGACCAAAAACAAGATTCTAACTAGGGAATTAGGGGTAGCCCCAAGCCCCATTTTTACTAAAACATGCGTGCCCAATGTCCGATTGCCAAAGTTAAAAAAGTCATTGCATTCACGTTGTCGCTTTTAATTGCTTCCCGAGTTATTTGCAAGAACCCTTTAAACAAGTGCCCTTAAAAAAGGCCGCAACATTTTTTACTCAATTTCGCGAGGACCACAGTACCCTCGATCCCCACAACGCGACCGTTGAAAAGTAAAAGGCAGAGGCAGAGACAGCGCGAGACTCTGTCTCCGCAGAGTCAAAAAAAGTGCGAACGAGCTTGGGCCTTACCTCCGGTACTGGACGGGGAGGACGCCCCGGTTGCGGAGCGGGCCGGCCTCGCCGGCGATCGCCATGCGGCCGAAGGCGGCGCCGCTGAGGTCGAAGTGGGTGTTCCCTCCGGAGCAGTAGCCCCCCGGGCACTCGTCGGTGACGATGATGGTGACGGCCCTCCGGGAGCAGATGCCCCGGTCCAGGCACTTGACCTTGTAGCACGCCCCGCAGCCCTCGCCGTTCTTGAACAGCACCGGGCTCACCGCCCCGACCCGGGCCCGCAGCGGCCTCACGTCCACCATCGACCCGTACCCGCACGCCCCACCTGCAAATTTTTAGCCACCGAAAAGAGTTTCAGTGGATGCATTCACTTGACTTTCATGATTACAGCCCCTGCGGAAAACATACTTCGGTAAACTACCGAGATTTCAATAGGGTTATACGTATTTGCAGTCGCTGTCGAATGGAGTTGCAGGCGTTGCTGTCATACATATTGTTGCATGTAAAAAAAGGAGAGAGACAGAGAGATGTCTCCGTTTTCTTATTTACCGTCTTCTCTCTCTACATTGCACTCATTTTCTACCCAAAGAATCAAGATTCTGTCCAACAAGAACATCCCCATTAGCATGTTCTCGAGGAAAGCTTTGACTCTGCGGACTCACCGAGTCTTCATGGCGCATTTGCAGCTTACATGCAAAGTGCGAAGTGAAGCCTAACAATAAATGAATCCCCCCGAAATGCACAGCCCTTTTCATTTACCCAGTTAGCTCTAGACGACATTCAGAGACGACTCGCATACGGAACGCAGTTCCAACGCAACAAGCCTTGACAATTCTCAACGATTATCAGCAGATCCGAACAATGTAGCTTACACCTGGGGTCGGAGCGGGCGGACTTACCGTCGCTGCCGTCGCCGTCGGGGCTGCCGTACCAGGTGGCCGTGGCGGGCTTCCACCGCGCGCCGGGCACTCGCATCTTCACCTGCGCGGACGCACTCGTCGTCGCCGCCCCCAGCACCAGCAGGAGCCAGAGCCGGCCGAGGAGTGGGGCGGCGGCGGAGGAGGAGGAAGGGGAGCCGCGGCGGCGCTGCTGCATTGTTCCCGCCACAAGGTCGCGGCGGAGAAACCGAGGGACGGTTAAGAGAGGAAGGACCGGGGGGAGCAAAGGGAGGAAGAGAAGCCTCGGAAAGGCGCTCGCCGACACTTTCTACAGCGAGAGCGAGCGCGTAGCTCTGTTAGACTGCTGCTCTGTAGCGCTGCAGTGGTTTGTGTCTGTCCGAGTGCAACGTTGAATATATAAAGAGCGGAAAAAGCTGCGAGCCTATTTTTCCGATCGAGAATGGACACGGGAGACGAGGTTATTTACGGTGCTTGCCACTTCGGCTACCGCGCGGGTGTGGGGGTAAGGGGGCCCCACCGGCTGTTAAGGCGTTAATTCCGCCTCGACCGTACGTGCCCGGGGGAATGGTGGCGAGGGCATTTCGGTCAGAACAGGCGAGGAAAAATGTCGCGGCCGACACGTGGAGGAGACGGCTTTTGGGATTGGATGGGTCGGAATTATAATTAGAGCCAAATGATTCGATCAGTTAATTAATCGATTTTCGGTTTTTCCCACTTTTGACTAAATGCTCCGGCCATGTGTTCTCTCTTGTTAGATATAGAAGCACTTGGCCATGGAGGAATATAGAGCTACATGTGAAAAGTGTGCGGCTGGTTTTGCTGACTTTTTAGGTTTTCGACCCATTTCAATGGCGCCCGAATCTTGTATTGATTAAGGCCTTTAATGGGTATTCTCGCATTCGCACTGGGATTAACGAGATCTGTGCAGAAAAGCCGAACCCTTTTCGAGAATGCGTTGCGTTTTTGTCAAGGTTAAAGCAGTAGTAGAGTGGTATTTTGAGGAGAATGAGGACTTTTTAGGGGTAATGAATCATTTCGGCCTATGGCGTCGTGGCCCCGTAGAGAGCAGATGCTTGTCTGGAATTTATGTGCCTTATCTGATGCGTATCCGCATCCGCTGGAGTGGACGGCCCACTCGGATGCACCAGATCACACGATCTTGCTGAGTCACATGGGCATTTTTTCGCTTGAGCTTGACCCCCTCCCCACCCATGTGAGCTGAATCCTGCTAGATAAATGAACGTGAGCTATAGAGGGATTACACTTTCTTCATGTGGAAAGTTGCATTATTTGGGTTTTACGTGATGGCCCCTGAAAGATCTGTTTAGGTACCTAAGCGAGCGGATAACCGGGAGGTGGTTGGATATCATCATCTTTGCCTGAGTATCAAAGCAAAGATGTAGGATTACTTGTAGTGCTAGTGCTATCGAGAATTACTGTCTAGTAAAAATTAATCAATCAAGAAAGCAAGGAGACTGTGCAAGTGCCTTCGTGTCGCCCCCAAGTTCTGCCGTGGAACGGATAGTGCATATGTCGTCCTTTATGCATCGGTCTTCTAGAAATCTTGCGAGTGCTATTGAAAGTGGCTAATGCTCTTTTTTCTCTTTTAATTGCTTGCTCGCGTCTTCAAGATCAATGTCTTTAAAAACGAAAGGAATGGAAAACCTGAACAATAGATGTTGGGGGGAGCATTACCTGGCAGGCAGTGGAAGTTGAAGCAAGCGACCTATCGAATCCACTAAAATGTAGTCCTCACTCCTCAGTGCTTCCCCTCCTCATCAAGCCTCTAAGATCCCATTACCGATGTTGCTCGAACCACTACCCACGCGATCACCCGCGTTATCCAGTGCTCCTAACTTTGAGCAAACGCTAGACAATGGAGAAAGCGAAAGCAGCACAATGATTACAGCAACAACGAGGAAGAAAGTCGGGATTTTTTTCACTTTGTTGGTCCTCGTGTCGTGTGGTTTTACGTGGGGTGATCCAAGATCCAGCAGCCTTGGAAGATCACGAGAGAGAGCAGTAGGGATGCTGACTGCAATGGAATCCCGATGGACATTGCTCAGAGCCTCAGACACAAGGTGTTTCTCAGGAACAAACAAAACAGCAGATCCTAACAAGTTTGCAAGTTTCTTAAAAAATGCAGACTTGATGCTCTCTGTTTGTCCGAAGCTGCACGAGCACATGTGAATCTCTCGCCAGCATGTGACTCATCTGCAAGCACCAACCGTTATATCCTCTCATACAGACAAATCTGCGAAGAAAATGACCCAGTCCTTGTTTGTCCATTCTCTCGCTAGGCACAGACCCTTTTTCCCATTCTCACTTGTCACTCTGGATCTCACTCCATAGGTGAAAAAAAGAACAACCCTTTTCAGTTTTCACATGTTTACATGCATTCAACACTTCATTCACTTTCGGGTAAAATGCAAATGGTGGTCATGGTCAATTTTTTGCAGTTCATTTTCAGCGTTCCGCTGCAAATTCCAAGTCCCAGATGATGCTAAAATATAATATCCAGAGATATGGACTCTGCAACCTCCAGTCGTGAGGCCAGTTCTCATGCTCACTCAGATTTGCAGAGAGGCTGTTTAATTATTAGGGACGACAGGGTACTTTATTGAGAAGGTGAGAGAGTAGCGGGCGTGGGACAACGAGTCGAGATATCGCTATAAGCGCGAAGACAGCGCATGGGAACAAATGGGGTTGAGTCTTGAAAAGAAGATGTGCTTGGAGCTTTATGGGAAAGGCATCCTTTTGACCATCTTCTTGGCGCTAGACCCTTTAAACAACACTCTCGTATCTTGAAAACCGATGAATTCTTGGGGCTCCAAAACCCCGAAAAAGAAAATTATAAACGACCAATCACCAAATTTTAAGGACACTTGATCCTGTAATTAGACTAGGAAACAAATCATCTAGCAACATAAATTTTGTACTGTGATTCTCGGTTTGTAAATTGCAATTTCTTCTCCCCTAAATTCTGAAATATGCTTCGCGACATTACCTTGAAATGCGGAGATCAAAAGCATGTGTCTTGAATACTTTATGATGCACATGAGCAATTCACGCTGCCTTTTCTACAAAAGAATGCCTTAAAGTATGGACAACTTTGATTCATTTTGTCTGACAAAGTATGATTAAAATGGTAGTTAAAGTCGCTACGGTTGAAGAATTATAACTGGCAAATCCACTCAGCTAATGGCACGAAGGGAGCACTCCCAGTATTCTAATTAAAGCATATCTTTGAATCCCTATAGGAGTCACGTTATGTGATCCCTTAGTTTGCACCTGTCGACAGGTAATCCATAGTGCTTTCTTCTTCTTTTTCTTTTTGGTCCTAAAGCAACATGAGAGGATATCAAATATATCATTCATGATTTGATGTCATTGCCCCTTTTTAATCTCATGAACGAATGAATCCACGTTGTATTGCGTTGGTCTGTCACATGCCATTTCGTCAGCAACTAGCGCATTAAACACTTTAAAGTAAAAGAAACCACCAACAACAGGCACAAGGAAGGAGAGGACTGCCTTATTGGTCAGTGAATACCATGTTTAGCTAGACCCAGATCAGGATCAATTCAAGTGTGCTAATCAAACACCACTTCATAAACAATGCTTACACAAATTTGCTGTCAAAAGTTGATGCACCCAGGATCCTGCTCCAGAATAAAAACGATGCATGTCAAACCGCATCACTTCAATGTTGCTGAAAAACGTAGTATGTGAAGTCGTGCCATCGACTACCAGAGGCACTGAAAGAGTGACAGCCAGAGTTTAATTACATATTTGAATAAAGCAACCATTACATTATAACTAAAAAATTCTAGAATCCTAGCATATTTTTTTCTTTGGGGCATAGTTGTAGAACTTTCTGCATTATTGTAGACGTATACGTTACAAAGTGCACAAACTCTGAAAGTTTGGACGAGAGTCATCCCACGATGAACCTCCAATTCGTTTAACCGGCATGATCAAGAGGAATCTTACACTTCACATCCATCAGTCAACAGCTGGCACCACGATGAATTTGTTTAATCACCTTCTCGTCTACATTAGAAGTAAACGGTCCCATGAAGAACGTTAATTCGAATCAGAAGATACAACACAGAAGAACGACAAGTGTCCGGCAGTAAAGCTAAACAATTTCAGTATGACCCCTCCTACAAAATTAACAGAGAGCAGGATGCATTTTTTCTGCCTCACAAAGAACAGGCTGTCCGACAGAAAATCACATTGACTAGAAACAACACATTGTAATTTAAAATGAGGCTGAACAAAACATGATTAGCCCAATCATCTCTGAGGAATCATCATTAAGGACAATGAAGAGGATATGTTAATCTAATTAAAGCAAACAGACATAACCGTTTCCCATTTACACGGATCAGATATCCTTAATATGAATCTTCATCAATAGATAAATCACGCATGATTACACCATGCATGCTAAAAATGCAAGTGAACCTGCTATTTTGAACAGTTGGTTAAATGGAGATTAGGAACTGTGGAGTCACCAGCAAAATTGGGCCACAAGCTTCCATAAAACCAAGCTGACAAAGCCAGCAAGCTAGAACTTAAAATAGGTCAATTTCTATACAACAAAGGACAGGTCAAGAGTGTCTCAACATCAGTACCTTCTCATTGATTCTTATACTCCATCCATCGCTTTTGGATCCATAAGCAGGGTCTGCAACAGCATAAGGTGGTGGGACCGTAGCATTTTTCAACAGAGGAACTCTGTCGGTTGAGAATTCATCGTCACTGTCATAGTTTTGATGTGGCCCAAGAACTTTAAGTACCATTGCCAGTAGGATGCATAGTCCCTGAAACAAAAGAATGAGAGTCAGAGGCAAAATAAATCAAAGCAAAAACAGAAAAAAAAATTGTTCATTTGTATCTCCGCACATGTGCAGGGTTGGGAACACACATGTTAATCATCACTCAGCTAATGATATGTTAATATGAAACTTTGAAGAATTGTTTAAAGACCAAAGAGTAACTGTAAACATTGAAAAAGAAATTCTGCACAATCTTCAAAAGTAAAGCAGATGACAGGTCTAATATTCACAATACCCAAGAAGCCACTAATTGAACTGTCGTAACGAATCACTGCACTTTACTCAACTCAACTATGGAAAAAAATGTGCAGTTGAACCAAGTTATAAAAGAAACATTGACTCAAATATGGGAATGGATGCACTTTCAACCCAAACCTTCAATCTACTCTAAAACCCTGATTTTTATGCCAGTGCGTTCACAAAATTATAACAAATTTCATGAACTTTGGAGGTATAATACAACAAGCAAATGTCTAGGGAACACACTGGAATTACTGAAGCATTCTCTGTTACTTTAATCAAATACTATCAGAATATACCGGTGCAAACATCTGAAAGTTCCATATAACAAGCGTAACTTTTTCAAGTTTTGTTTCGGAAGTATGATATTGGGTTAATCAAGGAAGATTAAATGCAACTACCAAAATAAGCAAGATATGAGCAATCGACTTTATTGCAACACAATTTTCTTGACTTCCTTTAGTTCAACACCTCACAGATGTCAGGAAGCCCTAAACAAGGAAATCACAAACATGCCTAAAACAATTGAGTTCTTTTTCTGCAAGAAACTAGAAAAAGACTAGAGTGCGATTTCAGAACCTCACAACTGCAGGAAAAAAAAGGCCGTCCTTTAAATAAAGTAAAAGGTTGACTTGTTTGGCTGTCAACTTCCACTTCACAGATTCAACTTTACCAACATTATCGAGCGAAGCTCATCTTTTGATATATAAATAAATAAAGGAGGGAGAAAACCAATGAACCCCATAGTCCCACAAAGAGTGAAAAAAGAAAAAGGAAAGGAAGAAGGAGGGTCAACAGTTCGAGTAATTGCCCAATGCTAAACTACGTGCTCAAGGATACCTACCTGGATAGATACAATTGACAAGCCTATCCATTTGCACATCTCGAAGTTTGACCTGACAAACTCTTTCAAGAGACTAAGGTTCCCAGTAAGATCTTCTGGGAAGTCCTGTCAAAATGTCAAGCTTACTATGTAGATGAAATCAATCAGCATCCAAGGCAGGCTTTGAGATACTAAATCACCAAGTACTTTACCAAGAACAGCTTCTTAACATACCTCTTCCCACTCACAATTCAGAAAGACGTCTACAGTCACTGCAGCTTCCAGAACGAGAAGTAAAAAGATGAAAAGCATATACTGCATGAATTAAATACCAACGATGAATTTGTATGGTAAACAGTAACAAATATAATTGCTGAAGTAGGATCAGACACAAATTTTCAACTGTCGAAAAAAGTCCAATTATGCTCCAAAGATACAGGTCCACACCAAATCCAGAAGTTAGATGTTAAAGAAAAGTTACCAGGTAAAGGCAACAGCCATTTGCAGTTTCTGCAGCTATGTGCCCAGAGCATGTGATCACACACAAAGTAACTCCAAGACAAAGAAAAGTATAAATGAACCTGCAGAGACATAGTCCGACAATTCTTAATCATTCATTAGAACAAATGCAAAGGGATATCATAGATAAGAAATGAAGGCAACATTATGAGTACTAAATCTGGTAAGCAACACGCTGTAACACCTTCCTCACACTACGGCCTTGATCTGTTAAATGCCAACTTTAATTGCTACATCTTTTTCATTTTTTATTTTTGGTCAGATAGTTGCTATGTTGAAAGCCAGCAAATTTGAAACTTCTTGCCAGCAAGAATTAAAACATAATTGCTAAAATGCACACACAGCAAGCGATTTCACAGCACTTTCCATTTTTAAAGGACAATGTGAAAACGAGACAAGCTATAACTTTCCATTTTCAGCATACATGGAAAATCAAATCATAATGTTTCTTCAGCTGAGAAAAGTAAAACAAACGGTGCTTCTCAGCTCCCTTCAACAAACAGCAATAACTAAGCCCTGTCTCTGTAGCTGAGATCCTTTTAAAGTGGACTCAATCGTGCACATGCTATGATATGCTGCACTAGCCAAAGAGAAAAGCCTCTCAGCTAGGTCAGCAGGTACATTAAAATACCCAGACAAATGAATACATGGGCAAAGCTGATGATAAACCGACAATTATCCAGCCTCGAAAGTTACCATCTTTTTGGTTCCCGCTCATTACCATACTGCCACAAAGCCGCCCAAAAGAAGAGTACAGAGAGAAAGTAACGTGGAAAAAAGAAAGTACTCATGAACCGTCCACGCAAAACTCACACAACAAGATCCCAAGTTCAGATTTTGCTGCAAAAGCAGAATGGCCCGCATCAAAGCTGAGCATATATTAATCGCTTTGACGTGAAACTCGCGTACCACCGATCCAAAAACTCAGCCAACTTCTTCAACATGACGCTGCAACCACGAACTTGGACTGGGGATGCAGAGCTGGCTTGGAAATCAAACTGAAAACCTCCTTTCTACCCAATTAAATAACAAAAAAGAGAGCCATTTTCCTCAACCCAGATTGACGAAATTGCTCATTTCCAAGAAAGTCCCAGCAATCAATCCAGCGCACGGATAGAAAACCACATCCTAACAAGTACCCAGCAACAAGTATTAGAAAACGAGGCGAAAGAGCAAGAATTGACAAACCAAGGTGTGGGCTGAGCAGGATGGTCGAAATCGGACATGTGCCTCGCCCAGACCCTGAGCATCCAGACGGAGTACAGGACCATGGCGATCCCGACCATTCCAATCACGGAGTTCACCAGCTTCAGAACCGATTGCATGCAGCTCCTCACCACGCTCCCCATCGTTCCAGCCGAGAGAGAGAGAGAGAGAGAGAGAGCGGGAGAGGGAGATAGACGGAACTCAATTGAGGAATTGGCGCAGCTTCCTGGATGCTGATCAGACGCACGGGGGCATCGGCGCGCCCATCATACGCGATGGAGGCCGCGAATCCGACCTGCCCGGGTGCGACGGAACGGCGATTCGCTGGATTCCGGTACTTCCGTTTCCGTTGTCGCTACGGCAAGATTGAGGATTCCGGACGGAAAGACACAATTTTTATGCCATTTATGTATTGTTTTCTAATTTGGATCGTCGTACCCATGATTGGTTTATTGATGAGGGATCGTTCAACGAGCAAATCAGTGCAGATAATCCGTCCAAAATTTCGTCTTTTTTCCTTATTATCCTCCTGAGAATCGTGAGCGTAAATTTCATATATTTCACACGATAGCGCTTTAAATGACGGCGTGGATGGTCCGTAAGTTTTTTCGATTTGTGGAGCGTTATCTCCGAATTTTTCTTGACACAATAAGATTTTTGAACTTTATATATAAAAAGAACAGAAAAACGACAATTTCTTCTTCTTCTTTTTTTGGGGAAAAAGGATAGAAGGAAGAGAGGGAGATGGGCGCATTGGGCAGAGTAGGGCTTCGCACGCAAGCGGAATCGGCGTGACCTCACTGCCGTGTGCAGGCGATATCGCCACCTCATGCCAGCCTGTAGGCGGTGGTGATGTGGAAAGACCGGATGAGCAAAGTGGCGCTTGTAAAGGTAAATCGCGTTCGGTTCAGCAAAGGCCTCGCTTTCCGTGGAAAGTGAACTGAAACTGCTCGGTCTCGAGGCACAGAATTTCTAGTCTCCATCGAACAGGAAAGGAACCGACTATCGATAGGATTCCACCAGCGTGTCAACTTCTAACCAAAATCCATATCCATGTCGGGTGCCTGTTAACGCAGACCTCAAATTTCAAATGATTCAACAGTAGGTTTGATGGCATGCGTCGAGGCGAGCTCTTTCCCGCTCAACGCTAGACCTCGCTGTCGTCCGTAGCGAGGAAGCTTCCCTCGCCCATCCTCAAGATCTAGGGCGACGGCGCGGGAGAGAGTGCTTCCCTTTGCCCATATCTGAGTCACTACTCTTGTCGGCTCGTGGCATGCTATTGTTTCATGTGCGTTGTTTTCACTTAGCTGATTGATGTGCTGGGGTCGGAGGTGGCGTTCCCTTTGCATGGCAGCATAAGACGTGGCAATTAACAAACATTTGACAACTACATCAACGACGTCTGTGTCCAAGCATACGATGGAAGGACTAACACTGCACAAACAAACAAAATTCAAACATGGCATTACACTAAAAAATGTTTAAAGATAATATTGCACAAATCGAAAACAATTTAGAAAAAGTATAGGCAAATTTACATGTCAAACTTAATTTAATCAGAGGAGTGGTCATGAAGGAGTTAATTTAAGTACTACAATGTTACGCAAATCAATCACACATGTACGACAAAGAAAAAGGATACATCAAAAGTGTAAATAGTGATACTTTTTTTCAATAGAAGGACATTTATACGTGTAATGTATGATGTTATCTATCATGCTAATGTTAATTTAGGGTACATTTGATAATATTTCTATTCCATAGAATAATTTTTAAGTAAATGAATGGGTTTGATAACAACATAACATTTCTATTCTCAGAATAAAAAAAAATATGAATGCATTTAATAATTTTTCTTTTCTTTTCTTCTTCCTCACCCATCGATCGATAACGGTGGAAATTGACGAGTGAGGAAGAAGAAAAGAAAAAAAAGAAAAAAAAATTATTTCTAAAAATTATTCAAATGAATAAGAAATTATTTTTTTTTACTTCTTCTTTCCATTTCAAATTTATTCATCAACCATTTTTCTATTTCGGAGAATAGAAAAATTAGTTAACGTTACAAAATATATTTTTTTTTTATTTTTTTTGCTCTTAGGGAACAAAACAATAAAGAAATTGATAAGTTGTCGTGCAGGACCTTAATGACAATATCAACATGCACGTCTACATTTCTAAGGAAAAGACTGATATTAATAAAATAAAATAAAAGTACAAGGTAGAAGATTCGATCAAAAACAAAAATTAGAGATTTGAATAAACATCGAACGTTTTGCAGAAGATTAGTGGTCTTCGTCCCCATCGATAAGAGTGCATGTGCATTCAACATTGCCATCGGGAGTCCTTCTCAATCAATTAGTAAAACTTAAGAAGAGTCTGAGATGAAGACATCGTTTTTGGGACGGTGAATCAGTCCGCATCGAAATCCAAGAACATCCGATAGGCATCGCGGTCCGAAGAGTAGTAACCTCGGACCAAGCTGTCGACTTGGAACCCCGTTTTCTTGTACAGATTCATGGCGGGAGCGCTCAGGGGATCTACGTGAAGCGTGACCCTTTGCACTTTCCTCTCTCTGCACTTCTGAATCGCCGCTCGCAGCAACGACCCTCCATGCCCTTGCCTTTGGCAGCTCTCTTTCACTGATCATTGAAATTCACATTTCAATAAGATTGAGAGACCCACGTAAAGAAATGACGAAAAACAAATGAATGCGTCTCCCTTAGGACTTCCGTCAAACAGGTGACGGGCAATGCGGGATGACCAGTGAAATGGTAGACGGCGAAAGGGGTTTTTTGAGAAAGAACCTGCGAGCTTGGTGATGGAGGCGCACAGCGAAGAGGGCCAAGCGTACATGACGTAGCCCGCGACTTCTCCGTCCAGTTCCAAGTAGAGCAGCCCGGCGTTCTTCTTCCTCAGCTCCTCCTCGAATGACCTGGCCAGAGACTCGTGCTTCGGGAACAACCTCTTCTCTATTCTCACCACGTCGTTCACTATCCTGTCCCAGTTATTGCCGGAGCTGGAGCTGGAGCTGGAGTTCCTTTTCAGTTCCAAGATCTCCCCTTTCGCCGCCATGGACGGCGGTTCCCCCAAGATCTGTTCGGGCCCGCTCCTACTTTTGGACGAACGGTTCCAGGACTTCAATTGGGAGCGCAGTTAGCATCAGCCATCAAAAGGGTGCGCGGACAAGGTTTCGTTTTCTCGTTGCAGATAATATTATCTTTATTGGGATACTGTGCTGCCTTTTGAGGGGTAGAATTAATTAAATTGCTTATCCGCTGCAAAAAAAATTGTCACTTTCTATCTTTCTGCTGGAGAAGGAAAAAGAACAAACTTCCATGCCTCTGAGTTGAAAAGCTTCTTTCTTTCGATTGCGATTTAAATTCTCTTGCGAAATTGGCGGATGATGCTAGTTCATCCACCTCTTGCTTATCCCAATCCGATTATTTTATGCAGAGACTTGGGCAAATTTCTAATCGCATCTCCCTCGCCATGCCCTCTTCTCCTCCCTTCCCAGTTGAGGCCCTCAGCTTCTCCGAAACGTCGTTGCTCCAAGAACGAGAACACCCATGAAGAATCTTTTCAGGTACAATCGCTTTTGGTGGCTCTGAAAGGTTCTTCCTCCGAAATGAAATTGGCCCTGATCGCTCATGGGCTTTTTGGATTTTTTACATAGGAATGTTCTTTATCTGGTTGTGTGTGTGCGTGCTCAAAATCTGTTGGCAAAACGGAAAGCAAATTGTGCTTGATTTCTGTCTAGTCTTGGCTGGTTGTTATTGAAACGGGGTGGTCGGCTGTGATTTTGCAGGGTTTTTCGGCGCTGGCGTCGGATGTTCCGTGGGACAGTGAGAGTGTGTGGAGCACATTTGCGTTTTACTTGCTCAGCTTGCACATTCCTCTGAGCTTTGGAGGTCTGTCCGTGGTTGCCCATGTGCTTCACCGCCCTGTTCTTGATCCACAGACAGAGGTTAAGCTTCATTTTCAAGCTTTCTCGCGGTTGCAATAATACGTGTGATTTCTGCAACTCATGTGCATGATTATTCGTCGGATTGTCAGCAGTTTGTCTCATTTTGAGTATTGCATATCAAGAAATTTGAAATTCTTTATCGAAGCTCTCTTGCTTCCTCAATAACTGTCATCTTCCCTTCTGGTTGAATACACTAGTTAGGTGAATTGTATTCCCCCACAAAAGTTGCTGTGATTATGCGCCTTCCGTGTAAATCCGTTCTTCCATGTGAAAACACTTCATACGGTGCCACCAATGGTGACGCTCAAAAGAAGGTTTGGTTGGAACTTGAATGATGTCTGTGACCTGACAGGATATGTGGCTAATTACTTTGGTGTTGTCGTGAGGTGAAAGACATAGTCGTCCTCTTCAGTGTCCTGAATAACTTACCTATTTCGGTGATGGGTTGATTTTGGATTCATCCAAGCATGTAACATCGTCTCTTTTTCATCCTCACAAGTTACAGCTCGATGATTTATAGCTCAGTCATGTTGTATAATTGTCATGTCATATGTATCATTTGCATGTGTTTAATGTGAATCATCAGCATATTAGCCACAAGCTAAGGTTCCTTGACAATTTTTTGGCCAAAGTTTCAACACAGTATGTTCACTAATGGTATCATTACTTGACTTGGAACTGTAACATATATTGATGGTTTGCTTGATCCTTCTCTGTCTATACTGCAGGCTTTGTCACTATTTGGAATTCAGGTCTTTGAGTTCATTGGGACTCTTTGTCTCCTTAAGTCCACTGCCAAGCCCCAATTTAAGTTGATAAGCCTCTTCAAAGGTAACAGGTTGTCCAATGGGACGAAAACATGGGTGGCCTCAGCTCTCGGATTCTGCTCACTCATCTTTTTGGTTTTCCTCACATCATTCCTCGCTGATAGAGTAATTGGGCCTAAGGTTGGGTTTCACGAACACAGTACCTGCTATTTCTCAATTTCTAGTATACTCAAGCAAGCCAGCATTAAGACTGTTGCTGTTGTCTTGTTTCATCTGCCTGCAATCTCACGATTGATCCATGAACTGAAATGTGATCGGCAGATTTCTCAAAAGAAACAGGAACTTTATTAACTTCAGAAATCTTAATTTGATTGACATACTGCACTCTAGGATTAAGCTGATCATTACTTTGGTAGGCAGGACCTGTTTAAATAAGAAGGAAAGACAGATGATTTGCAGCTGCCAGTTCTCTCAATTTCTTCAACATTTTTGTTTTTGGAAGAATAAACTTTCACCTAGTTTCATCCATTAGCGGGATTATGTAGGAATCAATTGCCCATTGGTCACCCAATTTCGAATCTGGCTCGTGAAGATCGCAATGGTCTTCTTTTTACAGCCAATTGGAAGTTCAATAATGTTGCTGAGGGAGACTGTAGTACTAAGGCCTTATTTAGCAGGATGATTGGCAACTGTGACAAAGTCTTTATCACTACAGGGGAATTAAGTCTGGCAAATAGATTGTGCTGTATTTACTTAAACCTGATATTTTGAGCTAGGTTTAAGTTAAAGCTTGTGGCTCGTTGTGGCATATAGTTCAGTGGATTTTCTTCCACCCAACTGGAATTACTCTTCTTTCCACGTCCGTGGGTCATAAAAACGTGCCTCTGGCATTTGATACAGTTAACTTTCCGTCTTAATCCTCTAAGGTATGATCTTATCCTTAGATGGTAACTTTCTTCTCTCATGTATATGCTTGTAGGCCGTCAACAATCTCATCCTCAAGGAGATCCTTCTAAGTAGCGACATTTCAAGAGCGGCTTGTGTCCTTGTGTACTGCGTCATCACCCCTTTGATGGAAGAAATTGTTTACCGGGGCTTTCTGCTGACATCTATCTCATCCACATCGAAGTGGCAGCAGGCCGTTCTCTTGAGCTCCGCTATCTTCAGTGCCGTTCACTTCTCGGGCGAAAATTCCTTGCAGTTGTTCCTCATTGGGTGTGTTCTCGGCTGCTCTTATTGTTGGAGCGGAGACTTGAGCACGTCCTTCCTCATTCATTCCTTGTACAACGCACTGATACTCGTAATAACATACGCATCATGAAAGATCTTGGATCGATGTGGATTGACGTTTACGTCTTATTGTTTCCGCTTAACTATGGCTCGTGTGCTTTAACTTTTGAAAATCCTAAATACTTGAAACTTTCACAAAATGCAAATGTCGACACATGATTCACATATAACTTTTTTCTTAACTTTCTGAAAATTCGAATAGAATTCTTCCTTTCGATAAGAAAACACCTTTCTTGCTTTAAAGTTAGTGGAATCAAACAGGTAATTCGATTAGAAATTTATGTTCCTAACTCTGCTTATCTTACTAATCAAGTTATCTGAGGTTTCTTTTCTATGAGCCCTTCAAAAGAATGATGCTTTAAAAGGAGCCAGTAAGAATGGCAGGCCACGTAAGGGATACTCCTGATGGGATGTTTGTTGGAGTTTTATGAAACATGTATAGGTGAAACAAACATAAACGCAGCAGCAGAAGTAAAGATAAAATTTTACTATACATATATGTCCAAAGGTGTTATTCATGCGTTTCAATCAAAAATTAGAATATCAAAGGGATTGTACGGAGTACCTCTCGAAGCGAGTTTTAAACAACTTGATCCAAATATTTTTCAGTTTGAGCCCGCAAACGTTGGACCTCTAATTTAGACACATCACCAACGCACCTCGAACGAACAAAGAACTTGTAGGTGATCGCCACTATGATTGTGCTTGTAATCTCGTGGAGACAATCATGTGCACGTGACTAGCAAAGCAATCGTTGCTAACCATGTAATTCTCTCTCTCTAACCCATTCACCCTCTCTCTGCTCTATATATAACATCCTAATGAAGTCAATTTTTAACTTCCTCTAGACATAGGTCTCTAACCTCTTAAAAAAGTTAAGTAGACCTCTTAAAGAAGTTAAATGATTACTTCCTCCAGAAGCTAATCTTTAACCTCTCAAAGAAATTAAAGGATTACTTCCTTGGGTGAGCAAGAGAACAATTCTCATGAGTGGGCTATGTTTGTAAGAGATTGAGTGAATTAGTTATAATGTGTAGTATCTCTAGATTCATCACTGAGCTAGTAGTAAAACTTGCACTAAAACATTAATACTCCTAAGAGAATTGATTGTCCTAATCAATCTCTAAGTCCTACAAGTTGTGTTTGACATCTAACAATATGTCATGATTATGCAGACAATGTGAATGTTTTAAGAACATAATGAACATGTCAACTTTTTGCTACGGTGTAATTCAATCCCCTTGTCTTATTATGTCCCAATCGAACAAAAACTATAAAATATTTGTCAAGTCACCAATTTGATCATATGCAAAAACATAATTGACTTGCATTTTATATGAGACATAAATAATTCATTTTTTATTACAATTCTGGCCGAGGATTTCAATATAGTGTCATAATTAGATCGCATAAGATATTATTACTGTACTTTGGGTGTAACAATGAGACATATTCCATATTATGCACACATGTAACTTTATATATGAACGAACTATGACTATTAGGTACAGAAACGAATCAATGAGTCGTCAACATGCATAGCCATGAACCATAGCCATCCAACATACAAGTCAATATCGTGCCTTGAGTCTAAGGATTATTTACACATGACCAGTGCATGAACAATTAGACATTGATCATGCCAAAAGCTTCCATGTCACTAATCGTTCTATGTGTGTCACATTCAGTGAACTTGTTTGTTACAAGCACTTGTAATCTAACTCGGGCATCATAATACCCAATAATTCGTGACTCCTTATTATGTTAAGCATCCAATACTTAATGGTAAATATATCCACTAAATAATCCATCAATCAGGAAAGACTTAGTCCAACTGTAAACCCGTCATGCATATTCTTAACGTATCAAAAATAAGTCTAGTTACAATTAATTTTATGGAATCATTCATATATATAAATAATTAAACAAATGAATGAATACGTATTTACCATTAATTAAATAATAAGATTGAAAACACAACTTGAAATTCCTAATATGTAACTATTATATAGTAACTTTAGGGCATACATTCAACAATGTTGTCCCAAAAAGTGTCAAGCTCCATGTTAGGCGCCGCTTGCACATACACGATACGCCTATTGAAGACCATGTGCTTTGCCTGATAGAGGCCAGTGACAGTTAACTAAAAGCATTTGAAAATCAGATATCGATTTCGTCAACTCGGAGTGTTGACTTTACAGGTTCATGTATGGCTGGTATAGGAGCAATTCCAGCTGGGGAATCGATGATCATCTCCGCTAATCATGATTAGTGTCACACGACAGTTGCTGCTGGTTTGTGCCCTTTTTCTTTTCGGCTGAACGTGTTGCATTTCCACCAAGCGAAAGAGATGAAGGAAATGATCAACGTTGAAGCTTCAATTTCAAATCTTGGCCTCCAGCTTGAAGTTTCTGTAACTTTTTTCCGATGGATCTTTTATCAGAAGGAGGATCTGAAAATTCATTTTTGTATATTTAATGAATTTCAGTAATCATGGATCCTACCCTTCTTAAAAATCGTATCCAATCTTGGGAAACATCTTTAGAGGAACTGTACGTTTCATGAGTGTCTTTTGGTGTGGTCTTTTACGTATCTTAGGTTTAAAGAAACATGATCAAACGTATCTTACAAATTTTGCTGTGATTTGCATCTTGATCATATGCACTTGATGCCATCTCTGCATCAAAGATTACTCTCACAAGTACCCGCCGGATTTATTAGCGTATATTGGTCTAAATCACTCAAAACGAGTAATCTATCAATTTTCTAACGTGCTGGTGAATATGTAAAGATTGCCTAAGATCATGTGCCAACTATCTTTGAAAAATTTGATTATTTTCTCTTGCTATGCATTTTTTTAATATGCATCTACACAGAGAATTATTCTCACAAATTCCCCATCTAATGGTTAGCACGCATTAATTCAAATTAAATAGATTGCACACACGCAATTGATTTCGCAAGCTTTCTTTTAAAAGAGAGAGTTTTTTCTTAAGTAGCACGTTATAATATAAAAGAATTTTGCCCAACAAATTTCTTTATCTAATACGTAAGAGAATTTTACAATTTTTGAACGCCTCGTTTTTCCCGTGTTGTAATCAATCAACCAACGTTTCGAAGATCGACAATGCACTAATTGAATGTCGGGCAACCGGTAAACATCATCTTGTACTAATTAATTAGAATGTAAACACGTACGCAAGTCTTCCTATGGAGGGAAAAACACTCGACAAATGAGATCCTTTTCGTACAGCGAGGAAGGAAACCACAACTTCGTGGGGCTCCCACCGAGGAAAGCGACACCAGCGGTCCACGTGGGGCCCGCGAAACATGCAAAATGCCCGTGAATGCCCCCTCCTCCGGAAGGAAGGAGAAATCCTTTGCTCGCCCCCGCAATCAACGTGTCCCAGTCGTCGCGGCCCACGTGTCCGTCTGAGCTGGACAGCACGAGGGAGTCTCGAGACTCCAGCGCCAAACTAAGGAAACCGGGGGTTGGGTAGGATCCAGGGTGGCGCGGCGCACGTAGAGCTCGCATCCTCTCGGCTGCCCGATTCGTCGTGTTAAAGAAGGGGGGCCCTCATCTATAAAACCAGCCAACCCTAAAGATTCGTGCCGGAATCAGACTTTGCGGTAGTGCTGCTTCGTCTTGGGTTGTGTCTCCGTCTCTGTATCGGGAATCTTCTTTGGTGGGTGCTCTTGCGGAAGGGGACGACGACGGCGATGGGGGGCTTCGAGCAGCAGGTGAAGGACAGGGCGAAGGAGCTCAAGGGCCTGTTCAAGAAGGGCTTCAAGATCGTTGGGGATTCCTGCAAGAAAGGCTGGTCCAAGGTCAAGAACATCCGCCGCTGATCTATACATGTCCTTCTTCTTCTTCTTCTTCTTCTTCGTCTTTCCTTTTGGTTGGTGTCGTGGGTTTGGCTTTTTCAATGTAAAGATCTAGCCTTTCTGTTTACTGTTCTGTTCCCTCTGTTTTATAGGCCTCTCTCTCTCTCTCTCTCTCTCTCTCTCTTGTTTTTGGGGGGGTTGGTTTGGCAGTAGTGGTAGGAGCCCCCTTTCGGTGGTCAGATTAGATCTGCTCTAGACTGCTTGTGCTTTTGCCGAAAGTGGTTTTCCCGATGGATTCTCTAATGTATTGTCGTTGAATTTTGATGCAAATCGATTTTGCTGGCTCTGTTGCTCTGGTGTAATCCGCCCCCCCCTTTGTTTCTTCTCTCTGTTAATCGATATAAGTGGGATTTTGCATGTTCTTGCGAATGAAGAATGGTGAAGAAGAGATTGCCAAACCATTTCGGTGAGTCTCGCTTATAGATTGCTGCTTGTTGATAGAAGAAATTCAAAGGTTTTTGAGTTTTTGGGGTCAGTCTATTTTCTCTGCATCAGGGCCCTCTTCTTCCTCAAAACCATCTCTATTTTCCAAACTCCTCGGCGCATGAATGGGGAAAAATACGAGTTTTCGTCAGCACATCTTCATCTCGAAATTTCGATTTCGCAAAGGATATAACATTAGGGTAGCGTTCTGTATTTCGTCGAGAATTTAGAAAAAAACGTATAAGAATGATATGGGGTAGTCGTGAATTAATAAATCTCTTGACTGTCAAATGAGTACCAGCCGTTGTTTGTTGATAAGCCTTGCGGATGAACCGAAGATATTGACAAAACGAAGACACTAATAAGTCTTTTAAAGTAATAATGTTACTTGCTTTAGTCATGATATATTCGTTTAATCCAAATAAATGAAAATTCGAAAAAAAAGGATGTGAGGGAGAAACACCAAAGAAATTGAGAAGCGAAATATATTTTCTTAGAATATTCAAGAAGACAGAGACTTTAGCAAGTAAATCGAAAGTGAAAATGACAGCTCGACCGAAAAATAATAATAAATCTCGCCCGTTGGCAGAAGGCCTTTTCACTTCGATTTTGACGTGCTAAGACACTTTGGGTGTGTTTGGAACCGCTTCCCAATGGGCTTTGGGAGCTAAAGGTCTTTGGGCCAAAATGAATGTGTTTGGAAATTATTTTTCAAAGGGCATTAAGGCAAAATTGACATTTGCAAGGTTAAAAGCCCAAGATAGGTTTTAGGCTGCCTTGGGCTTTCAGTATTCTCGGAATGCCTCGTGTCACTGTTCATGACTACTGTTCATCTTCTTCTCTAGCAGCATGGCTAATCAGAGATGAGCTCGAGAGGCTGGCAAGGTCACGGTCACGAGGCGGCGAGGTTGCGGCGACCGATCACCGGCCGAGCGACCCGGCGAGTCGTGGCGACCGCTTACGAGTCCTGGCAACCGTCCACGAGTTGCATCGCAACCCAAATGCGGGTTGCCCTCCTCACGACGACCAGCGCAACCCGGATCTGCGACCTCCGACGACCATATGCGGTCGCGGCGAGGTCGTGCGACCTCAAGCGCAACCCAAATGGGTTGCCGCGAGGTCTGCGACCTCCGATAGACCCGAATTTGGGTTGGGCGACCTCGTGAAGGGCCGTTGGGGGTCGTCTGACCCCAGGCGACCCTCGTCGGAGGTCGCCCGACCCTAAACGGCCCTCGCCGATTGTTTCTGGGCGCTGCCTGAGGCCGCTTGCGGCCGCCTACCTCGCCGGCAAACTCTTATTTTTTTTATAATTTTTTTTCTTTTTTTTTATTAATCAACAAAGTCCTTTATAAATGTAATCTTTCCAAATACTATTTTACTCAAAGGTACTTCACAATGGACTTTCAAAATACAATTTATCAAACACAGTTTGCATTTTGTAAAACCCCTTTAACTCAAAATCCTTTGTATTTTCCCAAAGACTTTCCCAGAAGTCCAACCAAAGGCATCCTTTGTATAGTGTGAAAAGTCCTTTCGATTTTGGTATGTTATGATATTCAGTATCGGAGTAATGAAAAAAATTTAATGTGCAAAAAACCTTTTCACGACATAAATTACAGAATCGTTTGAAGGCTTGAATAAGAATTCGGTGCGCATACTACACATAATATAAAACTTGAATTGTTAAAATTTATTATATTCCGATTCCGTTTGTTTCATAAAAAAATAATAATATTAAAAATACGATCGCTGTATTTTCATTTAAATAATATTAATAATGAAAATATATTTGATTAACTAATTATTTGGAGCGACAAGATCTGTTTTCGGGAGACGTTTTCTGAATCATTTATTTCCGGTTCCGGTAAATCCAACGGCCGGGATTCAGAATTTCCTCCACGTGGCCCGGTTGACGTAAGCGCAACCGACGGTCCGTTGATTTCGAGCGAGCGCGGCTGCCTACCGTATGACCGCACCCGATAAGTCCCCCAATCCCCTCCAGAACTTATCCACGCCCCCACCGTGGTCTTAATCAAAGCATCGAATCCGCTCGAAAATTCGAATCTGATCCTACATCCTGTGCTACCGCGCCTAGCCCGGACCGCGATCGATCACCGTCCACCGCGATTACCCCGGTCTCCACCGCTCCATCAGACGGCACCAAAGGCCGCGCTCCGTCTGATGCGACGACTGCTCGACAGCTCGCTAGAAGAACTCCGTCTGATGCCCCCCCCTTTTTTGCACTTCTCTCTTCTCAAAATTCGGTTAGGAGTCGTTTCCATCCCCTTTTTCCCTCTCCCAAAATCCCTGCAAATTTTCTCGCCATTTTCCCTCTGATTTTCTCGCACTTTCCCTCTCTTTCCCTCTCTCTCTCTCTTCGTCCTCCTCCGTCCTCTTCGCTTTCGTCGCGCCAGGGATGGAGTCGGCCATGGAGGACTCCCGAGCTCGGGATTCGTGCCTGATGGTCTCCGACGTGCTCGCTCAATTCCCGCGCCCTCGGACGTCCAAGAGTTGCTGGATACCGGGAAGCTTACGAATATGTCCGTTCAGGTGTTGCTAAGCGTCTCTGTAGTTAGCGATCTTCGTTTGCTGTTTTTCCGTGTTCGCGCTGCCTCTGGCTTTGCCGTGGGGACCTGGCGTTTCGAGGGATTAGGGTTTCGCCGGATTTGGGCTGGTGAGTTGCTTAATTTGGGGGCTAGTGTGTTTGTTGGCGGTCTTGCTGTGGAGGTTGGTATGTGCACGTCACTTGCTGGTGAAAATTCGGAACTCCTAGGGTTTCTCGAGCTACTCGAGATCTTTCCGAACATAGACAGGGATATTTGGACCAAAGTTCAGGCTTTTCTAACGAGTAGGAATTGTGGATTTCGGGTTCTGGAGGGATTTTAGAATGGCTCTTGTAGGCTCTTCTCTTTCGATGTCGGGGAGCTGTTGGGAGTGACTCTGGATTGTATAGAGAAGGCGGTCACTTCCGGGCAAGTTTGGCTTTCGTTCTTACGTTTTGACTATGCGATCGTGGATGGAAGGAAGGCGGGCTTTGACGTTTCCACGAAGCGATGCTCACAGTTTAAGAGAACAAGCCGCTAGGACGGTTCTTCGCAACGTTAGATTACAGGGGCACACCTATGTCGAGCTTCGTGAGGATAATAGGAAGTTCATTTTCTTCTGTACTTTGTGCCTGTCGCCATGTTATGGTGATTCGGTGTTGTTTGATCATCTCAAGGGGAATCTCCACAACGAGAGATTAGCTACCGCGAAGGATACGCTCTTAGGACCCAACCCATGGCCTTTCAATGATGGCGTACTGTTCTTTGCTCGGTCAGCTGAGGAGGATAAGCAAATAGACATTGCAAATGGTGGTCAAAACAGTTTACTGGAGCTGAACAAGAATGAAAATCTGGCCATAGTTCAATACAATGAAAACTCCAAGCTCACTCTCTTGGGTGGTAAAGTTAGTTCTTGCGTAGAGAGGTTGGATGGTGATGGAGGAGATGACTACCTGTTGATTCCAGATGTGTTGGTTAAAGATGAGATCTGCGATTTGCATGCGAAAGTTATGGGTGTGGGCCGGATTGCTGTGAGATTTCTTGAGAAAGATGAGGTGCTGAATGGTATAAGTAGAATATGGTGTGAATGGCTGGGCAAAGGGATTCCTGTTGACAATGATCCTCTACAGTTTTCAAAGCATGACTTCGCCATTGTGACTTTAGGTTACAATTATGATTTAGGTAGGAAAGGGTTGTTTGGTGAGGTAAAGACCTTGCTTTCTTCTAGTCCTTTGTTAGCATTGGAGGATGGTGGGAACAATGATAGGAAGAGGAAGCAATCTTTTTCTGACCCGGAGGATATAAGTGACTCCCTAAATAATCAGTATGATTCATCTGGAGAAGGTTCGTCAACTTCGAATGCTTCTTCTCCAAGATTGCTGTTGGATAGCTGTGATGATCAGCTTCTGCGTGCTAGAATTACATCAAGCAAAGCTGTAAGAAAAGAAGTGAGACGGCATCAACGTATAGCTGCAGAAAGAATGTGCGATATCTGTCAACAAAAGATGCTGCCAGGGAAAGACGTGGCAACACTCATCAATATGAAGACTGGAAAGCTGGCTTGCAGTAGTCGAAACTTGAATGGGGTTAGTTCTTTTTTTCTGTCTTTTTTCCAATAGACATTTGATGTGCTTAGTCAACTCGTTCGTTTAAGTTATTAAGGAGGAATGGTTATTTTTGTTTGTGCAGGCATATCATGTTTTTCATATTTCTTGCCTTATCCACTGGGTACTTCTTTGTGAATTTGAAATGGCTACAAGTCACTTGGAAAATCCAAAAGTGAGGAGGAAATCAAGAAAAAAGAATGGACTTAAGTGCACTAAATCAAGAGAAGATGGTGACAGGAAAGCTGCACCTGTGCAAATCCATTCTGTGTTCTGTCCAGAGTGCCAAGGCACTGGTGTTATGGTTGAAGGAGACAATCTGGAAAATCCATCTGTCCCTTTGTCCGAGGTTACAAATTCTACTGTCTTTCGCTTTTTTCTATACTTCAACTTCCTCTCAAGCGCTCCACTCCACACCCCCTCCTACCCTTCCCCAACCAACAATGGGGTTCACTTGTGAAGTTTTCTGACCGAGTTGGTAGGATTAACCTGTTGAAATGACTCATCTAGCTTTAATTTGCAGATGTTCAGGTTTAAAATTAAAGGGAGCGATGCACGGAGAGCATGGATGAAAAGCCCTGAACGGTTGCAGAATTGCTCAGTAGGTTTTCATTTTCCACAGGATTCAGAAGGGCAGTTTGAGGTATATCAGACACCTGCCTTATAGAAGTTCATTTTCTTTTTATCATATGGAAGCTAATTACTGATATTGCATGTATCGCTTGTCCCAGGAAAAGGTGGTGCCCCTGAAGTTGCTGAATTTCTATGAAGCCATTGATTGTGGCAGTCCGGAACGTTCCCGGGATCTTTGAAATTGGATTACAGCTTCTCCTATTACTGTCTGCTTTATAGCAAGCTAGGTTTGTTTTTCACTTTAGGATAAAAAAATAGCAGCCTTCAGGTAGATGTGAGGTAGATTTGATAAATTGGAGCCACTAACTTCCTGTCAATCAGTGTACATACTTGTTGTCTGAGGAATAATATAACTAAATGCTGTTGACATTTCCCGCGATGTAAATGATGACTAGCAATCGCATTTCGATTTGGAAACTGAATCTCTTGTTCTGCACTCCGGCTCTTTTAGCCCCTTCTCTACATGTTCTTTGTGCTATTAGAGATTGCCCTCTCAGATGAACTTGAAGTGTAGAATCTGCTTGCCATATGACAAGGAAATTTATTATGGAGCTGCTCCACCGAAATGTCAAGTTCAGTTTTTCCCTGAAATGATGATTGTCATAGCTGAACCGCGTCATGAGTGCTGCAGATGCACAACGAACATCACGGGGTCCTTGGAACAAGCATTTAGCAACATTAATTCCCAATCAGTGAGTCTTTGACTGGATTGTAATACTGATTTGGATGGATGAAGCAGATGGGAGTTGCCTTTGCGGTGTTTCAGTAGCTGGAGGGCAGAAGATTGAGATTGGTGAAACATAAACTAAATTTAAAGAATGTTTTCTGTGGCCAAAAGAGAAAGCAACTTGATTTGAAGATTTCCTTCTTCCTTAGTAAAGATGAAAAGCTACCGCCACTTTAGAGAATCATTTCCCATGGAAGTACTTGAGGGAAGGAGAATTGGAGATGATACGAGGCATATAATTAGATGCATTCATTCAAGAGGAGTCTCAGCCTGCTCCCCCCATCCCGCAGCAATTAAACTAGTACGCAAACACGGCTAAAGATCTCCACTTGTTGCTTGCTTAGAGTAGATTCATCTTTCAACAACGAAACTATTATTCATTTTCGATAGGCCACCCCTCTGCTTCGAACGATGTGAACAGACTCCAGCCGTCTCTACGGCTCATCAAGTGGATAATTCTACGCATTCTTCAGTATCTTATGCCACCCACTCCATCCGGTGGATTCGCCGGCAACAATTTCGAATGTATATGCGGTTGACTCGCAATTATGTTAATATCAGAATCTCACTTCCAAAGCCGGCCACTCAGTTAACTTCTTCGTGGTCCCCTCTATAAATTGCCTATAGACGAGCGAATCATACATAGTAGGTAGAGAATATGGATTACTCGCACAAAGTCAAGAAGGTAGTGTGCCTTCTAATGGTTCTAATGGTGCTACTGTCTTTCGAATGCTTAACCGACGCACGCCCTCTTTCTCAAGTCCCAGTCCCGATCTTGCCCGAGATCCTGATGAGCTTGAGAACAATTACTGCAATGCTTCCGAAGGGCTCGACCGTGCCTCCATCCGGGCCAAGTCCAAGCATTAATTGAAGCCTGATGTGATGATCGGCCCATTGCTTCAATGTCGCTCAACAAGAAAAGCCATTACACCTTTCCCCTTGATTCATTTATCTTCTCCGAACCCGGCAGGTTCATTGAAACGCAGTAGGTTCAAAATTGTGTAGGTAGTTATTACGGATTCAGAGAAGAGACAAGTAGCCATACTTCACTGCGTGTTCCCATTTGTTTCGATTCTCTAGATAATACCAACAATCTATAGAACTATATCATTCAGTCGAGCAAACTTGTGAAAGTTCGATAATTCAATGGTTACCAGCTTTCGTACTCCTAACTTTAATCGCGATAAAGCCACAACTTTTTTCTGGTCGAACAGGTCGATGCTTATCATGGACAAGGACATATCATGGTCAGACACGGGCGTGACCTTTATCGTGGTCCATTGTTTAGAATCGAGAGGATGTGTTGGATCTGGATGTTTGGCAACGACCGGCATAAACGCCATGTTGCCCGAGGAATGGGCGAACCCATGTGACAGGCCCAATTTGGTAGACCAGCTTATAAGCTGTCTTCCCCGTCCGAGAAGGCATCGTGCGGGCTCGGTCTGATTTTATTATATCAGATCCCGTATCAAGAAAGACACGGGCTCGCGCTGGTCCCCGCTCGAAAAAGCACGGCCTCTCTTTGGTAGTTTTCCACATTTAGTTGCCTTAAAGATTCATCGCGTCCCAGGTTTGTTGAGCTGCAAAACTCCTTTTGATGCTGAGATTATCTCCGCTATAAACGTTCGGGAAGGTCTCGTGAACTCGTTGAAGCTTTCGTACGGTTCATTGGTAGGTGTTTTTGGGAGCTTTGATATAATAAAACTCCTCCATGGTGTGATGTCGTAACATCTCCACATAAGAAACAAAAAAAAGGGTATGATTGACGGCATGCTCCTCCGGTTGGATGCGACCCATGTTCATAACAAGTAGGATAGATGGAGAATACGGAAACTCGGTGCTATATGTGAAATGGGGACGACAATCGACCGAAGATGAAATGAACATGGACAAATTCCTCGACTCCAGAGGTTGGCAGTTGGCCTTGGCCACTGGTCATGCGGGACTAGGGTATGCATCCAGTTTCCTTGGTCGTTGCATCCAATCCAGAGTGGGAGACCCCGACAAAATCATGTTTGTGCGACCGTCGATACGCCATGGTCTAAGATTGACATCTCGAGTCTCGAAACGACACCAAAAAGAAGTGGCACTTTTTGGCTGGCCCAAATCATTTCTAAAAAAGGGAAGGCGTCACATTTAATCAGTTGATAAAGATGTCCTACTCGTTTATTTGCTCCTTTTTTACCATTTTCACGGACTTATGTTCGTTCAAAAAGTAGAAGCAAAGCCATCAAGCAAGGCAAAAGCCATCACAGGAGGCAAAGTCCCAACTTTCTTCTAATAAAGAAATTGCCCGCACAAGAGAAGCTTCTTCTGCACTGCCAAAGAGCAGCGCCATGCCATTTCTTTGGCCTCTTCCCATGGCTTGTTTTAGAGTCTTAGGAGTCAACAATGGTTGAATTAGATGAACAAAAACCAAATCAAATGACCCCATCTCTCTCTCTCTCTCTCTCTCTCTCTCTCTGTGGAGGAAGATTCCATAGTGGGGAGGGGGTGCTCCTTGGCCACCGTCACAGGTGGCCCCTCCACCACCCGCGGCCAACCATGTGCATTGAAAACGTTGAAGAAAACCCTCCTCCCTTTTGAAGGGGACTGTCTATCTAGAAGGTTGGTAATGGGTTGATCACAAAAAGACGAAAAAAAAAACATTGAAAATGACAATTTTATTGCCTTGTGATGGCGATTGGCTTTGAATAGTAGAGGTTTCCATCATCGCAAAGGTAAGATGAGCACTTGTTACCCCACCATTACTGCCCTTTGGTCTACCGCAATCTTGGGAATCTTCGCACTACTGTTTGAACTCTGAAAATGCGACGATTCGAGGAGCAATCAAGACATCGCCTCACATCTGGACCACTTTCCTGAAATTCTTCCACAAAACACTCGTCGTCATCATCTTCCCAGTTGGACTGGGCCAAAGAGAGGAGATCGACAGATTCAATACTAATGATAGCCAAGATCATATTCCACGTAACGCGAATCCATCTTTCATGATTGCCCCAAGCACCTCTTCTTGATTAGAGAAAAGTTTATCTGTGTCCAACACTGTTTAAGTGACGAACACTCCAAGAGCGCTTTTCTTTCGGTCGACCACCACCAGAGAGTTTCTTTTCGTTTTCTTTTTGTGCGTGGGGAAGGTTGGCTGGGGCGGTTCAAGAGAGAAAAACAGCATTAACACGCTCATGGAATCTAGGCTACGAAGATTGCCAAGCAATCAAACACGAAAAATATTCACCCGGAACGTTAAAACTCCGTGTAAATTATATTGCAGCAGGAGAAATACAGCTCTAAATTCTCTAATCCACACCGCTGCGCCAGACTTCTCCTTTGAAATCCTCGTACTTTTTACATGTGTAACAAAGGAGCGTCCCAAATGGTCTACACGCTCAAAACAAAAGTAGGCACAAAACTATACAACAAAAGAGGAAGAAACATATTCTGCTCAAGGACTTGTCGGCCTGCATCACATGCCTCCTCACCCTGGGGCTGCTGCTCCCGGCGAGATGATACGAGTTCGGGTACGTGTACATGTTCGTCATCGAGTTCCCAAACACCCTCGCGAACACCATCTCACCAAGCATCCCAATCATCGGGTCCACCATGTTCGTGGATGCGCCGCCTAGATTAACCATAGGCGAGGCTGGGTAGCCTCCGAGATGGGACTGGTACGACGGCGATTGCGGTGCGTAAACTTGATTGTGGACTCGCTGAACCGAACGGGGACTGGAAAAAGCGCCGAGAGATCTCGGGCTATCGACGCCACAGGCAGGACCAAACGGTCTCTTCGGTATGACTATGCCGAGCTGCCGCGCCTTGCTCTTTGCCGACTTGGTAGACCCACCACGGCCATAGAGCGGGACCAGAGTGGCCTGCGAAACCTCTGCTTTACAGACCGGACACTGCTGTGGCTGCGGTTCTTCGTTTTCCATATCAGTACTCTGAACTTGAAGCCACTTGTAGATGCAAGGCCAACAGTAGAGATGACCACACAGGGTCACCACTGGATCCTGCACCATCTCAAGGCAGATATTACACTCGAAGCCACCGGAATGGTTGTCATCCGAGTCGGCAGCAGCCGCCGCGAGGGACTTCCAGTTCTCTAGAGATGGCTTGTGCAATCCACTAAGGTTTTGCGATGCCACCGAATCTGCGAAAGAGTGCTCTAGGGCCATCTTGCTTGGGCTATGACCAAGATTCCTTGCCTTCCTGTTGTCATATCAAAAGGATAAAAGGTCAGACAACCAATTTCTGAACAACAACCGAAGGTACATGACGACAAAGCAAAGCCATCTTTATTCTTTTCTCCATCAGTCTTATTTCCTCTAAATTTATGACGCGAGAACATATTGTTAGGGAGATTTGCAGTATCGTCTCGCAATCATTCGTCACGATGGATAGAATACATCCTACAATTATAAATTTTGATGCAAAGGCACGGGAACAGATTCTCTCTCGCACAGAGTTAGAACAAAGGCAGGTCTCATATCAGGAGACACCTGTGGGCAATATTCCCCAGAGATCTGAGGCACGACAAACCGGGTCACCGAATCCCAAAAAGATGGTAAATTGAAAGGGGCATATGTAATTTCATCAAGTACCAGCGAGTTTTCCTGTTGATGCTAGGCAATTGGAATTGAGATTACTCAGCAAAAATCGATGCTTTTGGCCTAAAACGACAGAAATGAAAAAGAAAAAGAGGGGCAGGACCAGCAAAACCGCCCCCAAGATCTGGTTTTTCATCGTTTCAGGGCCGGTCGCAGAGGAAGACGGGACATTCTCCCTCGACGGAAAAGAAGCCGAAACAGAGCGAAAATCGAACCGCACGCGGAGATTCCGCAACGCCCCCACCCTAATTCCCGAAATCCTAAGCTTGAAATCAACCCACGAACCCCCCCTCGAGTTCTAGAACCATCTAGAGATTCAGCTCATTGCCACCTCCTTCCCGGTCCTTCCTCCCCCACACGCACGCACACATAGGACTACAGGCATCAGAGAGGAAGAAGGACGAAACGAATCGAAACCCAGAATCACTCGCGACTCCCGACTCCCGACGCCGTCTTCTCAAACAGGGAAAACAAAAAGGAGGACAACGAGTCCCGTACCGAGAAAAGAAATACACCAAGAGCGAGCTCCTCGGCGTGCGACCTCCACGCCCTTCCCCGTCCGCCGCGCGATTCAAAGTGTCTCGGCGCAGAGAGAGACAGAGACGGAGACGGAGAAGGAAGAGATTCACTTCGAATGTCGAAGAAGCCCTGCGAGCTTTTAGAGAGAGAAAGAGGGTAGAGAGAGAGAGCACTGCGTGAGGTAACGGACGATGGAGAAGAAGAGAGAGCGAAGGCAGATATACGCCCACGCGCGGGGACAGAAGCGGGCCGGGGCGGGTGGTGGAATTGTACGCCGCGGGCGGGTGCACCGTATCGTCCCGTGTGATCGCCACCCGATCCGCCGCACACGTGGCGCGCGGGCGGTCGGGCGTGTCGCGCCGGTTTGTGGACCCCGGGGCATTTCCGTATCCTTTTTGAATATTGATTAAGTTAATGATTGGCTTCTCGTCTGGGATATTTAGTATGGGAGACATTATAATAACATGGCCGAGAAAGACGAATGATTTATAGTGGAGGCAATGATGATGGGCGGTTTAACGTTCCTGCTTAGCCAGAAACTTATCTGCGCCTGCACGATGTCCGCGCTCTGAATACTTAACGAGGTACGCACGATATCCTCTTTTCACTTCTTCTTTTTTATGATTGAAGGATCGCCGAAGATCATCCTTCGAGGATCACACGACCCTCCGATACTCACTTTAGGAAGGCCTCGCCATAAACCGCTATTTAGACGTAATCCTCGGGGGACTAACCAGTAAATCATCCCTGGGACCCCCACTTGAGTCACTAGCATTCGAAGATTCGAACCTGTTTTCTCTATGATGAGATAGTAAAGTCCAACCATCACGGCTACCTACGAGTGGATATATCCTCTTTTACTTTGTCCTTCCCTGATCGGGAATTTCCATGCTCAGTTTCAAGGTCAAGATTTCGAATTCTGATGTCGAAGCTGCGAAAGAGGCTCCTTAAGCACGCGGTTAATTACCGTTCCCAATCGGATGATGAGTCCGATCATCATCAACATCCACGAAAACGATGCGAAAGTAATGCGGACATCTCATCGATCGACATCGGCGAGGGATTCATTGTAGATGGGCATAACGTACCACTTGATTTTCCTGGACGTCATTGCCAAAGTTGTCCTTTTTCTCCTCATGCTTATCGGCCACGTATCAAATTAGCCATGGTCTGGCAAAGCTACTGGACTAGACTACAACCGGATAAGAAAGCATTAACTTCCATGTTTTTTTTGCCCTTTTTTGTATCTATGTTGCACGAATTTGTCGACATTTACGTGTAAGTAAGAAACTGGCTTTTTTTTTTTTTTTTTTTATTTTTTTTACGGGCAGCTGGAGTAAACCCTGAGGCTCCACGGGAAGACCTATTACCTCCGTGAAACGGGTAAGACGCCAAGCGTCTCCGCGGTGAGTCGAACCCTCGCCCTCCGATAAAGGGTCAGTGGGTCCCCCCACGATGAGGAAGACTTTGCCAACGGAGCCACCGCGGCCGGTGGTGTAAGAAACTGGCTTTAGTTTGTGAGGAGTTTGAGAAAATTAAGGTCAGTAGGTGAGAGCCTTCTCCATTTCCGTTTCGAGATATTTTTTAGGTGGAGAGTAAATGTAAGCATCATTATGTTAATCCGCGTCATTTGCAAAGCCAGTTCTCCACTTTACCAACCACCATAAATTTCGAAAGTGGGATTATGCAATGATTATGGATCAACAGGGTCACGTGACATGAATATAACGTAATAAGTATTTCTTATGTACATTAAGGCTCCATTCGTTTCGTGAAAAATAATTTTCGAGAAAACGTTTTTCGAATTTTCCGCATTCAATTCACGGAAAATGAATTCATTAGGGAAAATGTTTTCTATCAAAAGAAAAAAGTCTTCTAAAGTTGGGGAAAATGTTTTTCACTTTTGAAAAGTAGAAAACATTTTCCTCACTTTATCTCTCTTATTTCATAGCTCTACAAATCCTCATTTCCTCCCATCCTTTCTTCTTCTTCTTCTTTTCTTTTTTAATTCGAATTATTTTTAATTTCTTTTTTCTTTTTCTTTTCTTTGTATCCATCTTCTTTTTTCTTGATTAGTCATCGAACCAAGTGAACCTCAAGCTCCTCGATTTCAAACTCGCGCTTGTCGATCTGGTGAGCCTTGATTGACGCTCGTGCTCGCCAATCTGGTGAGCGAAAAATATTTTTCTTATCGAACACCGGAAAATATTTTCAGGTTTTAGCTGAACACTAGAAAATATTGTCATTTTCCTAGAAAATGACTTCTGGAAAAATATTTTCCGGAAATGGCCCATATTCCGCGAAACGAACGGACCCTAAAATCGTCATGGACACCCAAAAATAATCTGAGTCGTAATAGATCGATGGGAATTCACGTGCGTTGCCGATGGGATGGTCGTAGCTTAGTATTACAAATCGGTGACCAAGAAAAGTAGCCGTTATCAATTGGAGAAAATCGATGAAGGCCAGAAATTGACATATGAGGAAAAGGGATACACTGATTATAAAATCAATGGAAACACAAAATAAGGATGAAATCGAATCATAACTACTCTAATATAAGAACGTGCGATTGTAGGTAAATGGAGTCGAGGCCTGGAATCTTGTGAATAGGTAAGGTTTAGAATTTGAATAATAACTGCTCCTGACAGTTAAACTTTGTGCAAAGGCTATAAAAAGGCCAAGAAAGATCAACTGTAAATAGACCAACAATCAATAACACTTCTCAAATTTTTGCAATTTACTTTATCAATTCTCCATTCGTGTTCGTCATTCATTACTATCTTTAGTTCCGTAGTTCGTTGTGTAGTCATACCGATTGTTTCTTATTCGAATCGCGACAAAACCTGTTCATTCTTGGAAATATCAAAGATCAAACCTTTGATGGAAAAGTCAATCGTCGGCAATCGTTTTCAGCGAAAAAAATGAAAGATTAATGAATATAATTCATGATTAAGTTATTCTACCTTTTGACCACACACCATATAATTCCCATTATAATTCTTCTTTCTTTTCTTTTCTTTCCTTTTCTTTTCCTTTCCTTTCCTTCTTTTAATATATAAAGGCATCATGAATTGATGACAAACAATGAGCAACCAACAATTTGTTTGTGACCTACTCACCGTTCTATTGACCAGCTCAACCGCGTATCAAAAACGTGGTGAGAATTTTCAATCCGATTTTGCTGGATTAGGGCAATCTGCCGGCATGAGCTGTTGGCCGATCCTGCGGTTTTAGAACTCTTTCAGAGACATCAAAGGAAGGGGTGACTACACATCCAACCGGAAGATGGAGATATTTTTCTTTTACAGGGGTCAAAATTGATTGTAAAGCACGCCCCCAAGATTTTCAAATGTTGAACAATGGGAGGCTAATCTCGAAAACCCTATATTCAAATCAAAATAAACAATACCATGTGATGTATTGATTGAAGAAGCCGAGTCAAATAATCATTTGATGGGATCTTTGGTTTTTTTAAGCAAAAATGTCACGATCTTGCTTAAGTATGATCTCAAAATAAATTCCATTTTAAAAAGGCAAATCAAGTAAGACATGAGCTAAAAACCAAAGCGTCGCTAACATTTCTCATTGCTTTATTTTCTTCCCTAGAACTAACATTTACTTAAGGTGATAAAACAAACATGTTCTTTAGGTAACAATCTCTTGTGCATTTTTCATGGTAAGCAATCGTCTTGTGCTGGCAAATCACACGATGCTAAGCACATGCATTAATCTTCCATGGATTACATCCGGTTTAGTGACATCCCTCGCTTAGAATCTTCAACCTAGAGATCTCGAGGCCAAACAAAGCTTCTTATAATCATCAATTCGAGCCTCACCAAACCCTCATTAACGAGATTTTCATATCGGCTCCCTCCATTTTTCTATCACAATACACTTCTGCCTGCAGCCTACGATAAACGACAGAGAGAAAGCACGTGCCATTGGTACATCACCGGGGCTGACCCGTCAAGAAAGAGCAACACTTCAAGTTTGTCCCGGATGATACTATTCTACACAAGATGTTCTTAGTCATATGGCAGACATGGAAAAATCAGGTGTTAACCCAACCTTTCAAGTTATTTAAATGACATTATTCAGTCTCCTCAAGCATCACTTTCTCTCTCGTTCTCCTCCTGAAGCAAATCCATAATCTAATGCGATAAATAAAATTTGAAGTCTTTGAGCGATGGAGCGAAACTGGGAGCTTGCCTACGTAATAATTACATCCTAACCGTGCATACCTTGTTGATTTCATTTGAAAGATTCCCAAGATGTCTCTCCCATAATGTGTGGAAGTGACTGGGATTTGGTGTATAATTTTCTGAATTCTTTATTGATTGAATTTATTTTCAGGTTTTTTCGATATCACCTGGGGTTAGTTGGATATTTCTCAAAAGGGCTTTCATCATATTTTATGAAATACAGAAAAGAAGAAGAAGAGGAGATTTCTCTCTAGTTGTGCTCGTGGGCGTGCACACCTGAGTATGTCCAAATCATTCGATCCATATTTATACATTGCCTTGCTAGCATTAAACTCGACTAGCACATGGTCTTAATATCATGTCAAGAAAATGAACCAAAATTTCAAATAGCTAAATCATAACAAAGCTACGCGATCCAACAAAAGTCCTATTCAAATCACGATAAGATCTTGTCAATGAGTGCTTTTCATTAAATCCGGCCATCATACCAATTGAAAAAAAAAGTTCATTCTCATCGTGTCATATCTCAAGACAAAAGTACCCTGGGAACGACGATTTCTCTGTGCAGATGTTCAGCCAATATTCCTAAGATATTTGTTAATAAAATCCTATCATTACGCCTGACCGACCAGCTAAATCTCATTCTAGAACCCGATGGGAACACATGAAATGGCTTAGTCCGGAGTTTAGGAGTCCATTTCTCAAGAAAATCAATTAATTTAATCCCGTTTTCAACAGGAGAACGTGGCTTCTGGAAAGGGGGGCGCTATTGAGGTTTGATTAGGGGACCCAATTCAGACAAGAACATGTGGGGACAAGAGCCCTTCTAGAGAGAGGATTTAATTTTCATTTTGCTCTTTTTTTTTTTTTTTTTTTTTTTTTTTTTGTATTTTAAGGGTAGGAGGATGAATTTCTAGAAGGCGAGTGCGTTGTGGGGACTTGGAGTTGGACGGGGAAAAAAGGGTATTCGGACGGTCCTTCAAAACGCCGCCGGCCATCTTTTCTTTCCCACCCAAGTCCTCGGTTTTTCTTCCCTCCTGCTTTGACAGAGGAGGCCATGCTATAAATTGATATGAGTATTGAGTAGGGCCTTCTAGAATGTTCTTGAAATGGAAGCAGGTTAGAGAAGTGAGTTGTTTTTTTTTTTTTTTTAAGTTAAGAAACAAATAGAGAGAAAGGAAGAGAGATGAAATAATAGTCCACTTGATATAGAATATGGATGCGTGGTAAATTTACTTAATTGGAAAAGGAAAAGGATAGCCGTCTAGTGATGGAGAGAAGGAGCCCAGGTTTTGTACTCCATAAAAGCGTCGTTTAAAGTGTATTTTTTTGCTTTCCTTTTTCATTAATGAAGAACTCACCTTCAGCTCCGGCCGGCCCATGAAATGCCTCACTTCATAGTCTGATGACGCCGCAAGAACCAAAACCAGAGCGAGTGGGGGTCTGAACTTAGAATTGTTTGCACCAAGTAAAGTGAAGAATCGACCGTACATCTTGCTCTTAATTCACCTATAAAGGTCGGTCCTTTAATCACTAAATTAATACCAAATGTTTTCATGGCGTCGCGAAACATGTTTTACATGGTCCACTCTTATTCTTCTCCCTTATGGTGGAAAAGAAATAGGATGATGATTTGAGAATACGTTATGATCAAAGGGTCTAATCCTTTGTTTGTGATACGCTTCTGTTCCAAAAGAAAAAAAAGGTAGCCAACTTTTTCGCCGGCTTGCTCATTGTGCACATCAATCCTGTTCTATCGGGCCCGTTTGGTTTAGTTTTGGGAAAATGCCCTTAGGAGAATGCAAATACCTTTGAGGTAAAGGGGTTTTTCGAAATGCTAGACTGTTTGGTAAACTATAACCGAAAAGTCTTTTAGGGAAATCAAAAGCACTTGTTTGATAAACATATATTTGAAAAGCCCTTTAGTGTGACCAAATTAAGTTTTTTAGTTTTAGTATTTTTAAAATTGCAAAAAAAGAAACAATGACTATATAACCTTTTACATTTTCATGTTGAAAATAATGTAAAAAACATATATTAATAAATTTATTTAAAAATTATATTAAAAGAATTTGATTATAGATTAGATGCAAAGCTCAACTTTTGGCCTAGGGTTCTTTTAGGTTTGTTTTCAACTTTGAATAATTTTTTAATTATTGTAGTATTAATCATCTTCGTTAATTAATGATCATTCTAGTGTATTAATAAAAAGTTGGGCTATTAATTGTCAAAAGATAAAAATGACAAAAAAAAAAAGGTGAACCCAACATTTGCAAAGGGTTTTTATTTTTAAATAAAAATAAAATCCGATGAAACTCCGTCGCCGTCAGCGGCGGTTGGGGTGTGGGGAAGATGATTGGTTTAAAAAAAAAAAAAAAGTCAACGGATGAACAGTAGAGGTGAACTTGCATTTCAAAAGCCAGCATTTAGCCAAGGACACCTCCAAATGCTGAACCAAACACCTAAATTTTTTTTACCGATGAGAACTTTCGGTCTTGGCCCTTCGAATCTTTGAACCAAACGAGGCCATTTAGAGTCGTGTCGAGTTCCTATACTTAATCGGTTTAAAAATTCCTCGTCCACTGTAGTAACAAGTGCCTTTTGTCTTTTCAAACACTTGGAAAATAAGGAAAACAGCAAAGCTGACACCCCAGTTTTGTCGGGGGATGATGGAGTTGGATCCGACCTGCGACTTGTGAGGACGTTCACACTCTAGACAATGACCCCTCGAATTTAATGTGTAAAATGCGAATTAGATATTTCAATAGGGTAATCAGCATGAAATGATTCTAGAAGGAGAGAATGGTGGTTATGCATCTATCCAGAATGAATTGCCCTCACTTATAGTGACTAATAATTATATATATATATTTATATTTATATATATATATGTAATATGCATCAAATGAATTTAGAAGGAGAGCATGCGAGGTTATGCATCTGTCCAAGAATGGATTGCCCTCACTTATAGTGACTAGCAATTATATATATATATATATATATATATATATGTGTGTGTGTGTGAAATATGCATGGAATGAATTTAGAAGGAGAGCATGCTTGGTTATGCATCTGTCCGATAATGGATTGCCCTAATATATAGTGACTAACATTTGCATATCTTTACTCTTGAAAATGTCGAAAACTTAAATGAGTTTTATCTCTAAAGATCACTTCGTACCTTCGTATCGGTTATCCTTACATTCTTACGCATGGAAATATCAATTTCTTTTTCGAAGATGTCCATATCACGAACCGTAAATCTCCACGCTCCCTCGAAACATTCGCCACCAAGAACCCCGAGCGAAGACGCTGAAACGAGTTGGCAAGGACGGGTAATTTGGGCGTTTTCAATTCGGAATTTTGCTTAGAGGCACGTGCACAGTAATGGAGACATCTAATCTAAATGGTGAGGAAGGGGTTGAAAAGTTAGGCGTGTTTTGGCGTTTTCCCAATTTAATTTACGAGCTTTTCTTCTTAGGGGCTGTTTGGTAACGTCTTGCAAACAGTACCAATCCCGATTTTTGTTACCTCGAATCGGTTTGGGACGAGAATCGCGTTTGGTAAAATTTTTGTTAGGAACAAATTTGTTCGAGGAACAATTGGGATGAGAATTGAGAATAAAAAAAAAAAAAATGTGATTCTCCGTCCGAGAATCAAAACAAAAAGTCTCATTCTTCCCTTCCGACATCGCGCGGTGCCATCCACCACCACCCACCGCCCGCCGCCGCCACCCGTCGCCCGTCGCCGCCGCCCGCCGCCGGTCGCCGGTCGCCGTCCGCCGGTCCGGCGAGCTCGCCGGAGGCCGGCCGAGCCGGGCGAGGTCGGCGAGCTCGCGGAGGCAAGCCCGCCCACCGGCGGCGGCGGCCACCGGCGGGCCGGGCGAGCCTCGGGTGGCCGGGCGAGCCTCGCCGGCGGCGGGCGAGCCTCGCCGGTGGCGGCGAGCCTCGCCCGGCGGGCGAGCCCCCCCCGGCCCACCGAGGCTCGGCCTCGCCGGATCAGCGAGGCCGAGCCTCGCCGGTGGTGGCCGGCCTCGCCCGGCCGGCGAGGCTCGCCGCCACCGCGAGGCTCGCCCGGCCCGCGGTGGCAGGCCGGCCTCGCCGGGCCGGGCGGCGGCCGGCCCCGACGAGGCTCGGCCTCGCCGGATCTAGCGAGGCCGAGCCTCGGCGGGGCGGGCGAGCCTCGCCCAGCTGCCGGCGAGGCTCGGCCGACGAGGGCCGACCTCGCCGAGGGCGGCGACGCTCCGGTGAGCGTCGCCAGGCCCTCGGCTCTGGCGTCGCCGGTCGGCGACCAAGGCCAAATGAAGAAGAAGAAGAATAGGAGAAAAGGGCAAAAAATAAAAGAAAAAAATAAATAAAAAAAGGAAAAAAGGGAAAAAGTAAAAAAAATATTTAAAAAATATTTAAAAATTAAAATAAATTAATTTGAAAAAGAATCAATTAGACGGTATCAAACGATTCTATTCCAGAATAAAAAATTTTGGACATTTACCAAACGCGCTTTTTTACTCGAGAATCGGTTAAGAACGAGAATAAAAAATAATCATTTCTAGTCAGAATCAGCTCCCGGGAACAGAATCGTTACCAAACGCGCCCTTAGTTTTTCGTTCTTTCTTTTTGGCTTCTTGTCTTTTTGTTTTTCTCTGCGGGGGTCTTTGATCTCATAGGATGGAGAGCTTATCGCAACTCGGTAGGACCGACAGCCAAATAAAAAGTAAGGCCACCGCCCCAGAGACCAATGGCGAATTGGCAATGAGGTTTTCATTATGGATGCTGCTTCTTCGTCTTTACTCTCCCACTTGTTCACAATAATTATTTTGAATATTATATATGTATATATAGCTTTATCTCTATATGCTGACAAAGTCCTTATCTTGGAGGTGCGGACTTGGGCGAAAAAGGGGGTCAATAGGATATATTTATTTTCTTTTTTGCTGGAGACAAATATAATATTTGGCATATGGGAAGCTTTATCTCTATTTGCTGTGCGTTAGATTAACTCTTTGGCCGTGGTGATCGGGCAGATTTGAGCAAAAGCTGTCGTACAACTTTGCTCGAGAGGCTATCCTGTTCCACTTGCCATCGTTGAGGGAATCAACAAGTTTGACCCCGAACCCTTGAAGAACGTCACTTCTCGATAAGTATATTATCAAGTCCATACGGATGACCTATGCCGAGAGAGATGGAGTTGGGTGGATGGGAGATCGCGACGTTCCATCTTTAGTCGCCTAAAGAGTTGTGTCGAAATGATTCGATCAGGGAAAGACTAGTTAGCATCTGAAGAGTCGAGGGGTTAGATTGATGGCATCGCCCTTTTTAATGATAAGTCCTAATTTTCGATAGATTCGTCACTTTTCGATTGGATAAGAGAACGAGTGGATTAGACATACTTGACCATAAGCGTGTCTTGATATCATAACGAGATGTAGTTCTACTTCGCATTTTTGTCTTCCAGGTAGAGAAGCCTAATGATTTCGCAGCTATAATTTGGTATATTATTAATGTAAGTAGGTACTCGTTGCCTAACCGGCCATATACCTATCTAATTAAGAAAATTTAATTGAAGTCGTCATCCTTCTCATATGATAAGCTATACAATGCAGATGTGGTTTGCCCCAAGACTCGCCTCCAATTGCGAGGAAGACGCTTTTTACTTGTATTCCCCACATTTAAATAATTCAATGTCAACCTCCTAAGCTATGTAGTACAGTTACCAAATTTCAATATATGTTTTCTTTTTTTCTCTTTTCCTTTTCAATTTAGCTAGAGAAGGACTAAATTATTATTTAGTCGGACAAAGAAATTAGAGATAAATTATATGAATTTTTTTATAGCTTTAGCAAAGAGTCAAACCCATATAACAATGTGGTGCAACTAAGTTTGAGGTTTGTTTATTAGGTAGCAGTCTAACTGATGCTTGAATTTACACTATTGAACTAAGCAATCGCTTAAAAATTGACCACGCGGTCAATGCGCACTTATTAATATTACAAGTGGCTTCAAGTTAGATCGTAGCTGGTGCATCATCAGAAATTATATATGCAAACCTTAAAATCAGCTAGAACATCGAAAATGCTCGGTCCAATTTCACGAGAGAAAGCCAAAAAGATCTGATGTTTTCCAAAGATTATGTCATGTGGATGGGCGCGAGGAAACAAAGGTCTGTTGGAAATAAGCCATGTTGGACTTTCGGTATTAGAAGATGAGACCATCCAAGCTGGCAAAACATGGAATCGTTATCAATTTTAGGATAAGGGGAGAGACATTTTCTCTGTCCCTGTGAGCAAACATTTTCCAAGGTTCGCAAAAAGGTCAAGAGGATTTTTCTCTGCTGTCTCGTTCGCCCCAATCAATCAAAGGACATAGGCTGCGTCGTATCCTTGTACCTTTGCCGTCACGGATCGGCGCTGTTGAGATAAATATCACTTTTCATTAATGTGCTGACTAGGCTCTGATGCTGCCTCCATCTCCCACCTCGTTTTGCTTCTACTCTCCTCCTCTTCGTGTAGTTTTCAAAGCTGCACATGCACGTACACACGTTCAGACAAGATGGGAATTGACATCGTTCGGCAATTCACGCGGTTACTGTGCTAATTTAAGAGTGGGAAAGTGACGATGAATCCCATCGTGAGACTTTCTTTCTTTTCCAAGTCACAGTGATTCCATCCCATCACCTCTAAATATCTCGAAACCAGTAGTTTTTCTACTCACGGTTGTGCTTAATATGTGAGATCCCTTAGAATTTTGCATTTGGGAGGATGTTGAAATATATGAGGATCGCAGACCGAGGCATGAATTCCCCCTGTTCCTCAAGTGTGTGCAGCTAGAAAGTCCAATTTGAATTAGTGATCGTCAATTCAACTCAATCTAGATGGATGTGATGACTCTGATCCGAAGAGGAGCTGGTCTGATCTAAAGTCCTAGATGCGGGGAAAATTGCAAAAGCGAAGTCCTAGAGGAGCTGAGCACAATGGCCCAGGAAGAGTCAACGCTGATTTGCATCATTTCAAACTCAAACTTCGACAGAAGGGCAAAGCAGTATCATTTACACTCTTACAGTTGACAAGTAACCACCACCAAGCTATTGGTATCATATCAACTTTCTTATTTTTCATGGCTCTTTGTTGATTCCCACACCAGAAAGAGAAAACATCATTGAATTCTAGGTACACACTAACACAGACAGATGGAACTCTCCAAAATCATAAAAACGTAGCCAATTAACCTTTTACACATCACATCACTATTTGTTTTCACAAGAACTTCTCTATGCAGGTTGTGAGGGTTGATTTGGGCACTGCACCGAGGACCGCGTCTTTCTTCTCGCCACTGCTGAAGATCATGATCGTGGGTACACTCCGGACTCCATATTGAGTTGCGATGGAAGGGCTCTCGTCAGTATTCAGTTTGAAGCACTTGAGCTTCCCAGCGTACTCGTCCGCTATTTCTCCCACCACCGGATGGAGCATTCGGCAGGGCCCGCACCACGGGGCCCAAAACTCGACCAGCACTGGCCCATCAGCCTTGAGAACAAGTGACTTCCATGTAGTATCTGTCACTGGAGGAACTGCAGGAAGACAAACAAACGAGTTACCGACTGAAAATAAAATTAATTCTGATCAGAGCCCGACGGACCAATTTAAGCAATGAAGTCAAACTTCTTTGGAAAAAGAAAAGAAAAATGGTTTAAGCAGCTCAAAAATTTCAATATCAAAGAACATTATATAGATGAGAAAAATGATTATCTTATTCTAATAAGGATCATGAACTTTTCCAGACAAAATGGGAACACAAGATTCTAGGGGAAAAGTCACTCATGCTTCTTCAAAATTCACATCTCGCCTATACTGAAGTAATGGGTAGCCCCAGAAATGCTGGCAGCTAGATTAATGAGTTCAGACAACTACTATATCCAGTGGCATTACTCTGTTGAATTATAAAACAAAGAAATTAAACCTCCACGAGAATAAATTGAGTGCAGATGCAGGACTTGCCAATAAAGAGGAAAGCAATTAAGCTTAGATGATCATCTGAAGGAATAGCAACTTAAAAATTTTAAAGTATACATAAACCAATATCGAAGTCAAATTTATTACTTGCTAGTATATAAAAAAATGAACACCTATTGCAAGAAACAAGATCCATCTTTTTCTGGGCATGTGCTTGCATTGCTAAGAAGTCAGTATGTGGGTCAATGGGGCCAACAGCAAGAAAAAGTTGTCCTAGAATCTAAATGCCAAGAAATTTGATGAATAAACATGGCAAATTGTATTAAACTATAATAGAACAAACTTAGGTCCTCTTTCTAGGACCCATTTTTTCTAGATAAAAGTTAAAGATTCTCGACAATTCAAAGATATGGTTGTAAAGACCCTTTGGACTAAATTCTAAACACATGGTCCATCAACATAAAGTGCTTTGACCTTTAGACTCCGTGTAGACTCCGTTGTAGAATTCTATAAGTATTGAGAAGCAGGAGAACAAAGTATAGATATCAAGATACCGACTGAAGCAGAACTAAATCCCCATGACAAATCCTATACTTCGCTTTCCATCAAGTACAACGAAAATGATCAGATTTCCTTTCCATCACAGAACCTCTCTTATTTCAAATCTCTTTTTACTCCCTTAAAATGTCGTCTTTCCATGCTTAAGTGTCCAACAAAAAAACAGAGCATCCTAAACAACACACTAGTTACATCAATACATACCACAATAGTAGTTGATCTATGCATGGCACAGTGTTTTCCAACATATTTCATAAGTGTTTATATAGAAGAGCATCTTGAACATGAAGTAACAGGTAGGTGGGAAGAAGTGTCCACTTCTGATATTAATTTTCCATTAACCAGCTTTCTACCCTTTGATAGTCTCCATCAAGAATTGCTTCCAGTCTGACTTGCATGAGGTTTTCAAGCTGCATGTGCATCAGCTGCATGACTTTAATGGTGTTGTCTCAGTCCATGAATCAAACAGGAATTTGACTTCTAGATTAGGGTGATATGATGTTAAAATAGCACAATTCACTCAATTATTTATGACGACATTATGCTTCATTCTTAAGAATCTTAACACCATTACCAAGTGTCCAGGTGAAAATGAAGTGAAAGAAGCAACTTGCCAATCCACCTTTTATTTTTTCAGGTAAGTATAAACCCACTCCTATCTCCGCCGACTTTCTTACTTCTTTCAAGATACTTCGAGATATTAACCAAGCCCAAATGCAGCTAGTACAACAAACCTTTTCCCCATTACTTGAAGAAGAAGACAAAAATATAAAAGATGATTGCTTAAAGCATATAATTCTATGTCTAAGTGCTGTCATTCTACTGTGTTCTCCCGACTACAAATGTTAATGTCACTTCAACATAATTGATCTGATCATGTTTGAAGATGAATTCTAATTATTTCAATAATTTTGAACCGAAGTTGAAAAGAAAATTGCAAATCCTGCAGAAGACTATGAAGACCTGAATTTAGGCTGTATTGGACACAAACTGCTGTTCATTATAAAGGAAACAGAACCAAGTCACTATCCAAACACACACTTGGACAAGAACTTTGTGTTGCTCCTTGAAAACAGACATCAAACAAACTCGTGATGGGAGTGGAAGGGCGGAAAAAACTGGCCAGCAAGCAATACTTTCAGCGCATAACTTAAAGTGGCAAACTTATGCATTCTTATATCCTAGTCCACAGCTCCACATTCATAGAACTACCCACTACCCAGTAGCATCCTCAAAGCAGCCACAGGCCCAGAAAGATGGAGCATCTTTGACATTTCAGAAAGTTGTAAATAGAAATGTGGTCAATGATTGCAGCACCGCAATAGGATTAGATCAACAAGTTGAACGTGGATGAGGATTGCCAGAGGAATTGCTCGCTCAGGTATCAAAATCTATTTCAATACAAGTACACGACTTAAGGAAGAACCAGGTTGAAGGATCAGTTTATTATTCCAATAGTCCAAGAAACCTAAGGTCTTCTTCCAGCATTTCCAGCAAATTTAGGCTAAAGCTTGAAAATAATCTAGCTCAAGAGCATACTCTCAGAAAAGGTTTTAAAGATGAATTCCAACAAAAGGATTTATGCTACCACACAAACCTTACACAATAGAGCAACCGAAACTAACATACACGAATATCAGAGGACTCATGACCACAAGTCATTTTCTACCAGATGCTTTATATTCATCAAGATCACTTAATCTAAAATTTTCCTCCATGCATCAGTGAAAGGACACGACAAAAAACTAAGACCTTATCAGTCACTCCATCCAAACCATATACAAGAATTATTGGGATATGCTTGAATGAAGAAAGCATAATCTAGTCTTCACCAAAAAAAAAAAAGAAAGCATAATCTAGAGAAAGTAAAAGGAGGATGGATCCACAAGTAGACACATGTTTTCAGGACATAAACTTCCAGACCTATAACTAAGGCTAAAAGACAAGACTTAAGAGCAGCCAAATAACTTTTGGTGCTTAGGCTGACAAAATGATCAGATAGCAGTTCAATTTTTTACAACTCCGTTACTTCCTCAATTAACAAAAACAGTAAGGAATGTCAATTTACACTAAACATTAACTGGAGGAACTGGAAAGAGCTCATTCTAATCGTGTAAAGTAAAAGTGGATACTTATACCAGCTTCAAATATAACAGGGATTCTGCTTATCTTCTGTTTTAGCAATTAGAAAACTTAATCTAGAACATTGAAGGCTGTCATATGCTTTGAGATGGAAATAGGGTAATACTTAGGGATCAATTAATCAGACTCAACAAACAGGATGCTTGCAGTATGAAACATAGTTATTGTAAAGTAAAACCAAAAGAGTTGAGAGAAAAGCCTATCCTATATTAACTAAAGAAAGTTTACGGGAGTGCCAACGACTCAAGTCAATTGTCACCAATCACCCTCATTCACATTAATAACAAGTGCTTGCAATAGCATGTTTGGGATTTAACGATCTTGAGATGCACATCTTCCATTGATGGAACAGAAGAAAAGGAACAAACTTTTAATGAACTATTAAATCGTCATCCAATATGAGTGGGCAAACACATTCACAAACATCTAGTTGACCAACAATTATAATTCACTGTTTAAGCAGGTCAAAGGTGTTCCAAGAAAATAAGATGGCGTCACTTCGTTATAATGTCAAACATATAAGTAATTAGTATCAAAGCAAATGCATCCCATTGTTGATACTATAGTTATCTTTCCATTGTGAAGAGTCTGCGAAAGTTTGAGGCAACAAAGAGCATTTAAAGGAGACCTTAAGATAATTTGAGGTTTTGGGAGCATAGTAAATGAGTTCCTGAACCAAGGTGCTGACTAATCCAAATTCTCCTCAAGACTGCTGGTCCAAATCTCAAACTTGAGCATGAAATTACGTTTTTCAAAGTTCTACCCAAGCAAAAAACATGGTTATTAGCATATGTCAGCAATAAGCTGATATTCCAACGCAATCAAAATAAGGGATCGCGCCAACTAATGGAGTTTCTCTAGCTGCCAGCAAGGACATTATCGAAGAGAAAGAAGGACGGGACTCCGCTTCTACCTTTGATTCCTATAAGGAGCACCTATATATCTATATGGATGCGTACTCAGCTATAGCCTCTATAAAGAACTATACAGATCCAATAAATCGATCTATTCTACTTACATCAGATCACACACTAAACGATAGTGATTTGAGCACAATTCCCTAAATCATACATAATCAATTCCGAGACGTTCCACGAAAATTCAGTGCTCGGTAAAAGTAGTGAGTCGAACAAGTGGTAGACTATGAACAAGTGGTAGACTATGAGAGAAAGAGCCTATCTACAGCAGGATTCTTGTAGTTAAATTTGCTCCACAAACCTTAGTGCAGTATAGTAGCATAGACACAGGTCTCATTGCTTTTTTTTCTTTTTTTCTTTTTTTCCTCAGGTTTACCGCTCAAATGCGCACTCGAAACAATTAAGTCTCAATGCTGAAACAACCAAACTATAGAACATATGGCATTTCCATCAATTGGCGACCTCCTGGATATTCCGACAGATCGGACACTTCGAAAGCTAGAGAATGTACACGGAACTTCACTTCGATATCAACTTCAAAGGAAAATCAAAAGTCCCTATCAATCAGCTCAATCCAAACCACGTCATTTCGCAGTTCTAAATTCGCGAGTGCACAATAAACCGTTTCGGCGAAACCCCCTACGCCAAATTCTACAATCAACGAAATACAAAAAGGAGGGAAGAGAACGAAAACTCACGGTCGAGAGCAGTGTCCGGAGCTTCGCACACGATCCGCCCATTCCGCGAGCAGCGAGGACCTCTCGAGCTCCTGGAATTCGACGGAGCGAGCGATCGCGACTGAATCCTCAACCCCGCGAACCCCGGCAAGGCGCCGGCTTTCCGCCGCGAGGGGAGGGAAATCGCCGCCGGGGACGAGGCCATCGCCGCCGCCGCCGCCGGGCGGCGCGGGGAAGGGCGAACCTTCGGCGAGGAGAGAGCGACCGACTCGAGCATTGCCGCCGTCGAAGACATGAGGATCGACCGCTTCGCCTAGAGATTATCGAGAGATGTTCTTACGAGGAAGCGCGAGTTTATATGGGGGAGGGAGAGCGCGCAGCCGGCAGCGGAACGAGGGATGCGAGAAAGTTAGATGAGAGCGGTGCGCAATGAGCTGAAGATAGAGAGAAAGATGGAGATGGAGATTCCGGTGGGGACCTGAAGATGGAAGGCGGCGAGGGAGAGGAAGAAGGAAGACGGGACAGTGGAAGTGCCGGAGGTTGACGAAGAACGAGGAAAGTTAGATGGACTGGAATGGATGTTGCCATTGCCGTCGCCCGTCGCGCTCGTTCGTGCGATGATTCGGACCATCGACGAGGAGCAAATCATTGACGAAGTACAATGTGACCGCTCGTCTCCGAAAGCCGGACGGGTTCGGCATGATTCGGACTGAATTTCCTTGAATCGAAGAAGGGATGGACGATAGAACTTAACTATGAAACTAGCAAACTTTGGCTAAGCCTGAATTTGTCCCCGAGTTAAACCATGGAGTGAGTGTTTGGTCTCGACAAGTGATCCTTGAATCGGGAAGGATCAACCTATTGGGTTCAAAGAAATCTGGCCTGGTTAAATCACTTTGCTAAGTTAAAATTTGTCTCAAATTGAATCATGGATATGATTATTCAGTCTAGGCAAGTGACCTCAATTCGAAGAAATCCACCCTCAATAAGTCCGGTGCAAGTCTAACTCAATTGCATCGTTGTTAGAATTAACTAGATAACTAAGGTAATTAGTATCTACTTCTCTCCATAAAGTTTCCAAACTAATCGGTACTCGTCCTAGTCACCATTGAAAGTTGGTCACCACAACGTGGCCAAACCCTTTTGAATCGAATTTGTTCTCATAAATTGAATCACTATTATTTTGGATCACTCACTAAAATGGGTTTTCAGATCGGTTAGTCACGTGCATTATTTGGCTATTATGCCACTTTGTTCGACCTTTTTTTCGAGGTTTCCTCAGATCGAGCCTTCAAGAGCTCCTAAATCATGCCCCATGGTCTGTGGAGATGTCTCGAGACAACAAAGAACCGCCAGCAGGTCTCCGTGTCCGCAGATCTTCATCAGCGGGACAGTTGCTTCCATTGCATACTTGTATCTAGGAAAGCCGAGTGAAATTCTAAATTTTTTTAAATAAAATGCATATATTAAGCTATAAACCGCTGTTTTCTAGAATTTTTCCCGAAATATTTTCCTAAAGGTTATTTTCGTTGGTAAACAGTAACACAGGGCAACGTAATTCAGCTCATCATTCAGCAAGAATCCTGAAGACTTGGCGAAACCAAAAGTCGCCTCACTGAAACGAACGGAACGAGCCGACCTCTAATTAAAATATGCGAGAGAGGAGACCCGAAAAAGGCCCGTAAAAAAAAAAAAAAAAAATGCATCTTTCTCCGAGAACCTTTCCAGTCAGATGCTCGCCCTCCGCCGCTTCTGCGCGCTTCGCATTCTCCTGCTTCGTCCAAAGCCGCATGGATGCTAAACCCTGCGCCCTCTCCGGCGACGGCAGTACCCTCTTGACCTCCGCCGCTCGCGCGCCTCCGCGGCGCGTCCACGTGAGCGGCGAAGACGAAGACGCCGCCGCCGCGAAGGGCGGTCCCGTCTCGCTGCAAGAATGGCGGGGGTGGGGGTGCGTGTCCCCGGTGCCCGCCATGGTCACCGAGGTCATCGAGGACCTGAAGCTCTTGGAGGAAGACATGGACGCCCCCCTGAGCTTCGGCGGCAAAGGCGGTAAACTCCAGGTGCGCTCTCTGCTGTTTTGTTGACGGGCTCTTTCTTGATTTTGGAATGGTTTATTGAAATGGGTCTCGACCGGTCGTGTTGTGCTCTGTTTCGGTAGACTTGGCTTGAGTTTGATACCGCCTGTGGTTTCTGAGGATGAGCAATTGGAAAGTAGGAAGCTTTTGTGCGGGTCTTCCCCGGAACGATCTCGCTGGTGTTGCTGTCGCTATCGTACTTGCGTTTATGGGAAAGGCTGGCGGCTCGGCTATATAAGAAAAGGATGCGATTGGTCCTGCCTTGTGCCTTTACCTAGAAAAGATTTTGATGTCAATGAAATAAATGACTAGGGGAGGTTTTAGAGTTCGGTGAAGCTCGGGAAGTTTGGAACCGCATGAGAAAATCAGTGTCCTTTGGATGTCTACACTTGTACGGAAATACTCTTGAAATCTTGTAGGGATCATTGCTCTTTAAAAAAGATAATAATAAAGAAGAACCTTTGTTGTAACAATAGTCTGTGTGAGAGCTCTAATGTGATAGTTTTTGTAAACTAAAGGATGAAATTTTGCAAATCTGATAGTTTGGATTGAGAGTCAGTGTCTTTAATTGCTGTGGATGCATTAGGTTCCTCAATGTCGCTTGTTCTTCAGGGCGAGTTCAAAGTGGAAGAGGACAAGAAGCACAGAGCAAAATATCAGGCATTAGGTGACTCAGAGAAGAAACTTCAATTCTTTGCTGCCCGACAGATAGCATGCCGTTTGCTTGGAAGCAGGAACTACCTTTGCCAAAAGGTACTTGGCTACTTTGCAAGGATAGTTCTTCTCCATAATATCAATTTTCTTCCCTCTACCAATGCTTCAAAATGTATTCCATTTTGAGATATGTTAGAATATGTTGTCCCATTGTTTTACAGTGCTGGCTTCCTATGGAAGATTGTATGCGTTCAAAAGTACTTCCCTGTTCTCTGTGGCATGGTATGCGTTTCTGGGTGTATATGCATCCCAAGGTATTAATACTTCGTCATTTATGGTATATCATACATTTACATTGATGCATCGGCCTCTGTCAGTGTGACTAGTCCTTTTACAGGACTTTCTGAGACAAAACAACACTGGGAAGTTGCTATGGCAATTGTTTGGAGTCCAGGCAGCAACTTTGTGCCTCTTTGGAGTTGCTGAAGATGAAGAGATCATGTGGAATACCTTCAAACTTGCAGGTTCCATCATTTTCTTTTTTCTTTTTTTCTTTTTTTGTGACTTTTCACTTCAGAGGTTTCTCAGTGCAATATTGCAGCAACCCAATAATGTTGAAGGGTCAATGTTTGGAAATATGGCTAGTTTAATAATTTTGTTGAGTTGATCAGAGTCAATTTCATATCTTGGAAATGCCTTTCCATTTTACAATCCAAGCCTCCCTTTGACCTTTTATGTTTGGTTTTTTGGGTGAAATAAACTGATTTTCGGTTTGAGAGAATATTTATTTATTGGGAGAGAGGCAAAGTGGCTACGGTGGCTGGGTAATTTATTCTTTATTTGGATGTGGTAATTGGACATTAGAGATCTTAAGTCATTATATTACGTTTTATTGTATCCTCAGGACCTGACATGTAATATTATCAATATCAGGGAAGAGTAAGGTTTGGTGCCTCTATCCCAATAAGAGTGCTCTGACTGAATCTGTACAGGATACATTCAGCAGGGCACAATTCCAGTCAGAGAGGGTAGTGCTTCTTCAAAATTGACATGACAGTCTTGTGCCAATAGCAATGCTTGAATCTTTAATTCTTTATTGTTGTCCTTGTCTCCTAATTACAATGGCTTCAGATGTAAATTCCTCTTTTCTATCTTCTCCAGGCTTCCATTACTGAGAAAAATGAAGATAGAATTTTGAATTTTGTTCTAATTGATGGTACATGGAGTAATTCCGCTGCAATGTTCCGGCGTTTAAAGGTAATACTGGGTGGCAAATCCTTTTTATCTCCTCTGATTTGCGGTTAACACTCAGCAAAGCATACTTCTCTTCATTGTGGTAATATGTTTTTGTCACCTATGTGTAGTCAGTGCTGTCGGTTTTGACCCTTTGAACAGAATTTACAGTTTTGCCTTATCGAGACAACCTAGTGGTTGATGCTTGGTCGCAAGTAATGAGTTTATTCTGACATGACCTTGTATTTTCCAACCTGAAGGAGCAAGCAAAGATCGTTTGGGGGGAAGATGATCTTCCTTGTATATCTCTCGCTACTGGTGCATCTGCAATGCACAAGCTCAGGTGATATGAATGGCTAGAACTTCCCTTCTCTTGATTCTTTCTACTGTTTCCTGTAATTGTATGATTTTTCCATAAAAACCTTGAACTTTCTCCTGTTCGTCTTAGAGCATCTAAAACCACTCTTAAGCTCAATAAGTTTTGTCTGAGTTTAGGCCACAGCCTTCATGGGATCGTACCTGCACAGCTGCTGCAGCCATTGCCCTCATGTCCGAGCTACAAGCTGTTCCAGATTTTAGCTCCTATGGTTTGGATAAGCAGGCTGAAGCAGTGGAAGATGCCTTGCAAGTGTTATTAGAAGCACTCACAGCTCGACGCCTTCGAATGGGCAGGTCCATCACTCGTAAAGTGAGGCACACCGGTGATATCTGCTAGTATCCAACTAACAAGTAATTGTCGAGCAATGGGAGGAAGCTTCAAACTAATGAGGTAATCTGATGTTCAACTCATGTTTGGAAACTTAAGGCAAGGAACATAGATTGAACATATCTTTCGCATATTTTTGACAGAAATTCTCTTCGGTTCCTGATTGTGGATCCATAGGCTGACAAATCATATCAGCATGCTGTAGTCATGTTTTAGTCCAAGCTATGCCAGCGCCCAGCAGTGCCAACCATATATTTTGTCAAATGTATTAAATGGGATTTCCTGGAAAAGCATGTCAATTTTGGCATTAAGATGTTGTCTTGAGTAATCTTCTGGTTCTTTCTTTCTATTTGTACTCTGGATGGTCTCATGGTTGTTGTGCTTAAAGTCACCTTCCCTGCCGTCACAATGGCCTAAAAAAGGCCTAAAGAGCTTGTATTTGTGTACCAGTCCAATACAAGCTGTATTACACCTCTATTTCAATTCTTTGTCACCTTCCTATGCTTGTATCATTTTTATTATGATAAGAGAAATGCTACTTACGAAACTGGTTTATGAAATTGGTATGCTAAGTGATGTTTCATATTGTGAGTGGCATTTTAAGCAAGTGGTTCATATTTAAAAACCATTAATGGTTTTGACACATCACTTTGTAAATCAATTTTGTAAACTAGTCTCGGTAATTCTAGCATTGCTCTTACGATGCTTCAGGGTGGGCCATCAGAGAAAAACCAGTGCCGTCACCAGGAATACCATCGTGGCTGCAAGTTCAAAATTTGACTTGCTTAACTTCCTTGCATCAAGTAGCCACACTTTTGCTGGCGGGCAGCCTCCTAGCAGCCTTAGAGATCCTTCTGGAGACACTACAACACTTATGCTCAATTTTCCTGATCTGCTTTGAGCTTCATCAGAGAGAGCGAGAGAGAGAGAGAGAGAGGGATTCATTTTCTCTTAGCAGCTTTTTGGTAATACTGATGCTGAACTGACCAGGTTGCATTTTGAAGGTGGTTATGCAATACCCAAAGATATACAGAATCAGACAATGTCATTCTTTTGTTCCTTAGATAATCTTCTGTCTTGGCTATTTGCTAGCCTACTCATTTACCTCCTAAGAGTTGCTTGATCATGAAACTTGGTTGAATGGGTTTTTCTTCGCATCAATCCCTCATTTGGCGAAGAGTGCTGTCTCCTACGAAAATCTAACATGTGAAATACATATTGTAGCGATCAAGATTGGATGTTGCTTCTATAATCTTGATGGGGTTGGTGGTCCCAAAACCTCCCTCAGTTGTCGCTCTTCAAATTTCATCAAAATCCCCCAAGCAGGATGATTACATTGCTCCTTGTACGGTAACTATACTATCAAGAAAATCGAGTATATTCGTCATTTCTAAGAAAATGCTTGCCAATCTCACTGCACTGACTTCTTCCAAGTTCGATCTTTTTCCAAAATTCATAAAGGGACTGGGTCAACGAACAAAGAATTACTTGGCCGATGGTCAGAGAGTTAATCAGCCAGGACACTTCTATTGTTGACAATTGACCGATGGAGACTAATAAAACGATTGAGGGCCTTGTCTGTTTATATTTCTTAAAAGTAAAGTATGATTTTTAGAAACATATCTAAGAGAATCCTGCCCGCTCAGACCAATTGGGAACCCCATATCTAAGAGAGTCCTGACTGCTTCGACCAAGAGGGGAACCCCATACCTAAGAGTTGGATTAGCTGAACGACCCAAACCAGCTGATGCAGCCTAATCAACCATTTCAGCCGGTAGATTGAGCTCAACAGCTCTAACAAATGTATGATTCTTTTTAGGGCAACGATCTGGAAAGCACGAGAACCCAACATAGGCACACCGCTACATAATAATTCCTTTGATTTAGAAATTTTGTTTTTGAACTCTCGTTGATGTTATTTTATGTCTTCAGGATAGCAGAGTGCCATCGCCAGACTGACACACTGAATAATCTAATTTAAGTTGTTCAATTGATTGACCGACATAAAACCATTGTTTTAAATGCAGTAGATTAAATGAGGGTATTTACCCAATTATTACCAAAGTATTTTGTTAATTGCGGTATGTTTCAAGGGGTGGAAAACGCCGCCACTGTTGGTGTTGGCAACAGCAACGAGACCAAAGGAGGTGCGCCACCTGCAATTACATGCGGGACTCGAGCTGAACAATATGAGTTTCTGGTCTACTTAGTTGGTGGTCAAGAAGAAGAGAAGTTAGGGCGCGCTTTCAGTAACGTTTCGTTTCGATAAATAGTTTTTTTTTTTTTTCTGTTCCATGGAATAATTTTCGAAAGTATAAAAACTCGTTTGGTAAACTTGTATAATTTTTTTGTTTCTTTTAATTTTTTAATATTTTTCATTTTTTTCATTTTTTTTCCTTCTTTCCTTTGTGGCCGATCGCCGGCTGTTGGCGAGCTTGCTGGACCCTCGCCAGGCTACTGCGAGGGCTGGCAAGCTCGCCGAAGCCTTGCCAAGCCACCACGAGGCTCGGCCTCGTCGTCGGTGGCTGGGCGAGCTTGGCCGAGCCTCGCCAGGAGCAAGCAACTAGCCAAAGGAAGAAGAAGGAAATAAAAAAGAAGAAGAAAAAGGAGGAAAAAGAAGAAGTGTTTCTCGGATTGTTCCCATGAATAAGAAACAAGTTTTTCTACTTCTTATTTCTATTCCAAATCGTTTAGGGAATAAAAGTGTAAACAAATACGTTTACATTCTTTTTTTTGCTCGAAACAAAAGAACAAAAATTTGTGCTCTAGGGAACAGAAACAGAAATAAACAAATAGGCCCTAAGAGTCTTCCTAATTTGACTTTTTTTTTTATAAAAATTTGTAAGTGTTCGATGTGTTCCGTTACGTCAAGCCATTCAACTATTCAAGTGTGGCTAATGATAGTTGATTATGTCACGCTTGAACAAATCGAATCGCCGAAAGTAAGACAACACATTGAATACGTAAAAAGTTAAAAAGAATAAAAAAGAAACGAAAAGAAAATGAGGAGGACGCTCTTAACTTCTCTTCTCAACCGCCCACTAGGCAAAGTGGAAACTCAAGTTGTTTAGCATGAGTCCCGCATTTAACAGCTGGCGACGCATCCTCGGTCTTGTCGTCGGCGGCAACGATTTCCAACCTTTGAAGCATACTGAGATCAACAAAATGTTAAAGTAATAACTGGGTGAAGACCTTGTTTCATATACTGTATTTAAAACAAGAAATTCATGTTGCTTAATCAATTGGACAACTTGAATTATATTATTCAGCATTGGGGTCTGTCTGGCAGCAGCACTACGCCGTTTTATTGCCCTTAGACATGAAATAATATCAATGAGAGTTAAAAAGTAATATTTCTAAATTGAATGAATTAATACTCACGTAGCAGTGCGAGTACGTTGGTGCTCTCTAGATCAATGACCCAAAAAGTATCATACTTTTATTGGCGCTATTGAGCCCAATCCATAGACTGAATCAATTGATTAGGCTAGGTCGATTGGATCAAGGCATTGAGGCCATGTTTGGTAACATTCCTGGGAACAACTGATTCTGTTCTTTTATTCTCGGAAGCGAAAAAAGAATAGAAATTTGTTTGATAAATTTTTTGTTCACAGTAACAAAAATCAATTTTTTTATTTTTTTATTTTTGAAAATAGATTTAGAATAGAATCAAGAAGTAGAAAAAAGTTATTTATTGTTCCCGAGAACAATTCCTAAAATCAATTTTGATTTTTTCCTCCTCTTCCCTTTTCTCTTCTTCTCTTCCGTTTTCTTCTTCTTCCTTTTGGCCGGTCGCCGACCTCGGTCATGACTGGCGACAGACTAGACGAGGGTCGGTGACCTCACCGAAGCGTTGCCGACTCTCGGCAATATTGAGCCACGACCTCGGCCTCACCCAGATCTGGCGAGGCTAGGCTTGGCGAGGCTTCGGTGAGCTTGTCGGATCTCGCGCTGTGGCCAGTGACCGATTACAAAAAAGGAGGAAGAAGAAGAGAAAGCGAAAAAAAAAAAGAAAAAGGAAAAAGAGAAAAAGAGAAAAATATAATAAATGTATTAAAAATTAAAAGAAATAAAAGAATTTGAGAGTCTTACAAAATGCATTTCTGTCCTGGAAATAGAAATTTTGGACAGTTACCAAGCGCGCACTTTTATTTTCAGGAGTAGAGTTAAAAAAAATCATTTCCGATCAAAAATTATTTTCGAGAATAAAATCGTTATCAAATGCGTTCTTAATTGATCATCTCTTAAGTGTGGCATTCACCTATTGATTGAGATGGTCAAAACCTTTTTAAGTATGGGGTCCGCGTTGGTCGTACCGGGTTTCTCATGTTTATACAAGGGGTCATAATAAGCAACAAGATCACGTTGACCACCTGTTATGCAGCTGAAGCAGCGAATGCACGCATTTCCACCGTTTCATGTCCCATGAGAGGGAAATAATGAAAGGACAAGTGAAATAATGAGAGATAACTGCACGAGGGGATGGAAAAAGAGAGAATGAAGGCGGGTTTCTAGAAAGAGAGGATATAAATGAGAGAGATGAGGTGGTAACGTGGAATAATTATTTTGTCGAGAAGAGAGAGAAAAAGGCGTGATTAGAGCTTAGAACTATGCGATAAGAGCTTCACACGCGGAGGGAAACGACAACGTTTGGAGATCTCTTTGTACATTAAATTCAAGGGGATGGTGCGGCTGTCTTGCTCTTCAATAGGTATTCTGTCGTTTTCTTTTTTAAATCTTTTAAGCAAATAAAGGTTAATTCATTTTTAACCAACTACTCGTGAATGGGGGGCCACACACATTGCTAGTTCCCTCAAACTTGTGATGAACAAATTATTCCTAAATTTAGAAGGACAATATAATATCTCGTACATTACTTGGACATAACAAAATATAGTTAAATTTAGTGAACATTCACGTGAAAAATTGTAAAGCACCGAAGAGGAAAAAAATTTAGAAATTATCATTCATATATCCGTTCCATCGCTAATGGATCCTTTGTGTATATAAAGATTTTCCCGCATAAGCACCCTCGTGATTGGAATATCATTTTCCTTTTTTTTTGTCCAATTCTTTTCTAATTTTTATCTGACTATACCTGGCAAAATATTATCCTTGATTCTCATTTCTTATTGGCTCGAGATTAAAATTGACGGTTGTCACGTGCTTTTTCAAGAAAGTAATTTTTGTGCGGACTTTTTAGGCAAAGTTAGGACATGCGCTCCCTGATGGGTTTACTCTTTGGGATTCACCTGTTCCGTGACCTCCATTTTGATAAATTTATTCTAACCCGAACGTTTTACGGTTCTTTTTTATTTTCTTTTCAAACTTTAAAAAAAGAAAGAAAATGGGTCACACTTTTTCTACTCTTTCTCAAGTTAATACACTCCCTATTATGATGTTTTGATCATTTGTCCTCCATGGATCCTACTTTCAGACAATGATTCCAATTTAATGTGAAGCCCATTTTATTATCCCACTTTCTATTTGGTTTTTCTTTCTCTTCTTGTAAACAAACAAGGCTCTCGATTAGGGGTGTGCATGGTCCAGGCGGGCGGTTCCTGACCTAGAACCGGGAACCGCCCGCTAAGGACCGGTTCCGAAAAATTGGAACAGGGATCCACCCGTTTGTTGCATGGATCCACCCGGGAACTGAACCGCCGGTCCGGTCCGGTTCCCGGGTGGATCCATGGAACCGATCTTGACGTGAAACAATTTTGGTTTTCAACATAGAACGGTCGAGTCTATGAGTTGGGAAGGAGGGGAGGAGGTCTATGGTCGGGTTTTCAATATAAAATGGTAGCGAAACAATTTTCCGCGGTGTGGCGGGTGGCGGCCAACGCGAGGGGGCAAATAGTAGCGGCGGAGGAGCAGCGGCGATGGCGTTGACGCTCGGGGAGGAATCGAAATGGCGATAGGATTAGGAGGAACCGAGGAAGAGACAAAGAGAGAGAGAGAACCGAAGTCGAAGGGAGTGAGGAGATGAGATCTAATCTAGGGTTTCTTTTAGTGATTTTTTTTTTAATATTAAAAAGGTTCCGGTCCGGTCCGGGTGGGCGGATCCGCCCATGGAACCGGAACCGGACCGGTACCCACCGGTTCCGAAAAAATTGGAACCGGGAACCGGACCGGTTCCCTCAAGAACCGCCGGTTCGGGTGGTTCCGGTCCGGTTCCGGGCGGTCCGGGCGGTTCCCGAGTATTTTGCACACCCCTACTCTCGATCGTTCTTATTACCATCCTATTCAAGCTGTGTTACACTCTATTTCAATTCTTTGTCAACTTCCTATGCTTGCATCATTTTTATCTAGACGAGAGAAATGCTAGACTTATGAAACCGATTTATAAAATTGGTATACTAAATGATGTGTCATGCTATGAGTGGCATTTCAAGCAAGTGATTCATATTTAAGAACCGATGCATCATGTTGTAAATCAATTTTGTAACATGAATCTTAATAAGTCTAGCATTGCTCTTACGATGTCTCAAGGTGTGCCGTCAAACAAAAACCAGTGCCATCACCAAGAGGATCATCGTGGCTGCGAGTTCAATATTTGCCTTGGAGATCCTTCCGAAGACACCTCGACATTTATGTTCAATTTTCCATGGGGAGAGAGAGAGAAAAAGAGAGAGATTCATTTTCTATTAGCAGTTCTTTTGTGGAAAAACTGATGCTGAACTGATCAGGTTGTATTTGAGAGGTGGTTATACAATACCTAGATATAAACAGGACTAGGTAATGCCACTCTTCTGTTCCTCAATATAATATTACGATTTAGCTATTTGCTGGCCTACTCATTTACCTCCCAAGAGTTGCTTGATTATAAAAAATTGGCCAACTGTATTTTTCTTCGCATCGTCCCCTTGTCTGGCAAGAAGAGCCGCCTCCTACGTAGATCTAATAGGCAAAACATGCATTAAAGTGATAAAGATTGGATGTTGCTTTTATAATTTTGATGGGGTTAGTGATCCCGAGACCTCCCTCAGTCGTTGCGCTTCAATTCTTCATCAAATTCTCCCTAGCTACATGGTTATGTACATTGCTTCTGGAACGAAACTACACAACCGAGACAATCGAGTATATTCGCCAATTTCTGAAAAAAACGTTCGCCAATTTCACTGCACGAACATCTTTCGGATTCCATCTTTTTCCAAAATTTGAGTAAGTACCCATCCCAAAAAAAACATTAAATCGTCAGGTGTATATAGTCGGGGTCAACGGTCTGGATGAATCCAAAAACAGAGATCCGGGCGACGGGCACATGAGTGGACTCAGTGTCATTTTGTTAGAAAGGAACTGGATCGTCAACCAACGGAGAATTCACTCGGCCAATGGTCAGACAATTGAATTAGCCAGGACGCCTGTATCGTTGACAATCGAGGGCCTTGTTCGTTTGCATCTCTACAAAATCGAGTAATGATTTTTATATTTACATTTTCTGAAAATCTTCTGATGTTATGGATTAAAAAAACATTAAAAGTAACCTCTGTCTTAAATGCGACTTGGGGATGATTCAATCAGAGGCGACTGAAGTTACGGACCGAGACGTCCACCGATCAACGGGGATGATTCGACTCGGAGTGGGCAGCCTCGAAACCACCCGTGACTGGCTCAGACACGTACACGTCAGACGCCCACTCCCCACCGCCTCCCTTCAATCAACATCATTCGACAGCCTGACAAAACGCGGCTTCCCTCTCTCTCTCTCTCTCTCTTTCTCTCTCTCTCTCTCGCTCGCTGGCTGTCCCTTCTCTCCGAGCTAAAATTAGCAACCCCCTGTCGGAACGAGCTCGTTTCAAGAAAAACAGAAAAACCGTCGACGGCCAGGAAAGGAGAAGCACCCATTTGTTCCTTGGAGATCGATCGACCGACCGACTCGATTCGAGATTGGTCTCCGGCCAGCCCCAGCAAGAAGCAGAGAAGAAGAAGAAGAAGAAGAGTCTTGCGATGGCCCCCAAACCGCTCCCCTGGGGTTGCCTCATGTTGTCTTTCCTGCTCATCGGCGTGGCATCTTCCTCTTTCATTCACGGTAAATTTTCGGCATTCTTGGTGCTTTGCTGTCGGAGAAATTCTTTGGCTTTTCCGTTGTTTCTCTTCTGCCCACCTGATCCCTCGTTTCCATTGGGTTTTCTTGACGGTTCTTGCCTGTCTTTTTTCAGATGGCATCTTCGAATCTCGGGAAGCTGCTGGCCGTAGCCTCCTTCAGGCCAAAAAGAGTAAAGATCTTTCTGCATTCTCATTATGGTTTCTTTTTCTTTGATCTCCTTGTTTTACTAATCGCGCGATCTGGTCTAATCAAAATCGGCAAGTCTGTAGTTTCTGGGATGTTTAGGAACACCGAGAGCTGTTAATGTCGTAGGGGTGCTGATTAGTGGTATTGGACATTGACCTTGCGTTGCAACTACATTTTTCCAAATTGAGGCTGGGTGTGTTTAGTAATTAGATTCTGAAGCTATTTTCTATAAGCAACACGCAAGTGCTACCGAACAAATGCAGTTGAGTCAGCATCTTATCCGGCATGGCCGTCTTCTTCCTCCCTCTTGAGCCCAAAAATACCAATTGTCTTCTGGAGGCTGAGCACATTCGATGCTGATTCCCATCTTAGGAACAGGGATTCGGGCGATAGCTTAATGAAGCAAGCTCCTTTTTCAACATCTTAATCGCGTGAGTTGGTGGTCGCGTGAATCTATGATATATTTGTTTCATCACATCAGTGAGTTTTCTCCTTATGCCCCTTGAGCAATAAGCTCTCTCTATTTCTTGTTGTATGATTGTTTGCAACATTACCGTATCACCATCAGGTTTTCCCGAGTCCTGGATATTTTCAGCCTACGTTTCAATGTTCCATGTCAAACATGAGAAGTTACACCAGTAAGTGACGTAGAAGAAGTAGTATAGCCTGAAACAAAAAGACTTTTCAGAGAGCAGGCACTAAACAACTTTGGCCATTACTTGGTTTTGGCTTCTGAGAAGAAGCTAATAGGTAGCTGAACAAGGTGTTAGGTAGGGTTGAGTTCCACACCAATAACTAAGGTTGTGTAGTCATTCTTTTCATGATGGTCTTCAATAGCTTAAGCATTTTTCTCAGGAAAGGAAGAAAAGCACAAAATATTCTGTGGAATATAGTCCATTTAGAAATAGCAATGTGCTTGCAATTAGTAATCCCCTTCGTGATTTTTCATTATCAGGTATCAGTCTCTGCTTTAGTTCCTAACCTTGATAGATATATATATAAAACTGAATAGAGTGATCCAAAATTAGCATTTTTTAAAGTTGCTATTCATTGTTGTTTCACTGAGATTTTGCTAATGTGATAAGAGCTTTAGATTTTGTTGAAATATGCTGCTAGGACATCTCTTTAGCAGAGTTTATTGGAAGATCATTGACCGCTACTTTTCTTCAAGTCATAATGAAGAAGTGTTCCCATCAGTTGATTTACTGTGGAGATGACTGCATATCATGATAATTGATGGACATCTAATTTATGTCGGATCACACTGGTACTGAATTCTAAAGGATTCATATCTTCATAGTCAGAGTAAGAAAACAAGCTGACTGTTTCTTAGAGTTAAGGAAACTCTTCATCATGTCCCCTAACATCCTGGTGCCCAGCTTTCCCACAAAAAGCTGCTATCTCATTGTCATTGTTTTCCAAAATTTGGTTGGTTATTGCACCAACGAATTAACTAGAACCTGGAATGATCCAAATAATTTACATAAAAGTGCTTTATGCTCTTCCCTGACTAATTCAGGCAGGTTTCTACTAAATTAAAAGGAGGAAGGGAATCGGGAATACTAAGGAGTATGTGAAACATTATTTGTGCAATCCATGCCTCAGTTTATAATTTTGTTGTGTTGTAGAATCTCATTGCCTTCCATCCATGCCGAAATTCTATTCTGTGTGTTTGAGTTGAAGAGATGTGTGAAAGCTTTGCATTTGCTACATGTCCCTCTTTGTACTTGCTACTCGATGGAACTTGTGTTTTATATCTAGAAGGAAAATGTCAGCTTATAATTATATGAGTTTTCAGTGAATGGGCAGTATTTATAAACCTAAATCTCCTTTTTTTTTTCCTATTTGGGCTCAAAGGTTGCTCTGTTGACTTCGAGAACCAGAACTACACAATCATCACGAGCCAGTGCAAGGGACCCCAATACACAGCCAAGCTCTGTTGTCAAGCTTTCAAAGAATTTTCGTGTCCCTTCGTCGATCAAATAAATGACCTCACAACTGATTGTGCTTCGACCATGTTCAGCTACATTAACCTCTACGGAAAATACCCTCCAGGACTCTTTGCTAATGAATGCAAAGAAGGAAAAGAAGGTCTCGACTGTAGCACGGTACCACCAGCAGCTCCAGCAGCTCCAGCTCTGAAGGACTCTGTCAATGCTAGTGCAGGCGAGTTAGTGGCAAAACAGTCTTTGTCGTTGATGTTTTTGGGTGGGTTTGTTACGCTTCTGCTTCAGCAATTCTGAAGTAAATTGCCCGTGTAAAAAAAAAAAAATTGTGAAGGTATCATCCTGCGGGCTTATATACTTTGTCCAGGTTTTGTGGCCTTTCCTCCCCAATGTCATAGAGCGCTGCTATTCTTTTATAAGAGATGTCTTAAATTATGGCTAGATCATGTGACTCTGCATAGTCTCTGCCGATCGTAGTTCCATTGTTTTCACAGGGTGATTGCAGATGGCTTTGATTTCCCCTTTCTGTTTGTAATTCAAAATGTTTTGTCAAGTACCTTGTATTTTCAAGTTCTTCTCTCACGGGATATTCTTTGTATCTATGGGTGCCTTCTGAAACCATTTCATTAGTTGATGAAAAGGTCCAATGAGATCTTCCTACTCGCTGAGAAGTGTGTCTGCATTTGACTGTTGTTGAGTGATGGCCTAGTGGCCTTTTTTGGGGGCTCTTTCAGCAAAAACAAAAATTTTTTGGACGGCGGTTGAATAAACTATAAACATCTCTCTACTAACCGTCTTTCTTCCACGGTGAGTATGGAAATGCCTGGCCAAGTCAAGACAGACTATGCTTTGCAACTAAAGGAACCCTTTTTCTTATTGTTGTATCCCACTACTTTGATGAACTTAACATGATTATAATACCCAATTTCTTGTTGGCATAAATCATGTGAAAAGCTGGCTTGTCTCACGACTTCGACACTGGTTTGCGCATATGGACAAAACAGTTGGGCAGAAGTTGAAGAGAGAGAATTCAATTTGAATTGTTCCTCCACAGGCTTCAGTATCTTTTACGAGCAGAATTGTTGCTTCTGATGGAGCGGGTCACGTTTTCTAGCATAAACAATTGGAGGTGGAGATGGAAGATCCACCTGTCCCGCACGGAAGTTGCCTACCAAGTTCTCGAGCTCGGTCGTCGTCACAGAAAATATTATTTGCTCTCATTATTGGAGCTGTATGCTGGTCCATCTCGTGCTGAGCTGGAGTTGTAAAGATCTGAGCTCAAAATGCATGCGCCGGTGGGAACGGAATAAACACAATAAAGAAATGAAGAACGGTTGGTGACAGTTCATGATCCCATAAAGCGTGGAAGCTGGCGGGTCGGTTGTTTGGATTGATCATAAGAGCTTCGACTTTGTTCTTGCTTTAATTAAAAGGTACTGGCACGGACCTCGGCAGGATTCCTTAATCGGACGAGCGTCGGGTCATGTAATTCCTCGCACAGGCCGGAGTACAAACTCAACTCGAACCGCATCGTCATTGAGACTGCAGACTCTGGCAGGAGCAAGGGAATGGGAGTAATAGGTCTTTTGCACATAACGAAAAACGGACACCAAGAAATTCTCACGCCATCGGTCTTGTCGGTCTGTGCTCGAACGTGGGAACATATGGTTTTTTCCTTCTAACTAAACATTATTCGCTCGCGACAGGATGCGCGTGCTAACTGAGGGGGCCGCATTTAGCCGGTGCTATACTGCTTGCCGCATCGATGATTACTTCTGAACAATTGAGACAGAAGTCCAGTGCCTCAATTAAAAAGAAGGCGAAGCCAAAATTTAAGTTCTTGAAGATGAAATGGCATATTCCGAGTGTCACACATTGGCCGCGAGATTCATTCTTAATGGGTCAGAACCGTCTTCTCTCCGTGAAACTGTGCGCTTACCAGAAGTTACAGTAGAAGAATTTAACAGGGTCGGAATAACACTTGGAATCATACCATTAAGAAGTTGTCCTTACAAGAAATAACTTCCTACGCCTAACAGGCTAAAACTAAGAACCACAACTTCATTTCTCTTTCGAAATGAGAAACACAATTGAAAGCTGCAGTTCCAGGGTTGCCACCCCGCAAGAATTCGGGTAAATATCTACAGATTAAAGTCCAAGGATGAAAACTAATGGAGTCATCTGTGAGCCGTAACCAGCGTTTCGATGAAGCGCAGGCCGTCGAACCGCGGGGCGAACTTATCAGCCGAGCCCGAGTTTTGCGAAGAAGAAGCAGCTTGTTCGGTGCTCGAGACATGTTCCTGCAAGCAAAGTGGTAGAAAACCAATCAACCGAATGACCAAGATCAATCTCGACCGTAACCAGAAGACCAAATTTCACCGGGCAAAATTCCCTTTTTTTCCATCCGGGAGCGAAGAAACTTCGCTCCTATCAGCATAACATCACAGGACAGTCAAACAATTGCAGCTATTCTCAAGAACCAAGCACCCACTTTCTCGGCCGCCAACAGAATGCATACCTGGTTTGGAAACTGAAGCTTGGAAGTGCACGAGAAGTTCAAAGAAGAAGAAGAAGAGATGGCAGTAGCAGAAGCAGCAGCCGCCGAGACTGCAAACAATCCTGACTTCTTCATTGTCGGACAAGCTTTGAACTTTCTTCTTCCCCTGTTTTTTCTGAGAGCAGAGAAGGGAATTGAACCAGAGAGAGAGAGAGAGAGAGAGAGAGAGAGGGAAAGAACACGAGAAGAGAAGACAAAAAGTGTTTTGGAGAGACAATGATGGGTTCGGTGCCTACCATCGTATTAATATGAGGTCAGGACTCGGACAGCGTCCTGGTTAATTAGTGGTCACAGCCTTACGGGTGGTTCGTTTGGCACATTACATCACGTACCAACTGTCTGATCTCTTGTCTAATTTACCGTAGTGCCCCTGCAGCTCAAGTGTTCTTCTGCTCCACCAGAATCGCTTGCTCAAATAGCAGTCATAGACGGAAGTTTAGGTTCAATTAGGACCTCAATTTTGGTAGTTCATGGATACCGGATAGTGCAGTGCACTTGCACCACTATATCCATCTTCAATACGGCTTTTGCCTTAAATTAGATGCTCTCTTAAAGATTACTGGCACGAGAACGTGATTTTCTAATTATGACGATATAGTTTCCTTAATGTTAGTTGATTCCGAATCGATTTGTTAGCTATTTGTGGACTATGTCTTTTTGGTTCTTGTCGGTGCAATATGGTACTTCCAATCCCAAAAGTTTGATCACCAACTATTCAATTCCATCCATCCTTCCCAGGATCAAACCCAGGGAAACAGTTCATCAGGCCCTCATTGTGACTGCTGAAGAAAAGTTGTGTTTTTCCTCCAAATGGGGCTAGTGCAGCTACCTCAGCAACTTTGCTGGCAGGTGAGTGTTGCAGCAGTTGGGGCTAGGAGTTGTTAGTACTTGACATCAAAAAGACATCTCAATTCACCTTTCAGTCAAAAGTGTCTTTTAAGCATGTTTGATACCCTCTCCTTTAAGGTTGGAATTTCATGAGCAGTAATGGTGTAAATAACATCTCGGAATGATCCCTTTCGACCTAACAAAATATTTGTTGATATGCTACGATGGCGTGAATAAATACTACTTTTCCCGTGAAATTTTTATTCATATTCAAATATGCACTAATTCCACGAGCATCGGGGAATTTATGATTTTTCAATGAGAAAACTCTATCTGAATCTAGTGGTTCTTGATTGGTAATTGATTATTTTGGTTGAGTAGATTGAGCCGTGACAATTTATACTTTGGTAATCCGGGAAATATTAAGACTAGTGCGCTACACGAATGCGTTGGATGATGTGACAAATACTGAGCGACCATATATATATTAATGAGTTTCAACGCGTGCGCATATTACGTCTTTTAATTGAATTTAGTCGGTGTCTTAATCTCAACACCTCTGACTTCTAATTTCTTGTAATCCGGTTTTCCGTCTGGGCCAACTTTCACGGCAACCACTGGCTGGACGACAAGTGTGTGGTGGCGGCGGGACCACGTGAGACCCCAGCTGGGATTCCCAGGCTTTTTCCATCGGGTGGCCACTGGCCACTGGCCAATGCACTTCTTCCCTTTTAAGCGATCGGCCGGTGACGGTGCATCATGGGCGACCGACGGGTAAACCGATCGCTGACGCACGTGTACCTCCCGCCAAGAAACTCCAAAAATCACGATCAGATCCCAATCTCGCCGCCCGCTAACGATCTTCGGGTACTTTCGCAGCTCCTTCGTACACGTGCTGGAAAAAGACAACCCCCGCTGCGTAATCCTCAGAATAATTCAACGTTCGAATTAAGTTAATCGCGGACGGTTTCGTGGTTAACGATGCAATCGACTCTCACAAATTTTTCTTTTTTTCTTTTCTTCGTTTTCCCCCCATGTGCATCCTGGGGAAAGCTGACCAGTACACCAGCACGAGATGCAGAGATCAATTATGGGACGTGGCGAGTAATTTTCAATGCTGTTTCCGAGCGGGACGTGACGTCTGCGGGGTTAGGTGGATCTCGATTTTTGCAATGTCAACTTGTGTCTGCGCGGTCCCGCAAGGGATGGGATGAGCCGTGACCGACCCGTGCAGCACGTCGATCGCATCACGGGGCTCGTGCATTGCATCGACGGCAGCTCGGTTCGTCGGATCCCACGCGGGGCCATGATAAAATCCAAAGACCCCAGCGGTCGTCCGCCTTTAAAGACTGACGCATACGTGACATGAATCGTGCAGTTTCAACCGCTTTATAAAATCCAATCATGGCGTGCGCGCATTCAGATCAACACTCTCTTTTTACTAGTTTAAGAGGAATTATTGTATGATTATCTTTAATTCATTATGAAAATAGTAATCTATTTCAGGCAAAAGAAATATAAATAATAAATAATTAAATATTATTGTGGAGTTCACTCTTTCTAAATCTATGGCTTACAGTTACACCGTTACTCTCACAATAATTCAAAAATTAGCATAGAGCCCATAGTTTAATGATGCTTTCATGTTTATGATGCAAAGAGGCCACTCGCCTTTTAGCTACATTCATAGGTGTCGCAGTGATCCGCAACTCATCGGTCACTCGAAGCGACCATTGTAGACACTTCATAATTAATGTCTGAGAATCGCACGTTGAAGATATACAAATAAGAGTAGGTTAAAGTACATGATTGCTCAGTAGGTTCCCATAATTGTTTTTGCTAGTGCATTACCCATAAGCCAGATCTATATATACAAAGAAAATATATTTTCTAATTAATTCATTTTTCAAGAAATAAATATCACCTTATATTAGTCAACTTTTTTTCCCCGGCATAAATTTGCCATTTTGCTTCCATCCTTTTCGCATGTTCCATGAGTTTTGTCGGGTTGGCGTTTCGTTTGCCGTCACGGCCGAAGAATCGCCAGCCGACATTACAGCACAAAGAGATATACAAATTTAGGGAGATTTACCAATCGGCAGAGACAAGACGAGTCACGCGGAGGAGACAACATGGCATGCCAAAAGAAAAGTGATTACAATAAAAAAATACAAATAAAAATAAAAAGTTGGAAGAATAATTCAGGCTGAGGAACAGGATGTTCTTGACGGTGGGAACGAGGACAGAACACGAAGTGCCAAACGTCGTTCTCGCCCGGGGTGACCCTCATTTGTTTTTTTCTTCTTTCTTTTTTTTTTGCTACAGTACAGTCCAAGCAGAAACGAGGCCGAAAAATTTGTATTTGGCCGAAACTCTCTCGTCCTCGTTCGTTCTTAAAAGTAGAACCCTTGCAAAGAAAACCAAAGTATGGACGAGACCGAAGTCAGAAGAAACCCATTTGTAAAAGATAAATATTTTTATTGGCAAGTCCAAAACCAAATCCGTTGTAGTCTAGTTGGTTAGGATACTCGGCTCTCACCCGAGAGACCCGGGTTCAAGTCCCGGCAACGGAATATATCTCCTTTTTTTTTTTGTGTGTGTCTCTTCTCTTCCTTTTCTTTTCTATTTCTTGTTCTGAATCTTCTGGTTTGTTCACTGTCATATGGATGCAATGAGATCTTGAATGTCACTTGAGATATTCACCGGCCTTTTCGGGTTTTTTGCACAGGTGACCAAAAGGTCCATCAATGGTAACTCCTATGCTGAATCAGCTTTTTGTGTTTTTCTATATTGTTCCGGCTGAAGTGATGCTCTCCCGAAATTCCCGCAATTTTTTTCTTTTGACCAATTCGAGCAGGAATTGACATGGCATTTTCAGACCGTTGGAGATAAGAGAGACGAGAAACCGGTCGGTGATCTATCTGTGCAAAGCTTTGTTTACACATCACTTGAAGAGCCTGCTAGATTATGAAGGCTCGGAGGGATGCGCAACGCTGCCTAGTGCCTACAAGAGAAGGCCCAGTCCCATTGAATCTGAAGATTTCATCTATTTCTCCACAGTCATTAAGCCGCAAAATGAAACAAGTTGGAGCAGGTAAGGCGGCAACTTGAACAGGGTAAAACCAAGAGAAGCCAACTCTGCATTGCCGGCGTAAAACTGAGATATTTTACATGAACAGGTTTCAGTTATCAACCTGGACTAATATCCCAGGCTGAGCCTTAGGAAGAGGCCTTCCAAGCTAAGCTCGAGTGAGCTTGATCAAGTATCACAAATCTGTTAATGACTCCGCTTGGCTAGTTTCATTCATTCCACAATTTAACAATGCCTTTTCCAGTTAAATCAAAGCACAACATTGCCCTATAATATAGGAACCATCAGCTGCCGAAGCCACGTGAAAGGGAAACAAGAAATGGCGTGTTTGAAAGAATGTTGCCGATAGGGCAGGTCAAATGTAGCCCTTCAGCTGCAAAACACTAATGCATAAGCGTCGGTACTTGTAACATCCATCGGAACTTAGTTTGCTCGATGGACTGATATTTTGTACTTTATGCAGAGACAATCCCAAACATTAAGGGAACAAAAAGAGAGTATAACCTATCATGGGGTGCATGGAGATGTACATAACTACTGCCATATCAGTAGGGGAGGCTCAATGATGGTTGCAATTGGTCTGCATAACTTTGTTACAAAGTAGCAAGCAATGTAAATGCAGAAAGTAGGGACTGCAAACATATCATAAGAGATTCCACATTCTAATTACCCTGGGATTACTAGTTAACCGTTTCTTATTATGTTCTTCCCAGAAAGTATTTGAGATGTCCGGACTCCCCGAACAAACACCTCGTTGTAGAGAATCCTCGTTTGCATTGACTGAAACCCGGGAAGCCATGCTAATACTGCGACCGGCGCCATGACAATCACTCCAAACAAGAGATCATATAGTCGAGCCAAGGAAACGACAATGTCCCAAAGCCTAGTACCTTGGATAGAGGACCTAAAAACCTGTGCTATTGAAATGATTCCCCAGCCAGTGGGTATGAATCCCAGCAGAGCAGTGAAAAGATCAACCAGCTTAAAATTCGTTAACTGCAATAAGGCACCTATTGCTAGAGCCACCGAAATAGCAGTGCCCAACAGAATTTGCCGATAACAAAGGTGATTCCGGATCATGTACTTCTCTCGAGCAAAGTATATCACCATACACATTGCAAAAACCCCAGCTATCCATGTCCAGGACAGTAAGTAAACCAGAAAACTGGCACTCCCAGAGGAAATGTGAAGATAGTAAACGATCCCATATTGGAAAATGAAGAAGCGCAATGCCAGGATAACCTCTAGAAACTTCCCCCTGAAACTTGTCGTCCGTAAATGGTCCTGCTCCTCGTACCACCATGTTTCCCAGCTCTGCGTGACCAAGCCTCCTTGGTCCCCTATCCAGCTCATGAATTCGTTGAAGTCGTCAACTGTCTTCAACCAATCAAGACCATAAGGGTTAAATATGAAAGGGGAGAGTATCCACGATACGACCAGAACCCAGCCCGCAATGCTCGTGTCTATGAATAAGAATGCGCCATTAGCTAAAGGGCTATAAATTGTGTATACTGTAAGAACCAGCGCAATCTCCAGGGCCTTGACAAAATGGCTACGGGCATAGAGTCTGTAATTTTCAGCAAAACTCCTGTGCTGCACAACAAAGCCACGGCCAGTCCCCCGGTACTTTGCACCACCATGAAGAACTGTCCTGCCAAAGAAGTGGCTACGAGTTCCCATAGAGAACGTGTAAAAGACAGATGAAAGCTCAAGCTGCATTACCAAAAAATCCCACAAAGCCGAGAGGATTCCGTGCTCAACTGAACCGTCCACAACCGCTGGAAGGCCTGTGAACAGGATAAGTTGGATGAACTGTATATTTACAACTGGACCGAAAAAGTTCTTGCCGCTTGCTTCGTCTAGATTTTCTAGGCCACTCAGAGCCATATACAACCTCCCCCACAACAGGCCATATACGGTCCATATCACCATTATGTTATTGAAGTAGAACCCTACAGTGGAATGAAAGAGTGAAAGCATTCGGAAGAAATCAAGCTTACTACCCAGCCGATATATATCTCTACTGAGAGCTTGTTCCCCACTTCCACTCGCAATTTTGGCTTCGAACATTGATATTTGATTCAACCCAACGTCCCTCCCCTTGCCAATCTGGATGTACTCGTGGTGTGTCACGTTGCCTCCACGCAAGGTGCAATTAAAGCCCGCAAAAACATCCTCGCAGATGTTAATCTTTCTGGAAGCCTTGCTGATCCCACCTCGTGTCAAGAACCAAATCCTGTCGAAAACATCTGGATGGCCATAGTGCATTCGAACCTTCAAAGGGTTGGCGAGGACACGCTGTCCCGAGGTAACGAAACTTGTTTCCTGAGCAGACATAAACCAGGCAAGCGATGAAACTGAAGCAGTAAATATATGTTCCCTCAGACCTAGAATAGTGGGATTCCGGGTACCATAGAGCCTCTCAAATTCCTCCAACAAATTTGGCATCTTAAGTGCCTCCTCCATGTAGTTGTCTTGGTTCATATCAATCGTCTGGACTGCATCGCCACGTGTGAAGATAATGGCCTGATTTTGATTCTCCGGTTTACCTTCTCCTAGCTTGAAGGGACCAGGCAACTTAATTCTGTATATTTCGACTTCTTTCCGTGACTGTCTATCATACTTGACGAGAACGGAGAAATACTCCTTTTCAACCCTACCCTTACTCACCTCATCAACATATGCTACGCGTAGGGCTTCATTGTTCTTCATTAAATACGATATTTCTTCTGCTCGGGGATCCCTATTTGCCTTCTGAGATCCATACTCCTGACAGGCAACAACATAGGCATATTTCATGAGAGCAATACCTCGCTCACAGGCACAACCTTCAGAAAGCAAGCTTGTCATGCTGAAACAATCAGCATTGTCATCTAGCATTGTGGAACCCGGCTCCTGTAGGCCTTGGGAGAAATCCATATCATGATGGTATTCAAGGAAAGCTAGCAACTTCAGGGCCTTGTAATAATTCATCATTCCCCTGACAGTGCGAGCAAGCGTCTGACCTCTGTGTGATGCCCAAAGCCTGAGATCACGTAACCTGGTTGTCCAGATCTCATCAGGAGACTCCATTCCTTCCTGGCGCATCCTCTCCATGAAATTGTGCCAATCGTTGCCGTAAATTGTCTGCAGGTAAAATAAAATGGATATCCCATCTTCATTCTTTTTCTGCAGTTCTTCCTTGCTATATAGCACTTCTTCATCATAGTAAGGGGTTAGAACACTGAAAGCTTTCATTTTCCCAACTGGAGGAGCTCGTGGAAGATCCATGATTAGAGAATTGCAGAAGAAGGCAATTCGCCTTTGAGCCTCTTCACTTGCAGGAATTTTTTGCAGCGAACCCACAGGCATTAAAATCATCTGCAGGCGTCGAATTTGCTGACTGAAAATTCCATCTCTAGAATTCGGCAACTGAACAGCATTCTCAAATAGCAACCCCGCACTAGATGGAGCCAAACGATTCTCCTTCAACTGTTGATAGCTTCTCCTTTGCTTGAAAAAGTCTAGAATAACAACGTTATAAAGGACCTGTAAAGTACACACCACTTTATCAGGATCTACAACAGATCTGTTCAACAATTCAACGAGATCGGTTAAAGTTGCATGAATCTTTGGTAGAACGGTCATGTCAAACATTTCACTGAATTTTCTGTTTTGCAGCGAACGATCAATTTCATCAAACAAAGCAAGAACAATGGAATGCTCCTCAAAGTTGTGCCCTAATATCTCAAGTAATAAATGCTTGACACTGTCATAAGCTTCAATGACAGCACAACGCCTATACTCATTCTTGCATATCTTGTGCCATATCCTAGTGTCAGGAGCATCTGCAAGTCGATACGCCTCACTCAATGCAAAGAGCAGCTCGTCAGAGAGCAGAAAATGGGGCCAGCTTATAACTCGGGATGTCCAAGAAATGTTCGGCAGCTCCAGCAACTCAACTTCTCGATCCGAGATGATATCCTCCTCCCTGAAAGTCCTGATAATCTCATTCCACATCACGGCAAACTTACGCACCAAAAGCTGGTTACATTCGAGTTTCTTAAAGTATGGAGAAACCCAGTTGCTTGGATCTAACAATTTGATGTAATTGAATTTGTTGCTCCTCATTGACTCCCTCTCATACAGCATCTGCTCCTGTCGTATGAGATTAAATTTATTTGCAACTTCACTAATAATACGGTCAAACCACGACCTCAGATGCTGATTGCTTCTGATTTCACCCAACCTCGAGAACAGCCCAACTGCCACTCCAACCAGGAATGTCCAAATCGAATACCAGATTTGCAAATCCATCATATAAATCAAGACCACAGGAAACCACAACAACCCGATGGCAAGGCCATTGCAGTTGACAAAAAATTGATGCCATGTATATTTTACATTGCTAAGATGCAACAACTCTTTTGTAGGATTAATCATGGGTTGGATCTGTAGAAAGTAGCTGAAAAGGAATTTTGTCACAAGAATCAATACCCAAAACGTGGTATACTTTGCATAATCCCTCATACTTTCCCCCAAGTCACGTCCCACAAAAGTCCGGCTCATCAGCACCTCGCCCATCTTCCAATTCTTCCGAACAAGGAAGTGACCAAAAGAGGGAACACAGGACAGAGCAAATGCTGAGAGCTTAAGAAGGAAATACAAAAAAGCCAATCCGAGAAAAAATAAAAGCCGGTTGTTAGCCTCAGCAGACCACTCCCCATCCCCGTTCCTCTGTAACCAAATCCTTACATAAAACCAACCCAAAGCAGCGGTCCACGTTGCTGCGACGACATTTGTCAGCACCATGCGCATGCCGATCCACCACGTCTCTCTAGAGACCAAACCCCATTGCATGACAGAATGAAGCAGCTACTCCAGAAGGTGCAAACCACTCCAAGTCACAAATGCGCTCAAAACCCGAATCTGCACCTCCTTATTTGTCAAGGCCTGCCATGGGAACTTGTACTCCTCCTCCCAAGCAATGATAATTGCCGCTTGAATGAATAAAACCAACATCAGCCACAGCCTATAGAAACTCCTGAACAAGTTCCAAAACGACCTTTGTTCAACAAAACCAGTCTTGCCCGCATTCTTGAAAAATCTACTCTCCACATCCAAAGGCCACTTCAGCTCCTCAAAGCACCTTCTGCTCCAGAAGTACTCATTGATATCATCATAATTCCTCCATTCGTTATGCGGGGCAATCCCATTACGGCCTTTTATAACCTCTTTGTGAACAACATCATAAAGGGGCTTCACAACACCATCCAAGAATCCATTCTTCCCAAAATATTCAGGCAGCACAGGACACCCAGTGTTCGGATCAATGCTATCTTCCAAGATCATATTCAACTTCCTTGCCATGTTGTGAAATATATAACAAATGCATTCGGGCAAAAACCGCAAGTTAGCGGACTCGCCCCAGATGAGAAGATAGAGAGAGATATACAAAAGTTCATGGCAAATTGTTCCAGAGTTACCAGGACCATCAATTAGCCTTACCTCGGACTTCTCCCCCAAGAAACAGCACCAGTCCTCGTAGTTCTGGAGCAGCTTCTCACGGAAACAGTGGAGAATTCTAGGGTCAAGCGAAATGACATCGTCTTGTGGCGTTTCAGCGCTGCGCAAGTGGTGGTTGGCGAGGTGGAGGACAAGGTGCTCACGCTGATTCCGAGCGTTGTCCTCCTGGAAGCCAAAGAAGAGAGAAAGCCAGTCAAGAAGGTCGTAGTGACTCCGCCATGGTGCAAAAGGTGGTTTCCGAAGATCGACAGTGAAGGTTCGCAAGGTGGACACCAGGGTGCGGAGATCCGGCGATCGACGGCAGCGGTGATCGCCAGAGAGTTTGCTTAGTGGGACTATATTGTACACTTCTTCTAGTTCCGCTTCTATCTGGTCCATCTTTACGTGTATTTGGAAGCAGAGAGGCAGAGAACCTGAGCAGTAGCTTGCCTGTGCATCTATATCTTCAGGCAAGCAGAGTTGAGAGAGGGGGGGGACGTAAAGATCAGAATTCAGCCAGTGGGAAAGCGAGACAGAAAGTCGTATGACATGAGTCCACTCTAGTTTTATTATCAACAAAGTCCAACCCCAGAAAAGAGCTCATCTTTTCCACATCCATCGATGAACGGTTGAAGAGAGACGCAAATTCATAAGGGGCAAGAAAAAATCTATATTCGTTTCTGCATCTGGCTGAGCAGAGCAACGCACCACTCCCCTCCAAGTCTTGAGTGAAAGGGGTCTAGACGAAGCTCATTCATTAGCTGCAGGGAGGTACAAAGAACGCGGAACGTTGAATGCACGAATTACCGAATTTAAGTTCATAAAAAACATGCGTGCTGCTACTACTTTATAAATTGCATATTCGAACTAATAAATAAGTTGGGTGACAACCTCTCGATTCCCTTCGCATTTCATGGATTATAATATCTGAGGCATTCTTCAGCAGTCACCAGATAAGAACACAAGAAAGGGATGCCATCATTACCTGCGAGAAACAATCTACACAAATTTGACTGAGTCGCAAGGTGTAAGTGCCGTGTCCTCTCAAGAATACTGGCTCCGTGGTCTTCCTGATCAAGTTTCCAGGAAAAAAGACGCAACGACTCCATTTTCAACGCGTAGAGAGCGTAGTCACGGGCAGCTTTCTTTTTAGTTTCTGAAATTGCTCGATCGTCATTCCACGAGGTCAAGTAGAATCATAAGCGGCCCTAACAAAGTGCCTCCAGCTCCTAGTGGCCGAGAGAGTGGTTTTCGGGAATATTTTACAAGTGAGTCATTAAGTGTAATTGGGGATTGAAAAATACTCGAATGTTATTATCATATCCATCGTATCTTTTGTTTTATAGTGGGATTTTATATTACTCTCCCATAAACATAGGTCATAACTACTAAACTATGTCAATTTGATATTAGATTTACTTCATTCGGTCTATTTCATTATTATTATTCAATTTTAGGGTAGTTTCCTTAAGTCCATCAAATCATTTTTCTTCGAGATAAAAACGTTGAAAGTCCTAAAATTTATTAAGAAAATACAATTGAGTCTTATAATTTTTAAAAAGTGCAATTAAATCCTCAAATTTGTTACAAAAGCACCGAATCCTAAAATTTTCAACATGTGTAATCACATCTTAAAATTAACCACGAAAATGCTATTCAATCTTAAAACTTTTTCAATTTGCAATCAACGAAAGGACTTGATTAGATCAATTTAACAAGTTTTTAGACTTGATTATCCTTTCAAGATAAATTTTACAACTTAATCAAATTTTTTGAAAATTATAAGACTTAATTGTATTTTCATAATAAGTTTTAAGACTTCCCATGTGCTTATCTCAAATTAATATGGTGTACTTCGTGAAACAGGAAACATCCATCTGATTGCATTACGTGTCTACAGGAAAACCTTGCCCGATACATTGATACATTCACTCCACGCATAGACGCCAAACAGCTAGCTCGAAACATATCCTCGCAAGCTTGAACCATATCCTCGCCTGTGACTAACTTACAATACTACATGAAATAGCACATTAGAAGGAAAAAACCCATGTGCATTCTTTTCCTTACAGTGAAGCAACTTAATTGTGGGATCAAACATAATAGGCAAAGGATCCCTAGAGATAAATTGATAATCTAATCCGTGTAAGAAAGCCATTTGCTCGGATCCCCCTCAGCAACAAAGAGGAAACAATCCACCGAGTCAAAAAGTAGAGCCATCACTTCAAAAACATACGTGACGGTATGATGCATATGGTTTCGCCATTTATTCGATAAAGCCTGCAACAGCAGTCTCTTTGTAGCCCGGACTCAGAACCCGGGATACTACCCGGACCATGCTCTCTGAGGATTTCCTGAAGATGGCCCACTCAACCTATCAAGCACAGAGTTGAAATCCACCGGCTGTCCACTCTCCTCCATTCTCTGAATCACACTTAAAACATGGTCAACTCGGAAACCAATGCTCACCAACCTATCAACCAACTCATTATCGGCATGTTTCCTAATAAACTGCGGATATGCCGGATTACGAACTTGAATAGGGGGTGGTGTGGGCTGCAGATTCTGGTAGGAGATGTTTGTCTGAGGATACGTGCCTTGAGGTAAGGGAGGTTGTTGAGGCACATGGTGCATCCTTCCACTTTCACCATCGTACACCATATATGTGTTCCCAGTAGACATAGAAGGGTTTGGCCCAACAGCTCCATAACCACCATTGTTCTGCATGATGAAAGTACTTCTTATAGCCTGAGGTGGAGGCTGCTGCTGGTGCTGGTGCTGCTGAGTAGTTCTACCAGGACCACCAAATCCAACGGCCATATTCTCAGGACGACCAGAGGCTGTTGCTGGAATTCTTGAATATTGAACTGGCGTATGTACACTGCTCAGAGGTGCTTCTTTAGGAGCTAGTGTTGTCGGTTGGCTCGGTGGACAATGAGGATAGACCGTTGATGGTGCTACCATCTGGGCTTGTGCAGATGACTGTTGCTGCGGTGGTGCTGGCACCTGCTGTGGTAATGGCTGAGACCACTGCTGCTGATAATGAGAGAATGATTGAGGTGGCAATGTCTGATGCACTTGTGGCTGCATAGGCTGTGCCGGAACGCTGGATACATTTTGCAGTTGGGGAGATTGGCGAGCGCAATATTGAGGATCAGAAGGCAAATATTGCGTCTGAGTCATTTGTGTTGGGGCTGCCATAGTTTGCATCTGCACAGAAGGCAAATAGTAGGACTGTGGTTGAGACACATTTTGAGGAGGAGCCTGTGAGGTAAGTGCCCCTGGTTGTGGCTGTGGCTGTGGCTGTGGCTGTGGCTGTGGCTGCAGCTGCTGCTGTGGCATTATTTGATGAGGCAGTGCTAAAGCCAGTTGCTGATTCGATACATCAGACATACATTCAATCTTTTTGGTATCAGAGGTAGGGGATTTCCCCTCATTGGTTTGAGATTGGCTTGAAGAGGAGGAATCTTTCCGCACAAAATGAAGCTTGGCCAGTTCTTTCTGAGTTTCAGCAAGTTCTTGTTTGTCTCTCAGGATCTGAACTGATCTATGAACCTGCAACGGACAATTTATTACATTAAACAGAATAGGATGGTTACAATCACATTTCTGGAGCTCAAGCATAAAGAGAGAGGACAGAGAAAATAAGATTAACATGTGGCACAATCGTGGAACCCTACATCTGACAGATCTCAGTTGACCACCATAACCATCTCGATTCACCTTGCAGTTTCGAGCAAGATGAACTTTTCCCACAAGCAATTATCCTTAGTCAAATGACTTTATTGATGCTTAACCCATTTTCTCTGAATGTAGAGGCCTTTTATCAGGACGTTGTTCACCTTGTCGCATAGTGTCTGACAGATGTATTTGAAGAATTTTACGTTGAGTATCAAGATGGACTCTAATCCAAACTCAAAATCCCATTTCCGAATCTTTTATTAAGAAATTGTCCATTCTCAAATGAGCAATTGCATGATCCAATATAATGATCCTAGATCTCACCACACAATTTAAGAACCACAACACTCAGAGTAAGGCCATAATAAAACATCTGCGCTGTCTTACAATAAAAATCCGTAAGGTCACATAACACATCCACATGCAAGATAAATGCACAGCTAATTAAAGTCTAGAGAATCCCAATCAAAACTCAACGGGGATTTTCATAGATGCTTAGTGACAATAAAGAGAAGCAGCAAAATAAGGATTGTACAAAGAAAAAAGATTGGAAACAATTAAGCATATGAGACACAATGACTCACCTAACAAGAAAAGATATTGCTAACCAAAAACTCTACAAGGCCTAATATAGGCTTTTCTCCAACAATACACCGGCCCTGATGACATTCAAACGAAAGATGTTCACTAATATCAAATCTTGCTTACAGAGATAAGGGTATGTTGTTTTCTCAAAGTCAGTTCTCCAAGAAGTAGAACCACTCCACTAAGAAACTTAAGCCATAACTGTGAAAAAGTAACTTAACTTCTCACGGACTCTCCATGGGCCAAATATTTCCTGAAATTCGGCCAACAGTCTGATGGACTTACACGGCTGACCCCAAGCTATTAAGTACCACCATCTCAGACTGACTATGTTCTAAGGATTAAGTACAAATTACCTCTGACGAAGTGAACTATTGAATAAATCACAAGTTAATTATACAAGTACAATTATATTTTCGGAAGCAACTAACCTCCTGAACATGTTTCTCGAGAGATTTGAGCTTCACATCTGCTTCATCATGATCACGGGTCAATTCAGATCGCATTTCCCCAATTGACTTGTCAAGATTGTAGCAATATAATTCCAACTGCGACAGCCGAGAACTGATTCCCTCAAGAAAGCGCATAATACTGTCTGCATTTCTTTTCATGCTTTTCTCAACTGTGGAAACCAAGTCCTGAATTAGAGAATCTTCCAGCCGGGTACAGGAAGGGGGGGCATATGCCACTGGTCGCACGAGTCTATTTTTATGGAAATCCTGCAAAAAGAGTAACATCGAAATTTCTGAGAGAATATAAGATGGAGTACAAGACCCTTAAGGATAAATTGATTCCAAAATTGAACAGAAGATAGAAGACTCGCAACAGCAAGAATCTGCAGAAGATGAATAGAAGCCATGTCTCTAATAACGAAACCAAATAAGAAAATCTCCTATATATACTAAAGGGGCAATGCCTATGCAACGAATCTAATAATTTCGTTATATTGAAGACAGTCTCTTCAAGCAGACAGCTCTGAAATCGGCAAGTGATAAGGTAAAATCAAGACCAAACACTGCTCCATAACTTCCCCACCAGTAAATTTCTTGAACCCAGTGGCACACATGAGTATATAGTAAAGACGGCGACGACATCACCTCACATTATATTGATGGCTAGCGGTTAAAAAGAAAAAGAAAAAGGAAACCATGTTTTCAAATTCATCAAATTCTTCAGATAAAAAGTACAGAGAAGGCTACTATGTTGAAGGGAAAGTCCCAGCAAATATATTAAACTTATCTCTTCCCACCTCCAGTTTTTAAGACGATTCTAAGGATCTTTCTTAACCTCGTCCTCTCAACGACCTAATAATCCACAGATGAAGATAATGCAACCGGCGTAATTGGGGCAATAACAGCAAAAAACTCTCATTTATTCACTAATCGTATTGCACCACCCATTCCAATTCCACAGCAGAAATTAGCATAAAGCTGAGCAAACTGTAACCGCTCCAGCTCCTCCAGACACGATAGCAATCCCCACCGCACAATTCTACCGAACGAAATCATCCCCACAAGAGTCACGCCCGTTAACCCTAGAAAAAATGCACCTTCGCTTATGACCCTACATCTCCGCACACAACTACCGCAGCAAGAAACTGACACGGACACCGACACTGAAAGCTATCTAAAAACGAAGACTTTGAGCACCAAAAACGACGGGGGGTAGCTCGAGACGAGCACCTTGATGGCGGTGGTCGGGATCAGGGAATCGGAGTGGCTGCCGTTCAGAGATTCCTGGTTGGCGAAGTCGTCGTACGAGCAGAGGATGTCGTCGGAGGCGAAATCGAAGCTCTGGGACCCGGAATTGGCCCGACCCGACGACCCGGTTGCCATTTTTCTCTCGATTGCGATTGCAGGAACGGGGGCGATTCAGAGGACGAGAATCAGCTGATGGGGAGAAACAGAGAGAGAGAGAGAGAAGAGAGAGAGAGAGGAAGAGGGGTTGATAAAGGGGTGCGAGAAGAGGCGTGTGGAGAGAGAACGGACGGACGGAGGTGGGGGAGGGAAGGTTCGTGGTGCAGCAGCTGCTCCTTTGCTTGGCGAAGAGACAAGCTGAAGAAGATATACAAGGAAACCGGCTCGCGGGGCGTGGAGAAACGTGTTCAACATGTGGGGGAAATCGAAGCCCAGATTTTTTTTTATGGCCCCGTCGTTCGACGTACGAAGGTTTCGAGGATAAGAGGTGGTCGGTGGCTGTCTGACGATCCCTGACGCACGAGGATATGGCAGCGGACAGTATCGGCATCCCCCGATGTCTATTCATTTCGCGGTCAACATCGTCCGACCCTTTTCGTTTTCACATTTCTTGACTTTTCCGAATTACCCCCGCGTTTCTCTGAAATCTCCTCCCAACTCGACTGTCGGAATTGCGGCCGAATTTGCTCGTTTGCCGCCATCGATCGCCTCCGTCGGCTTCGCGATCTCCCGTCGTTACGTCGCTGCTATTGATGAGAAAGATGCTGCTGTCCACGATTTGTAGATAATGATGTTGACAGTATTGGCCTCGCCGATAAGGAGCACGAAAAACAAGCCGCTGTCGTATGTCAAGTCGTCCGAGTCACGTCTAGCCATTAGCCGCGCAAGCACGAAACCGCATCCTTGCGAATCCCGAGGGAAGATGCCAATCAAATGGGTAACACCATGGTCTGGGCCGAGCAGCAGCAGCCCCATGCTCGTGAATTGTATTGCGGGCCTAGTCGTGCAATTTCAAATGCGATTCAAGCTCGGCCTCGCCATAACAAAAAATTATAATAACAAACACTTATTATTATAAAACAACAAGAATTTGAAAGGGGATAGAGAGAGAGAGAGAGAGAGAGAGAGAGAGAGAGAGAGAGAGGTGATCCCTATTTGACCAATGAGCATCGAGATTTGCTTAACTGGACCCTCCAATTTCTGCCTTTTTAAGGAAGAGACATCAAGCGTCAAAGAAAAAAAAAAGGTAGAGACATTAAGTTAATCGTCCTCGTGATTCGTCCCCCTCTTAAACTAATATTACGCGGTGGGGGGCGCCTTTTCAGGACCAGCACATGCCTTCTCTCTCTCTCTCTGAGTCTTTTACTCCTTTCAATCTCGTTCATGCATTTGGGGATTCCCCTCTTTTCTTCCATGAAATCTGCTTCTGCTTCTTCTTTGGAATCAAACCGGGTGATCTCAAATCCTCGCGGGAGATTTCTCTTCCCGAAAAAAAAGGAGAAGAAAAAAAGCCCATTGATCCCTTTTAGTATTCCGGCAATATTGCCACGGTGACGAATCTTTGGAAGAGTGTAGTGGTCACATGATGTACTGATATAAATACATGGATATGGAATGCAATATTGATGCGGGTGGATCTGCTCATGTCTTCTTCCGCACTCGATTCTCCTTGTATGGTTTCTTTTCCAAAGAGTTGACTTTGGGGCGATGGGAGCAAATGGATCTAAAGCACATGTTTGGCCTATTCAAGATCAAGACTCTCTTTTATCTTTTTTTTCTTTCTTTTTTATGCTGAGATATAAAATCAATCCAACCTGAAGGTTTTTATTTTTATTTCTTTATTTCTTTGGTTTGGTCCTAACTTGAAAGGTCCACACGCTGTGAAACCAGACACGAGAAAACGTGGGGTTTGTTCCTTTGCCTTTGACCCTTATGATTTTCGTCCGTCGACGATGGAAACATCGAGTCATTTTCCGGTTGTGATCTGATCTCGCAATGTCAAAGGGTTAACAACGAAATAACTTTCGCATTTACTAAGCAACAATTCTCATGGATAATTCAAATGTTCGATGAGAAGCGCTGGCTTTAATGTATGAAATAAATACCGTTGCGCCGAAAATTGCTGTTATTTGACTAGCTTTAAGCTTTTATACCATATTGTTTTATAAGTTAAAGTCCACTTGAAGTTTTCTTTTTTTGAAAATTTCAAAATTTTGCATTCTTTGCCTTTCGCAAATTGATATCATGGCACGGTTATTCATTATGGTATAAGAACAAACCATATGAGGCATAAACTAGACATATCTTGAACTGATACATCATGGATTTATGGAGGCTATCGAATATGTGCAACTCTTATTTGAGTTACATGACTTTGAAGAAAATTATCCAATCTATTGCCAATTAAATATTCGACATTTTCACATTTTGCTAATCAAGTCCATTTGGCCAAGACTCGATTCGCAAAAATGCAACATGTTTTTTTTGGACAATTTTGCCCACATTGTTGTATGCATGTATTTGTAAAGGACGATTATAGGAAGCCTAGATAACTATTAAAAAAAAAAAATGTCTTCTGTCTGCATTTTGTTGCCCCACATCGCCCTGTCCGAATTGCAAACTGACCGAAATCATAAACAAAATGCAAAAGAATTCCTGACGAAACAAATGGAGCCATGCTATACCGCTAGACGCTTTGATTTCTGCGTTTTAACCCTGATTCTTCATGATCTATCTGGGACGGCCGGCATCGATCTTCAAATAAAATAAAACGAGGAATCGAATCTAAGCAAATTACTTTATTAACTTCGTCCTGAAAATTCAGAAAAATAATTATAAAAAAAAAAAAAAAGCTCGGAGTACGTTGCGTAGAACATTACATTCAAGAGGTTGAACCCGCAAAAATCGCGCCTCTCTCTCTCTCTGCCATGGCGTCACACCATTGATCATGCTTGCCATCTTCAGTCCAAAAGCTTCACAAAAACCGACCCGCCACCGCAAAACCTGCTCAAAGCCTCAAACGACGGCCGGTCCCCCCGCCGGAACCCCGACCCAATGAGCCACCGTCGCAACCCGAATCCACCCTTCAACCCGACCGGCCAAGCCCGGCCCGGCCAGCCCCCGCCCGGCGGTGGCAATCAAGAACCAACGTACAACATCATCCCGGTCCACAACGTCCGCGCAGACCACCCCTCCCTCCGCTTCCCCGAGGTCCGTGCTGCCTGCGCTGCCCTGCGCTCCGTCGGCGACCTCCGCCGGCCGCCGGGTCCCCCGTGGCGCCCTGAGTATGACCTCCTCGACTGGCTCCGCCTCTTCTTTGGCTTCCAGGAAGACAACGTCCGGAACCAGCGGGAGCACCTCGTCCTCCACCTGGCCAATCTCCAAATGCGGCTCGCCTCGCAGCCCGACAACATGGAGGCCCTGGAAGTGACCCTCGTCCGCCGCTTCCGCAAGAAGCTCCTCCGGAACTACAGCCTCTGGTGCTCTTACTTGGGCAGGAAGTCGAACGTCTGGATCTCCGACCGCCGCGAGGCTGTCTCGTACCTACAGCGCGAGCTCCTCTATGTCTCGCTCTATCTCCTTGTGTGGGGCGAGTCCGCGAACCTGCGGTTCATGCCGGAGTGCATATGCTACATCTTCCACAACATGGCGATGGAAATGAACAAGATCTTGGAGGATTACATCGACCCCAACACCGGACAGCCCGTGTTGCCTTCGGTCTCCGGAGAGAATGCCTTTTTAAAGCAAGTGGTGGAGCCTATCTACAAGACGATTCGGAAAGAGGTCAATGAGAGCAAGAATGGCACTGCGCCGCACAGTGCATGGAGGAACTATGATGATATCAATGAGTACTTCTGGTCTGGAAGGTGCTTCAAAAAGTTGGGATGGCCGATTGATCGTGGAAGTAGCTTCTTTGCGAGCGACGAGAGGAGATATCGAGTTGGCAAGACGGGGTTTGTGGAGAAGAGGACGTTTTGGAACTTGTTCCGGAGCTTCGATCGATTGTGGGTGATGTTGGTTCTGTTTCTGCAAGCTGCTATCATTGTGGCTTGGGACAACAATAAGAAGTATCCATGGGAGGCATTGAAGAGCAGGGATCTTCAAGTCAAGGTCTTGACTATTTTCATGACTTGGAGTGGGATGAGGTTCCTGCAGTCCCTGCTTGATGCCGGGATGCAGCACCGCTTGGTGTCAAGAGAAACGATGTTGTTAGGAGTGAGGATGGTGATGAAGATTGTCGTCGCAGGTGCTTGGGTAATTGCTTTTGGGGTGTTCTATGGACGGATTTGGTCAAAAAGAAACGCTGATAAGAGGTGGTCGCAAGAGGCGAACCGGAGATTGGTGTTTTTTCTTGAGCTGGCCGGCGTCTTTGTTCTTCCGGAGCTGTTGGGATTGGCCCTAATGATCATTCCATGGATTCAAAATTTCCTAGAGGAAACAAACTGGAGGATCTTCCACCTGTTTACATGGTGGTTCCAGAGCCGCATCTTCGTGGGTCGGGGCCTTAGAGAAGGTGTGGTCGATAATGTGAAGTACTCTCTATTTTGGCTACTTGTAATAGCCACCAAATTTATATTCAGCTACTTCCTGCAAATTAAGCCCATGATCCAACCCACGAAACAGCTCCTGGAACTGCGAAATGTGAAATACGAATGGCACCAGTTCTTCGGCAACAGCAACAGGTTCGCAGTTGGGCTGTTGTGGCTCCCCGTGGTGCTTATTTACCTTATGGATCTGCAGATTTGGTACTCGATCTATTCGTCCTTTGTTGGAGCAGCAGTTGGGCTGTTAGATCACTTGGGTGAGATCCGAAATCTCGAGCAGTTGAGATTGCGGTTCCAATTCTTTGCGAGCGCTGTTCAGTTTAATCTAATGCCTGAGGAGCAGCTTTTGCGAACGATAGGAAACAAGTTCGAGGATTTTCTTCACAGACTGAAGCTGAGGTATGGGCTTGGCAAGCCGTACCAGAAGTTCGAACCTAACCAGATCGAAGCGCTGAGGTTCGCTTTGCTTTGGAATGAGATCATAACCATATTAAGGGAAGAGGATATAGTATCTGATCGGGAAGTTGAGCTCCTGGAGATACCGAGGAGTGCTTGGAGTGTAAGAGTTATTTCCTGGCCCTGTTTTCTCCTTTGCAATGAGCTGTTGCTTGCTTTGGGACAGGCCAAGGAGCTAGTGGATGCTCCTGACAGGTGGCTATGGCGTAAGATCTGCAAGAACGAGTACAGGCGCTGTGCTGTGATCGAAGCATATGACAGTGTCAAGCACTTGCTGCTCGAAATTGTTAAAGTCAACTCAAAGGAGCACTCCATCCTCACTGTTTTGTTCCAAGAGATCGATCACTCGATTGAGGCTGAGAAATTTACGAAGCTTTTCAAGTTGTCCGTGTTGCCTAAGATTCACGACCAGCTATCAAAATTGGCTGAGCTATTGAAAGATTCAAAGAAAGATCTGGCCAAAATTGTACACACTCTGCAGGCCCTTTATGAGATTGCTATTAGAGATTTTTTCATAGAGAGGCGGAACAATGAGCAGCTGAAGGAGGATGGCTTGGCTTCTGGCGGTGGATTACTTTTTGTGGATGCAGTTGGATTGCCCGACCCAAGTAATAAGAAGTTCCATAGGCAAGTTCGGCGGTTGCACACCATTCTTACCTCCAGGGACTCTATGCACAATGTTCCTTCAAATGTTGAGGCGAGACGGCGAATTTCCTTTTTCAGTAATTCGCTATTTATGAAAATGCCCCATGCACCCCAAGTGGAGAAAATGCTGGGTTTCAGCGTTCTGACTCCTTACTACAACGAAGAGGTGGTGTACAGCAAAGAACAGCTTCTCAAAAAGAACGAAGACGGAGTTTGCACTTTGTTCTATTTGAAGACTGTATATCCTGACGAGTGGAAGTATTTCATAGAAAGAATGCTCCGAGAAGGAAAGGTGAAGAAGGCCGATGAGGACGATGAAACAATGGCCAAGTTGAGAGATCTTAGGCTTTGGGCATCATACAGAGGTCAGACACTTGCTCGAACAGTCAGAGGAATGATGTATTACTATCGAGCGCTTAAGATGCTGGCTTTTCTTGATTCTGCATCGGAGGTGGAAATTCGGGAATTGGTAAATAGACTGGACTTAGCGGGCCACAATGGTAGCGACAACAGTTCTAGCCCAGAAGAGTACCCTTCTTTCCAAAGTTTTAGTACTAGTATTAGTCCAGTCAATCTTTTGTCTGAAGACCATATATCTGGTACTGCTGCGATGAAGTACATATACGTGGTTGCTTGCCAGATTTATGGGTCTCAAAAGGCAGACAAAGATAACCGTGCAGAGGAAATATTGAACCTGATGAAAAACAATGAGGCGCTCCGAGTTGCTTATGTGGATGAAGTCTCCACTGGAAGGGATGAAAAGGAATACTACTCTGTTCTGGTCAAGTACGATCGGCAACGCCAGAAGGAAGTAGAACTATACAGGCTCCAATTACCTGGTCCCTTGAAGCTTGGAGAGGGAAAACCAGAAAACCAGAACCATGCGTTCATATTCACTCGTGGTGATGCTGTGCAGACTATTGATATGAACCAAGACAACTATTTCGAGGAGGCACTCAAGATGAGGAATCTGCTGGAAGAATTCAAGACTTACTATGGCATTCGGAAGCCTACCATCTTGGGGGTTAGAGAACACATCTTCACTGGTTCAGTTTCATCGCTTGCTTGGTTCATGTCAGCTCAAGAGACGAGTTTCGTCACGCTGGGGCAACGGGTCTTAGCAAATCCTTTAAAAGTTCGAATGCATTATGGCCATCCAGATGTTTTCGACAGGTTTTGGTTTCTAAGCAGGGGTGGTATCAGTAAAGCATCCAGAGTGATCAACATCAGTGAAGATATCTTTGCCGGATTTAATTGCACGTTGAGGGGAGGCAATGTCACACACCATGAGTACATACAAGTGGGTAAGGGAAGGGATGTTGGATTGAATCAGATATCGATGTTTGAGGCCAAGGTTGCTGGTGGCAATGGTGAACAGGTCCTTAGCAGAGATGTCTATAGGTTGGGGCATCGGCTTGACTTCTTCCGGATGCTATCCTTCTTTTACACCACCGTTGGATTCTTCTTTAACACAATGATGGTCATCTTGACAGTCTATGCATTTTTATGGGGCCGGCTCTATCTTTGCCTAAGTGGGCTTGAAGGTGCCGCTGCAGGCAACAGCAATAACAATAAAGCACTTGGTGCAATTCTAAATCAGCAATTTATCATCCAACTCGGTCTATTCACTGCACTCCCTATGATAGTCGAAAATTCCCTTGAGCATGGATTTCTTCAAGCCATATGGGATTTCTTGACCATGCAGCTCCAGTTATCATCTGTTTTCTACACGTTTTCTATGGGAACCCGTGCCCACTACTTTGGCCGGACCGTTCTTCACGGTGGTGCGAAATATCGTCCCACAGGACGTGGATTTGTCGTGGAGCACAAAAGTTTCGCAGAGAACTACAGGCTCTATGCGCGTAGTCACTTTGTGAAGGCAATTGAACTCGGCCTAATACTCACAGTTTATGCATTACAAAGCACTATTGCGAAAAACACCTTCACTTACATAGCCCTGACCATCTCAAGTTGGTTCCTTGTTGTTTCATGGGTTATGGCTCCTTTTCTGTTCAACCCTCTGGGTTTCGATTGGTTGAAGACAGTGTATGACTTCGATGATTTCATGAACTGGATATGGTTCTGCCGTGGTGTGTTTACTAAAGCTGAAGAGAGTTGGGAAGTCTGGTGGTATGAGGAGCAAGATCATCTAAGAACAACAGGTCTTTGGGGAAAACTAGCAGAGGTAATCTTGGATCTCCGCTTCTTTTTTTTCCAGTATGGGGTTGTATACCAACTCGGAATCTCAGCTGGAAGTAAAAGTATTGCCGTTTACTTGCTCTCTTGGATTTGCATTTTCGTAGCTTTTGGGGTCCATGTGCTTATATCACATGCGAGGGACAAATACGCGGCAAGATTACACATCTATTATCGACTTGTGCAGTGCCTTGTAATTACACTAGGAACACTTGTGTTAGTTGCTTTGCTGAAGTTTACGCAGTTCAAGTTAGTTGACATTTTTACCAGTTTGCTGGCATTTCTCCCCACTGGATGGGGCCTCATATTGCTAGCACAAGTTCTTCGACCAATTCTGCAGCGCACTAGGATCTGGGACAGTGTTGTTTCCGTGGCTCGACTCTATGACATAATGTTTGGAGTAATTGTCATGGTTCCGGTAGCTGTGCTGTCATGGATGCCTGGGTCTATGCAGACACAGATTCTATTTAACCAAGCATTTAGTCGAGGACTCCGGATTTCACAGATTGTCACTGCAAAACAACCGAAGGTTCACTTATGATTTTGAGGAGATTTTGTTGCCAGACAATTCAGAAAGACTGATTAGGCTTGCTTAATAGTCTGTTCCCTTGTTTCTCTTGTTTTTATTAATAGAAATCCATTTATCTGTACTGTAGCATGTATGAGATGTGGCTCTTTGACATGATGATGGTGCACACATTTCCTTTTTGCCCTCCTTGGTTTTAATTTCTTCCAACTGTCCCTGGCTTCGTGCTGTCCTAGGATGAACTCACTTTTTAGAGTAAAACTTTTTAAGCACCTAAGGTCAAACAAGGTGGGCAAGTCAAGCTTTTTAAGTCCTCTTTTCTTAAATGGGTAGTGAGTTCTGGAATGGTAAAACTGCTGGAATGAAAGATTCGAAACTCAAACACGAGCCCAGAGATTTTCAGAGCATTGATTAAGCTAGGCCCTTGAACTAGTTGAGTTGGGGTTAAGTAGCTTCTGATTAGAGAATATATGCAGTTTCTGCTGTTCTCAAGTGTTTCTCTTAGCTTAGACTTTTAAAGAACATGAACTACTGAGGGCTTTCCTGCTATGTAAGTTCCGGATGGAATATAATCCTTGCACGAACATGAACTACCGATTCCTTTTCCGTACCACATCTTCTACATCCATGGAATGCGCCATCCCATTTCCTTCCTATCATGGAGTTCGTTATAGAAATGGTTTACACCTTGTTTGAAACGCTGAACATGATAGCAAGTAAAAGATCAATAAAATAACGCCATCTTCAGCGTTTTACTGGTGACATCAATGAAGTGGGAAAAAGATACTATTAGTCTTATAACTTTTGTATCACGTTACTTTGGTGTGCAAACTTATTATTAGATCACTTGACTACCACTTTTTTTATATAAAAAAAATGAGAACTTAAATACCATCGTCGATTTGGGATGTTAGAAATCTAACGTGACTATATTTTATAAATTTTTCTAGCTGACATGGCTTGTCGACACTCCAAGTCAGCATTAATAGCCTTAGATGATGTCATTGAACATTTTTTTTTTCCAAATATAAATCCTAATATGGACAAATCAAGCAATTGCTCCAAATTCTTCAAACGCTAATTCAAACAAATTAAGTAATTTTCCCAAATTCTTCGAACCCCCAAAAATTCTTCAGACCCTAATTTGAAATGCGATTTGGTCCGGATGTCGAGAGCACAACTTCGCCAAGACACGGCCATCCTTGGTGATGTCGAGCATGGAGCAGGCCCACTCCGACAACGCTCGTCCAGGAACATGAACTTCACAAGGCCGAGCTGATCAATGGCAAAAATTGAGCTCATGAGGACGCCATTGGGGGCAATGAGGCCATAAACCTAAGAGGCGAGGTCCAAGTTGTCGGAGTCAAGGACGGTGTCAATCCAGCCATGGTAGGGAGAGGAAGTAGGATTATCGCCAAAGTCGAAGAGCTTGCAGATAAGAGAAGGAAAGCGGAGGGAGAAGAAGCGATAGAGAGATTTGTGTACTTTGGGAGAGAGTTAAAGAGGATACGACGTGGTTTAGGTATAGAAATGTCTAGTCATAATCCACGTCGAACTATTTTATTTATTTATTATTATTATAAAGAACCAAGTGTGAATTAACATTTAATTAAAAGGCAGGTAAAACTTCTTGTTGGATTTCATCATCGGAAGTACTTAAGTGATCATTTTTATGTGATTTGGCTCTTAAGTTATATGACGAAAAGTTTTACCACCAAAGCAAGCATCATAAGAAAGTCATGGCATTTTTAGTATACTTTTCTCTAAAGAAGTTTCTTGAAGATACTCTCCGGGATTGAAATCTATAGGAATTGAAAATAAACTGACAACAAACAAATGTTACATATAGTGACTTGCTGTAATATCCCTAAATTAGAAAAATCTGTGCCTCTGTTGGTGTCTGAGTCTCTACATATGCAGAGATGATCTCCACATCGACCGAATTCCTTTCCTATTATACGTGGAATTTAGACAATACTTAAAAACAAGCCGAGAAGAGCAAGAAACAGACACGAATGAAACAAAGCAAAGTGAAAACTAATGTTGGCTGGCGGTATCACCTACAGAAAGGGTGAATAGGTGATTTCAAGAAAACTCAACAAAATAGTACAAAATTAAAATAATCAAGTTCGATATAAACTAAACCAAGTGAGACAAAGTATAGATATATGCACAAACTGGTTATATCAAACAGCCTAGTGTAGTGCTTCTATCAGGCAATAAGTGAATATAGTAGGGAGATAGAGAAAATGCACTCAGAGCTTATGGTGGTTTGGCTTGGGGTAAGCTTACGTCCACTTTTTTATATTAATGACATGCTGGTTATATTCCACTAAAAATCTTCCTGAAGTTATAGTAGTAAATGATGTTTATGCTCAAGCACTTCTCCGCGAAATCAATGCTGCTTATATCCAAGCTAATAAATCTCATTATTTTACACCCAAGCACAAGCTCTCACATTACCAACACATCTCAATAAATTATAATATGAGGCTCTTAAACAATAATGTAAAGAATGTTAAAGCTCTATCAAAATTTGGAATTATGAACTCTCGATCTCTTTTTCCTCTTCAACGTATTGATTTCCTTTTATACTCCTTGCCATCCAAACTTCCTGTTGGACAATCTTCAAGAGGATCAATCTCCAAACTAATTGTTTGACAATTGTTGAGAAGATCAATTAGCAATCGAAGTCAATTAATTTAAATTCCCGAGATTTGTTCGTCCATCCAGTCAAATCTTGGTTCCAAAAAATGGAGTGCTTCAACTATGAAAAATATCTAAACTTCGGGATGACTGTGAATCAACACCAAGTTATCTCACATGATTTAATATTTCACATAAATAATCTTGGTTAAGCAGTATATTCTAAATTAGGAATCCATATTAGGTTACAAGCTATCAAGAAAAGAAATAAAATATCTTAAGATAATAATCTTGAAGTTTGTGACAAGATTGTTGTTATAGGTTAGTTTGAGTGTGATACTTATATCTGCAGTTTTGGTTACATCTAGCTTTCAGTTTTATGATCATATCAAACTTTCGCTCGGCTTCTACTTATATGCGTCTTTCGTAGCAATTACTGATATCTACTCACTATGTTGTTGATATCCACGTAGTACATTGTTGATATTCATGCAGTATGCTAATTTATTTAGCTTCCACAATATTATGCTAATATCCATTTTATGTAGGCTTCCGGTACATCAACCTTTATGCTAATATTCAACTCCACTCTAACTTCTATCTTTTGGTCCTTCCAAGTATATTAGCAATTGTGGCTCTACCTCACTGTTCACCTATCCATGGTATCTTCAAGCTTTACCAAACTTTCCATTCTAGGCTTGTTCACCTTCTACTCAAGTACCTCAAGCTTATAGACAACTCCACATCCAATTCCTTGTTCATCATTAATAAAATACTGTACTTCTCATGTTTAGACAATCCTATTAGGACATCATTTGCATAACAACCTATGGTTTTTCACTTAATAGCTAAGGGTGACCAGTTTCAAGGTGGGCAGTTTCCACCTTGAAATTGGGAATCACCCACTAAAAATTAGTTCCATAGAAAGGAAATCGGGAATCATCCACTAGCTCTATAGACCTACTATGGAGAATCAAATTACCAGTCTAGTCCGGTTCCGGGTGGATCTATGGAACTGTTCTAAAATATTTCAAGCAACTCCTATTAAATTTAGGAAATCTTAAAATCCAATACCATCTCGATCAAAAAAAAAATACTAAAACTAAAAAAAACCAAAAAAGATGCAGCACAACAAAGGCATCCGCACATTAACACTAGAGAGTAAAAATTGTCAAAGGATAACGAGCTGTAAAATGAACTATCTCCTCGGAGGAAAGGGAGGAGGAAAACAACACCTCAAAAAGCAATCGCGAAGGAGTAACAGCTTTTAGTGATCTGAAGAAACATGACAGCTTTTAGTGATCTGAAGAGCCTGGGCCGAACAGCAATCACGAGACGAAGGCCCAAATCCCGAAGGCCCAGGCCTAGGCCAGAAACAAAAGCCCGAGCTCAAGCCCGCGATCTGGAAATCCACTGGCGCCAACACCTTCCCTTCGTCACTTCCCGCCAGATGAACAACACCAAACTACATGCCAATATCGCCACGGTGATCCCTCCAGGGCCGGGCAAGTTACACGGCGGCAGCCTCCCCCGGCCACGCTTCCACGAGGACGACGCTGGCAGGGCGAGCCCGCTGGTCCCTGTCCTCGACCTGCTCCTCTCGTGGCCCATCGAGGCTCCCCGGTCGACGGGTGGCCTCAACTTCCAGCGCCTCCACCTCCAGGGCAGCGTCAAGAAGCTCTTATCCGAGGGCAAGATCTCAAAGCCTCGAAACTCCAGATTGATTCTAGGAGTTGACTTTTGGACGATATAAGTGGAATGGAATCTTGAACACGTGTTTTTGGCCTCCGTACAAGACTCTCTCTTCTTTTCTCCTCTTATGCTTAAATATAAAATGAATCCAACTTTGGGGGGAGAGTAAAAACCAAAAAGGGTTCAAAATCCCTCTTGACTTAAAGGTGAAGTTTCATCCGTTGCCTTTGACACTTACGACATTCATGCGTCAACGATTCTAACTTTCAAGAAAAAATAAAACCAAAATCGCATTTATTAAGCAACGATTCCTTTCGACAATTAAATTTCACGCGGAACACGTTGGACCGATACATGCTCCTTGAGAAGCGCTTGCTTCCTGCCTCTCCATGTATGAAACAAATATCTCTCTCTTTTTCTTTTTCTTTTTTTGGAATTTCAAAATACTTTCCATTTATCCACTAATTGATATAATATGGCGGTTAATTACTTCGATGTGGGGTCAACCATGGATGTGTGTATAAACTAACGGTTAGTGTAGGATGATTATGGTGGACTTATATAACTGTAATCAACATGTCTTTTACTTGTCTGCATTTTGGTGCACTATGCCACTCTCCGTCCAAAAGTTGCAAATCAGTCAAAGTCATATTAAAATGCGAAAAATCGTGATAAAACAAATGGAACCAATCGCTAGATCCTGTGATTACTATTTCCACCCTCCTCCTTAATGATCTACAGATCAGACTGCATCCATCTTCTAATGAAATCATAGGAGGAATCGAATCTGAGTAATTACTTTAGTAACTTTGTCCTAAAAATTCAGATTGAAAACTCAAAGCACTTGCGTAGCACCATCACGTTTTAACGTTCTATCCCGCAGAAAACGCGCCACTCTACCTCTCTCCCCCCCTCTTTCTATCTCAGCCATGGCGTGAGCATTGATCATGCTCTGTCATCTTCAGTCCAAAAGCTTCACCAAAACCGACCCACCACCGCGTAACCGGTTCAAAGTCTCAATCGACTGAGCCCCCCACAGAAACCTTAACCCGATGAGCCACCGTCGCAACCCGAATCCACCCGTTAACCCAACTGTTCGAGCCCGGCCCGGCCAGCCGCCACCTCGTGATGTTGATCGAGAACCGCCGTACAAAATCATCCCATTCCCCACCGTCCGTGCTGACCACCCCTCCCTCCGCTTCGCGGAGGTCCGTGCGGCCTGTGCCGCCCTGCGCTCCGTCAGTGACCTCCGCCGGCCGCCGCGCTCCCCTTGGCGCCCTGACTATGACCTCCTCGACTGGCTTCGCCTCTTCTTTGGCTTCCAGGAGGACAATGTCCGGAACCAACGGGAGCACCTTGTCCTCCACCTCGCCAACCTCCCCATGCAGCTCGCCTCGCAGCCCGACAACATGGAGGCCCTCGACGTCGCCGGCGTCCGCCGCTTCCGAAAGAAGCTCCTCCGGAACTACAGCCTCTGGTGCTCTTACTTGGGCAGGAAGTCGAACGTCTGGATCTCTGACCGCCGCGAGGCCGTCTCGTACCTACAGCACGAGCTCCTCTATGTCTCGCTCTATCTCCTTGTGTGGGGCGAGTCGGCGAACCTGCAGTTCATGCCGGAGTACATTTGCTACATCTTCCACAACATGGCGATGGAAATGAACAAGATCTTTGAGGATTACATCGACCCCAACACCGGACAGCCGGTCTTGCCTTCGGCCTCCGGAGAGAATGCTTTTCTAAAGCAAGTGGTGGAGCCTATCTACAAGACGATTCGGAAAGAGGTCAATGGGAGCAAGAATGGCACCGCGCCGCACAGTGCATGGAGGAACTATGATGATATCAATGAGTACTTCTGGTCTGGAAGACTCTATATCCTGACGAGTGGAAGTATTTTATAGAGAGAATGCTCAGAGAAGGAAAGGTGGAGAAGGCCGATGAGGACGATGAAACAATGGTCAAGTTGAGAGATCTTAGGCTTTGGGCGTCATACAGAGGCCGACACTTGCTCGAACAGTCAGAGGAATGATGTATTACTATCGAGAACTTAAGGTGTTGGCCTTTCTTGATGTTGCATCGGAGGTGGAAATTCGGGAATTAGTAAAAAACCTGGACTCAGCGGGGCACGATGGCAGCAGGAACAGTTCTAGCGCAGAAGTGTACCCTTCTTTCCAAAGTTTTAGTACTAGTATTAGTCCAGTCAATCTTTTGTCCGAAGACCATATATCCAGTACCACTGCGATGAAATACACATACGTAGTCGCTTGCCAGATTTATGGGTCTCAAAAGGCAGAAAAAGATAATCGTGCAGAGGAAATATTGAACCTGATGAAAGACAATGAAGCGCTTCGTGTAGCTTATGTGGATGAAGTCTCCATTGGAAGGGATGAAAAGGAATATTACTCTGTTCTGGTCAAGTACGATCGGCAACGCCAGAAGGAAGTAGAACTGTATAGGGTCCAATTGCCTGGTCCCTTGAAGCTTGGAGAGGGAAAACCGGAAAATCAGAACCATGCGCTCATTTTCACGTGTGGCGATGCTGTCCAAACTATCGATATGAACCAAGACAACTACTTGGAGGAGGCACTCAAGATGCGGAATCTGCTGGAAGAATTCAAGACTAACTATGGCATTCGGAAGCCTACGATCTTGGGGGTTTAGAGAACACATCTTCACTGGTTCAGTTTCATCGCTTGCTCGGTTTATGTCAGCTCAAGAGATGAGTTTCGTCACATTGGGGCAACGTGTCTTGGCTAATCCTTTGAAAGTTCGAATGCATTACGGCCATCCAGATGTTTTCGACAGGTTTTGGTTCCTAAGCAGAAGCGGTATTCGCAAAGCATCCAGAGTGATCAACATCAGTGAGGATATTTTTTGGCCGGATTTAATTACACGTTGAGAGGAGGCAATGTCACACACCATGAGTACATACAAGTGGGTAAGGGAAGGGATGTTGGATTGAATCAGATATCCTTAGCAGAGATGTCCATCGGTTGGGGCATCGGCTTGACTTCTTCCGGATGCTATCCTTCTTTTATACCACTGTCGGATTCTTCTTTAACACAATGATGGTCGTCTTGACAGTCTATGCATTTTTATGGGGCCGGCTCTATTTTTGCCTAAGTGGGCTTGAAGGTGCCGCTGCAAGCAGCAGCAATGACAATAAAGCACTCGTTACAATTATTAATCAGCAATTTATCATCCAACTCGGTCTATTCACCGCACTCCCTATGATAATCGAGAATTCCCTTGAGCATGGATTTCTTGGAGCTATATGGGATTTCTGGACCATGCAGCTCCAGTTGTCATCTGTTTTCTACACTTTTTCTATGGGAACTCGTGCCCACTACTTTGGCCGGACCATTCTTCATGGCGGTGCGAAATATCTTCCCACAGGACGTGGATTTGTCGTGGAGCACAAAAGTTTCGTAGAGAACTACAGGCTCTATGCGCGTAGTCACTTTGTGAAGGCAATCGAACTTGGGCTAATACTCACAGTTTATGCATCACACAGCCGTACCGCGAAAAAGACCTTCACTTACATAGCCCTGACCATCTCAAGTTGGTTCCTTGTTGTTTCGTGGGTTATGTCTCCTTTTCTGTTCAACCCTTTTGGTTTTGATTGGTTGAAGACGGTGCATGACTTTGACAATTTCATGAACTGGATATGGTTCCGCGGTGGAGTGTTTACTAAAGCTGAAGAGAGTTGGGAAGTCTGGTGGTATGAGGAGCAAGACCATCTAAGAACAACAGGTATTTGGGGAAAACTAGCAGAGGTAATCTTGGATCTCCGCTTCTTCTTTTTCCAGTATGGGGTTGTATACCAACTCGGAATCACAGCTGGAAGTAGAAGTATTGCCGTTTAGTTTCTCTCCTGGATTTGCATTTTCGTAGCTTTTGGGGTCCATGTGCTTATATCACATGCCAGGGACAAGTACGCGGCAAGAGAACACATCCATTATCGACTTGTGCAGTTTATCGTCGTTACACTAGGAACACTTGTGTTGGTCGCATTGCTGAAGTTTACGCAGTTTAAATTTATTGACATTTTTACCAGTTTGTTGGCATTTCTCCCCACTGGATGGGGCCTCATATTGATAGCGCAGGTTCTTCGACCACTTCTCCAGCATACTAGGATCTGGGATAGTATTGTTTCTGTAGCTCGACTGTATGACATAATGTTTGGAGTAATTGTCATGGCTCCTGTAGCTGTGTTATCTTGGATGCCCGGGTCTATGCAGACACAGATCTTATTTAACCAAGCGTTTAGTCGACGGCTCCGGATTTCACAGATTGTCACTGCGAAAAAAGTGAAGGTTCACTTATGATTTCGAGGAGAGTTTTTTGCCAGACGTTTCAGAAAGGCTGATGTGACTTGCCTAATGGTCTCTTCCAATGTTTCTCTTGTTTAATATGTGATTCATAAGGGATCCATTTATCTGTAGCTTGTGAGGAACTTTTCCTGTTTAGGAGACGTAACTCTGTTGATAACCCTTTGACATAATGATGATCCACTGATTTCTTTTCGGTCCTTCCTGCTTATAATTCCTTTTGACTGTCACTGGCTTGCTGCTGTCCTAGGATGAACTTTCACTTTTTCGACTCGGTGTTGGAACTCTGGCTGTAACTTATCAAGAGCAAATACTTTCCAAGCACCTAAGGTCAAAGTAGGTGGGCAAGCAAAGCTTATTTATTTTTATTATTCCCTTTGGTTTTTATATGATGGCTAGTGAAGCTTTTAGTTCTGGAATTGTAAATCCGCTGGAATGAAGGATTGGCAACTCAAACACGAGCTCGGAGATATTCAGATTATTGAATGAGCTGAGTCCTTGAACTGGATGGATTTTCGGTGGGTTGGGGTAAAGTTGCTTCTGGTTTGAGAATGCGTGCTGCTTCTGCTATTCTCATTTTTTTTCCTGTTAGCTCACACTGTTAACAACATGACCAAGTGAAGCGTTTTCCTGCTATGTAAATTCGGAGTGAAGTAATCCTAGCACAAACTTTGTTATTGTCCACGAACGAGCGATTCCTTTTCCGTACCACATTTACTGCATTCCTGGAATGCGCGTCACCATTTCGTCAGTTCTCTCTAGAAATGATTCACACGTTCTGTTTGAAACACCGAACATCTTCTCAGCAAGGGGATGATAGCAAGTGAAAGATCAATAAAATAATTGCATCTTTGGCGTTGACTTTAGCCGGTTCTTGACATCAATGAAATTGCTTGAAGAAATCCTCACGAACTGGACATAGAAGAGTAGTTTGTAACTGGATCGCACATTAAACTGGCAACAGCCAGAGGTTGCATAAAGAGAATTTGCCCTCGTATCACTGAAGTAGAAATATCCTTGCCCATGTCGGTATCTGATGAATCTCTGCATATGCTGCGTGGACCTGCACATCGACTGAATTCCTTTACTGTCACACGTAATAAGCTGTCGGAATTCAGACAATACCTGGAATAGAAAGCAAGGTGAAAACGTGAACGAAGAGGTTGAAAAAACAAAACTTTACATCTCAGAGAAAAAGCCCAGGCCCAAGACCAAGCCCAAGCCCAAGATCTTGTAATCCATTTGGCGCCAACTCTTCCCGCCCTCGCTTCCCGCCAGGCGACCCCCCGCGGCGGCCTCTCCTCCTCCTCTATAAACGAAACGCCCCGCCGGGCATCTCGTCATTTCTCGCAGCGCCACTGCCGCAGATCTCTCTCTCTCTCTCTCTCTCTCTCTCTCTCTACATACCAAGATCGCCATGGTGATCCCTCTAGGCCCCGGCAAGTTCTACGGCAGCAGCCTCCCGCGGCCGCGCTTCCACAAGGACGGCGCCGACCGGGTCTGCCCGCCCGTCCCCGTCCTCGACCCGCTCCTCTCCTGGGCCAACGAGGCTCACTGGTCGATGGGCGGCCTCAGCTTCCAGCGCCTCCGCCTCCAGGGCCGCATCGAGGGCAGCATCCAGAAGCTCCGCGCCGAGCGGGAGAAGTCGGTCCGGGCCATGGCCAAGATCTCCAAGACCAAATCCAAGGCTTCGGATCTCAAACCCTCGAAACCCCGGGTCGACGACGGCGGCAGGAAGAGGGCCGGCTCCGTCTCCCCGCCTCCGGCGCCTGTGGCGGCGAAGAGGAGGAGGTACGTGGCTTTGGTCGACGACAGCGAGGGAGAAGAGGAGGAAGAGGAGGCGGAGCGGAAGGGGGAGGAGAGCGAAGTCCGCGAGGAGAAGAAGAGGCCCGCGAGGAAGCTCTACGAGGAGTTCGATCGGGTGGCCAAGGATAGCGAGAAGGCTAAGGGTAAGGGCTCCGATGCCGCTTCGCCGAGGACGCGGGCGAAGAGAGGCGGAGGCGGCATCGGTGATGAGGTGATGAGGGTGGTTGAGGACGTGAACAGAGAGGTCGTGGAGGAGGGCATTGGCAAGAAGAAAAAGATGCAGAAGAAGAGCGGTGGCGAGGGCGCGAAGAGGGTTTCTCCGAGATCGGCGAAGGGCGTGGAGACTAGTCCCGGCGGCGCGACTGCGATCAGAACTTCTCCGAGATTGGCCAAACGTGGATAGATTATGTGAATTTGTGCTTGTGTGATTTGATCTGTCCTAGCTCGCGTTCAAGCCCGGTGTAATAGGATTTCTCTTATGTTTCTTGTTTTTTCCCTATTTTTGGTTTCTTAGTTTCTTGTTTTTGTTTTTATTTTTTCCCTGTTTTAGGTTTTTAAGCGGCTTGATGACTAACCCATCTAAATAAAAGACTGAGGAAACAAGTTTCTTTGCGGATGCTGATCTGTAGTCTTACTTTGCATGTAAGTTATATGCTTAACCGGGTTTCTTCTTCAACTGATAAATCTAAATCGTCAGTGGAGGATTACTGCGATGTGATTACGGCTGGCGAAAGGGATGTAGTTTCTACTGCAGAAATGGTGAACTTAAATCCCCTGCCTTAAACGTTCTCTGGTTTAGAATCGTTGCGAAAGGGTCGCAATGCCCTCGTTTCGACTCGGATCTATACCCACGAGCTTATGTTCTGATGGGACCCGTAACTGCAGGTGTTTTGCAGTTGGGGGTTTTGCAAGGCGTCCTCAAATTATAACGAAGTATGAAAGTTCTTGCTACCCTTAGGATACAGCATTGGCCACAACTCAGGATGATGCTGATCCACTTTGCCTATGAATGGAACGACCCACTAGTCTAGCAGCTGGCAAAACATGCCTGAAGTTTCAGAACAATAGTTCAAGCCTGCTATTATCATTTACCTTTGCACAAAACAAATGAATTCAAACCTATCCCCAGCCCCAGATAAGGGAATGAAGAATGAATGTGGGAAATTCACCTTTTCTATACTCTAGTCAGATTGATGATATCTTTGGATATACAGGAAAGGGGAGTCTCTTTATGCCAGACTTTGCTTCTTGGGTTGGGCGCCGGTTCTGTCATTCATGAACAGCTCAACATACCTACATTCTCTTACCAGATCCTGTAGCTGATTGTGCTGTATATATTCATATAGTTCACTTACTGTGAACCCCATAGCAAACGAGGAGAGCGGGGAGCAATGCATCAACTTCACATTCTATAGTGACCCAAAGCCATGTCATTCCCACTAGATGGATTTTGCTATGCTATTATATTATCTTCATTTGTCCTGCAGGCACAGTTCTCTCAAGCTTCCCTTCAGTTGGTTTAATCCACGGAGAGCAGCCACTCTGCATGAATGTTCCGTGATCAGTTGATATGTAGATGATCTTTGCCATGGAACAATCCCGAAATCGTCGTTGTATTCTTCCATCCCTCTGACCAAGAACTGCCACACAAAAGAACCTGCCCCTGCCCCGTTCTTCCTGGCAGATGCATAGATTTCGTCGAAGATTGTCTTGAAAAACCGATCCCGCTGAGATGGATGGAAGTTTGGGTTCTGGTTTGAGTATCCAAATTCAGTGAACATGACTGGCTTTTTCAGTTCCCTGTCACCATCATCAATGTGGGAACGCACCCATTTTGAGACAAACTTTAGTGACTCCTCGAATTCTATCTCATGAAACCTACCAAAAAGAGATGAAACCACAAAACTTGCCACTTAATTTTCCATTTGAATGAAGATACAACTGTTCATTATTGAATTGATTCTGATGGAATTTGTACCAGTGGTCAGGGTAGATATGAGCTGAAGCGAAATCAATATTCGGGAGATTGGAATTACGAACAAAATCTGACCCATAAAGGGCTGCCCAGTCTGCCGGGTTCACAGTTAAACTTTTGGGGTTTTTAGGACCATAAAATCCTTCAAGGCCTACGGTCAGTAGATGCTTCTTGTCAATTGATCTTACAAATGTTGACATTTCCTCTAACCAGTCCTGCAATTAAGATCATTAAATTATTTGGATATCCTCCTAACAACCAGTAATTCAAGGAGTTTACAACAATACAGATCGCCCCCATGAAGCTATATAAGAAAAGAAAACCAAATGTTTGTATAGTTAGAAGATCCCAACCTCGAGCAATCATTTTGTCAACCTAAACTGGTCAGCTAAACCAAAACAAGCGCATATCCATAGTTCAAACATTTCTTTTAGTTGTTTAAGGTTATCATTAAATGTTATAGAGTATTAACAATATGGATTCAACTTGAAGCTTTTTTTTTTCCATCAAAAATTTCTAGAGGTTGGCAAATACAAGTAAAACAGATGCACCGCCAGCATCCCTTCAACATCTGCATAGTTCCAGCAAAACAGTGCACAACACCGTGATCCAGAACCACATATGTTGTAGCATTCGCACCAATGATGAATTTTGCACAAGTCCAATTACCATTATGCTGTTTATTGAATAAAACAAAGTACAATATTGTGATTAAGAAGCTCTCATTTTGAAGTAGCATTCACCCCAATGAGAAATTTGCACCAGTCTAATTACCATTGTGCTGTCAACTGAAAAAGTGACGCTAAATGGTAGCAAAGAAAGGGCTTTAAAAGTAGGAGCCTTACCTGAAGGGTGTCCCCTGCAGGATCTGTCATACAACGGGGTTCGTTCATCAACTCCCATCCAAATATGGTTGGATCATCTCTATATTCGATGCCAGTAATGGTATTCTTCCTGGTTAACACAGCCTACAGAAAATAGAGACCTTCACTTTTGCTCCATAATTGCAAAACTACTATGCATGCAGTATCAAGGGCAGGGAAAAAGGGTTGTATCTATAGCAACAGAAAGATAAGCCTGTCTTAATAGTAAATTAAGCACTGCAGACACACACCAAGCAAAAAACATGGTGCTTAGTTTTTTTTTTTCTTTTTTTTGGGTGTGGATGGTGCTTAGTTTATTCAATCATACTAGCTACGATTTCTAGAAGCATTTATTGCTTAGAATAACCGTTCTCTATCTAAATTCAACATCCACTAGCTTGACTTCAGTAAGAAAGGAATCAGAAAAGCCATATTCCTATTTATGTGTAAAATCCTAAAGTATTTTTTACTCTGACAAGTGGACTCTTCTATGCTGTCAGGCCAATTCCATAGATATCTTGCTTGTTCTCTGAAAAAAAATGCCATGGGATAGGAAAAACAGAACATCTTGATTATTCAGATAGAGGCAATCAAAGCATTCTTGTCAGGTGAGGCAGAAATTACCAGCAAGTAACTACCTTGACATAATTTTTGTAGTACTGACGAATGGAAGGATCATAGAAAAAGGAATCATTGGACGAGCTCAATCCAATGCCTTCTTCCCACGCCCACTTGACATATTGAGTCTTTCCGCCAAATGCTTGCAAGTTATTAACTAAACTGAGAAGCAACCTGATTCCATGTTGATTTGCTTCTGCAATTACAAGATCCAGAGCCTGCCGCACAATGCCGACATTAAATCAGAAATCAATGACAAGTACAAAAAACAGAATATAGCTGGACGGCTCCAATTAAAAAAATCTGAGAACCGAATCTTTCATGGAGTTAATTTAAAATTTATCTTTGCTATGCTGACCATTTTTTGTATCAGCAATTTAGTAGTCATCGCAATGTTAAAGAGGTAGCTGTTTCCACCCATGAATAGAATTTTTCACCTTCAGGATATCTTAATTTAGATTGTTCCTCCAATGCATGTAGCATTCCACTAGAGATGATGTTATAGTATGAAGTGACTCAAGCTGCAAAAAGCATACCACTGCAAATAATAATGGAAGTCTGCGATTTAGTGCTGAAAAAACGGCGATGGGTTTTGCCTCATTCAAGAAGTTATTAAAGGGAAAGAAAACTACATAGAATTGGAATAGATATAGTCATTAATTTGGACTGTGCTTCTCTAAATAAAGACAATAACTCTCCAGAATAACTTTACTACTCTTCTTGAGGGGAAAAGAATCACTTGAACTAGAGAATGCATTGGGTGCCATGGCTCATATTGGGTGGATTTGCTTTATTCAAAAAGTCAATTTTAGATGTTAAGCAATCTCCATCGGTCCTCCAGTATGACCTCATGGATTACCTTCTCAGTCCTTAAGCTGCTAATCTTCTTCTTTCCCCTCGTTTGGGTAGCAAGCACCGTAACTGACATTTAATCTAGCTCACTCCAAACCATTTCACTTTATTTCTAAGACCTACTTACATAGAGTGCCATCAAAACTTAAAGCCCAAACATAACTGAAGAAGATCGCAGCAGCAAATAAAAAGGAATCCTGGATCTCACTGACATGTTAGCATTACAGATATAATAATGACTTGACGAATAGAATAATGGATAAGGAATTAAGAATAACCATGATTGTTTAATTAACGGATGCCAATCGGCACAATTTAAGAATTATTCTTACCTGAAACACTCCCTCATCAAACTGACCAGGGGAAATCTGAAGAGCATGATAAGTGTTATCATTGAAGGCCCAGGTCCTGCAAACCGTGAGACCCATCCGCGCACCAGCTTGCAGCACCGTCCTAACCCTAGGCCTGCTGTATTCGTCAACCGCCTGATCCATCAACCAGTAAGAATTCCACCCATTCACGTAGAAAACTTTACCATCGACCACAAACTGTGTCCCATTTCTTCCCACGAAGTCCATCCTCTTCCCCACATAGAAATTGAGCCTGAAGTCACCAAAAGACAAGTAAATGAATGCCACGCAGGATGCAAACCCCACAATTGGGTAGAACAGTCCATTCCTCGCAACAATTCTTGATGTCATAGTGCTGGCAGCTTCAAGAAGATGTCGATCGATGCAGAATTTCACAAATTGGGAGGGTTTTGAGGTACCCTTTTGGCTCTACGTCAAGAAAGAGTCCGAATCATGAACAGCCAAAGGAGATTTCCACCTGCCAAGACTGAAAATGTGACGGTACGTCGACAAGAAGCCAATTTCAGGAGACCAAGATCCCTTTCGGCACTGAATTCCCCACAAGGGCGACGCTTGGACGATAGAAGACGCCGCGACGGGGCTGAAGATCACGTCGGATGGGCGCTTATAACGGCCCAATTTGAGGACTTCCTGAGAATGCCGAGGAGTCTGAAATGAGGAGAAGCCAGAATTCAGTAACGTGAAGTCAAGACTCACGCTCCTCACATTTCCCGTCACTCCTCGCTGCGAGAGAGGGGGAGAGAGATCGCATGAACCGGTTTTCGTGTAGGACAATTTTATAGGGGAAGTGGGTAAAAGGTGTTCTATGCAAGGAACTCCTGAATGGACAGAAAAGGAAAGTGAAAGACAGCATATCGAACCGGGCCAACGCGTGTAGAGAGAGAGAGAGAGGTTCACTTTTGATTCAAGAACCGTCGGAGAAACTCAGTAGAGAGAGAATCAAGGACATGGGAGGTTGCTGGGGAAACAAGAGGTTGCTGGGGAAACAAGTATGGTGGCGCGTTAGCTTCAAGCCCTTCTCGGGTTAATTGAGATGATGGATCTGGAGCACCTGTTTCTACACCTCTTTCCCCTTCTCTCTTTTTGCTTGAGTTACAATGTTTTGGACTGACCGACGCAGCCAAAGGCTGTTGTCGTTCAACAGCGTCGGACCGTGGATGGGGGGACAGCATTTGGGGCCATGGTCATGGGTGGATGTGGACCTCTCGTTCTCCTCTCTCACCAAATCAAAAGCAACAAATTCGCCATTAAATCAAGAAAGAAAAAACAGGCCAAAGAAAGGATCTTGTACCTCTTTTGCTTATCGCACTGAGATTTTGGTCCCGGCGTGACGCAAGCCAAGGAGAAAGTAACTGCTGGCCGTAGCCTTTTTTGTTCTTTCGCTGGTGGTTTCGCTCTGGTGCTATTGACTGAGCTAAATGGCCAAGATGGTTTCGCGTGATGACCAAGATCTCAAAATTTCTCCTCCTTTTCCAGAGTCGTGATTCACACAGTCCTATTCAATCGTCTCTTTTCTGCTCTTTCTGCTCTCTTTTTCCACTCAACGTGTTCTGCATTCCCGGATTTACTTTCTGGGGTGACATTTTCTTTGTGGGTTTCTTCTGGAAACCAGCCCTGAATTTCCTGGAAAATTTCCTGGACCACACGCCATGCGCTGCGCGTAATTAAGCGGGCTTAGCGCTTAGCAGCACAAATTCGTCGGCATTCAAATTAATTCGATGCTAGAGATGTTACATTTCAAAGAAAAGCAGCTCAATGATGAACGCTCCCAGCCCCACCAAAAAACAAAATGGAAAGCAGCTTGATACCGTGTATAGACAGCCAATCAAGCCGCAGGTTTGGGAAGAAAATTCATGTATTTTGCCGGCTCGGGCAAGAGAAACGAAACAAAACAAAAAAGAAGGCGGAAAAGGAGCACTGTTTCCATCGCTGTGAAAAGGGACGTTAACCACACAAAGACCAGCAGTCATCGTCACTCGTCAGCCCTCGCTCCCCTGGATTAGCAACGACTGGACATTTGCCATCCATCCTCCTTCAACCGTCTTTGACGGCTAATCTAGTCAATATCTTAGATAGATCGCACGTTAATTTATTTGTGAATTACTTAAACCTCTAACCCTCTAACTGCTCCAACTTAACGGCCTGATTATCATCATCATCATCATCATCATTTTTTTAATTACATGTCGAGTTCGTTTAGTTTGAATGACTTTAGTATTGCTTCAGAAATCCGAGTTTTGGGGTCAGATTTAGATTTCCCTTTGACAATTCATGTTCTGTATCGTTTAGATTAAATAGTAAATGACGCTGAAGAATAAAGAGAGGACTTCCAAAGTTAAATGGATTTTTCAAATTTGCAAATTTCCTATTTTTCTTCATCTTCTAACATGTGGAGGGTGATTAGTGATTTTCGCTCTGTTGTGGATTTCAATTATGCGCAATGACTCAATTGATCCATTGGGGAGAATGGTCATGCCTATAATTTTTTCCATAATCTCATGATAAGTAGCATCAAGAAAACAATCATAAAGAGGATGATCAATAGTTTTTGCTCTCAATCATGAATTATGATTGTGGCAAGGACTCGATTGCTCCATTGGCGAGGATGGTCATGCCTACAAAGTGATTTTTTTTTTTCTGTAATCTAATAATAGGCTGCATCAAGAAGATAATCATAATCAATAAAAATTGCAAATAATGGGTTGAAAAAGCGCTTCCCTTTTTTTCTTTCTTGACCAACAACAACAAACATGTTATTGGTTGGTGTTAGAACAGATGAAGCAACAGGTCCAGTTACAAAAGGTAATCATGAACAAAATGATATAATTAGGTATCGTAAGTCTTATTAGAAGGTGTCAGGGAACACTAGTTAAGATTATTGAATTTGATAAAAGCAAATATCAACGTATTTTATATATTGAAAAAGAACATACTTCTAAAAGATTGACATGTTTCAAATGAAGACAATAATCTCCATAAACAACATTGGTGCGCTATAAACTTTGAAATCTTATATAAGTTCATTTTACCGAGAGGGAAATATATATATATATATATATATATATATATATATGAGATTCATTTTTAGCGAAACAAATCCTAAATATGGTTGATTATATTATATTATTAGATGAATCTCACATGAAATCTATAATAATCGATGACTTTAGTTACCCGTTATTTTATAGGAACGGTCCATGTATATCTGCTTATGTCAAGGCCACGCCTCGGAGCCTGCAGGAGTTTGGTCACCAAATATGCATCTGCAGAGGGAGAGATTTTGGTGGTGCGATTGCTTTTATTCCTTTTGCCAGAATTCTTGTTTAGTATGACATGATTCCTAGCGTTCTCATTTGGGATTTCTGAGATCGATAACGTCTTCTCCAAGTCAATATTTTAACCACGGCATGCAAATGTCGGCACCCGACAGGCTTTCATAAGAACAGAGCCACTACATTCGCTGTCCTTGTGCAAGACAAAAGTATCAGATCCGATATCCAAGTTGAAGCAAAGAATCAAACGGGCGAGCTGACTTTTCCATTAGTATAAGCTTTGCCACGTTCCTAAAGCTAAGTATACGAGTTCCACAGCAGGCAAAGAATGCCAGCCATGCTGCCGAAAAAAGTTACGCCAGTTGCCAGCACATGTTAATCGGCGCTGATTTAGTATCGCTGAGTTAATTTTCTCTCATTTTTAGGATGTGAATTTCTAGATAAGTTCGACTGATAGCATTTTCACTTGGTTACGCTATGGTGGTTTAAATATATTCCCTATTCTAGACGCACCCGATTGACTGCTGTAAGAAATGACATGTTATCCCATCTCACTGCAATAGATGAAGTTAATCACCGACATATCACTCTGTAATTGTGTTGGACCTCGCTAAGAAGTGATTTCATACCGCAAGGCCTCAAGCCATCCTAAAGCACATTTCTTTTTTCACCTGTCAAAAACGTGGATGCCGCGCATAAGCTTTCTATGGAGCATGGCACCGTTCTAGGTGCGAGTTGCTGACCTGAAAATTTTCCATTACCTTGCCTCAACATGGACTTTACCTTGTTCAGAGAGAAATCAATCATCCAAAAGATCAACTCAGGACCTTCAAATTCTATTGGTGAGCTACTCCTTTTGCAGTATCTATCCTCTCTGTACACAGTATCTATCCTCTGTGTGCACTGTCTTTGAACTTCTACTGACCAAACTCATTCCCCAAAACATGAATAAAAAGTGAGGACTCACTGGTATGCATCCCATATGCGAACAATGCAGAAGAAGTGAACACAGAACTTGGAAAGCCATCTGGTTTTTGCTAAAATTGGTGACCGGGGCACAAGAGACGACAATGAACAGCTCCTCTGCAGCGTCACTGGCCAGGTTGTATGAAATGGGAAACGAAGACAACAATTATGGAAACATAATGATTCGAGTAAACACCAGAGAAACATCATCAAGATACAGCATTCAGCAAAGTAAGATCATGATAGTGGCAAGAATTTACAAGAGCTAGCCAATCAAAAGTTACAGAGAGTCCAGTCCCCGGCTTCCGAGCATACCCATTTCAAGAACCTCCCCCACCGCCAAAGAAAAAAAGAAATTCAAGAACTCGTCACAAAGAAGACCCCCAAAAGAAGTAAACTTTCCCAATTTTTTCTCACCAAGAACCCCCAAATCCCTAATCTCTTCCCAAGAAAATGAAAATTTTGCCGATCTGAATCTGTCACAACTCGAATTCTATCCCATCAGTCACCCTCAGCGTTCCTCTTGACGAGAGCGAAGTACCCAACAACAGCACAAACCGCGGCCACGACATTCCCTTCCTTGAGCAGAACCTTGCCCACCATCCCAACGATCTCCTTCGTCATCTTGCTCCCTTCGTGGACCAGCGTCCTCTTGGGCTTCCCGAAGAAGGCCAGCAACACCACGACCGTGATCCACGTCACCAGCGTCGCCGGGATGGCGACGGCGAGGGCGGCGACCATGGAGAGGACCCCGAAGACGGCGCCGAGGAGCACCGACGCGTAGAGCGCGGGCCACCCGGACGACGGGTGCTGGTTGGCCTGCGACTGGTACCAGGCGAGGATGGACTTGAGGGAGTTCCACGAGGAGGACAGGAGGACGGCGTACACGAGCACGAAGAGGCACGCCCACGTCCGCCGCTTGCTCATGATCCTGAGGATCAGAGGGTACGAGAACGGCACCGCGGCGGCGGGGACGCCGGCGGCTCTTCTTCCCTGTCGGCCATGGCGAGAGGAGGCCCCGACAAGAACGGCCGGAGGAAAAAAAACAAAAGAGGGGTTCGATCTTGACGACGATTCCGCAGGTGGGCTGCTTCTCTTCTGGGCGTTCGATGAATCTGGACTGTTGGGTTCTTCCGGGGGAGGAGGTTTTCTTGATCTGCCGCGACTGCTTTCGCCCTTTACGCTGTCGTCCTTGCTGCGTTCTGCGCCTGCGTGGTCTCTGCGACGATGCTCGAAGCAGATGTGGTGTAAGAAAGGGGGAGAGGCGGGGTGGGACGCACGCGCCTCCGGTGGCGCGTGGCGAGGGCTTCCCCAGCTTAGTCAATTTGGAATTGACTTGAGTATGATGGGCAATTCGGGTTCAGTGAACAGATTCTATAATCAGTCGGTCATTAAAATTCACCTCATTCTCAAGTTAGATCCCTTTTAGAGAATTTTACGGGACCAATTGGAGGGGTTACAACCGTGCAGATTCCTTGGAAGTAGCCAATCGCCATCTTTTTCGACCCACAAAAAAAAAAAAAAAACATTTGCCTTATTATGTCACAAACCGGATGAGCAAATCGCGTTGGCACCAAATTATTATCGGGTCCATCAATTGTATAATAAGTGATGTATACATTCGTGGTTTGATAATCTTACCGCATGTAGATTTTCTCCCTAACAAGATTTACTAATCTATTGAAGAACTTACTAGTTTAGCGTCAACACATGCTTGATTTTCTAATAATTAGAAGAATTACGTAACAAAACAAAGAGGAAAGTCGTATTTTCTAAAATATTTTCTAGTTTAGCATCAACACAAGCTTGCGTTTTCTAATAGTTGACGAAACACAGGGTTAAATTCTCAATAATTGCCAAGCAAAAAGGTACCTCAAAAGTTTCACGGGCACCTCAATTATTTTCTCAAATTAGATAATCAATTCGAAAACGTTTAACTAGATTCTAAAATATGAAAATGAAAAAGGCAATCAATTTTCACAGGTACTTCATAGAAGATGAAGAATGATGATATCCAAATTTGTTCGCCCTTTTTTTAATTTTCAAAATTTTATTGTCAATTTCATTTCTTTTATATTGGTTGCGAATGTAACAATGAATTTGATGCTTCTCAACATAATTCTCCCATTGATATAATTCTTTGGGTTGATGAACAATTCCTTTTTACTTTGCCCAAACACCAACATCATTCGAAATTGAAACTGTTGGGAGCAATTTCATCGCTATGCTCTCCATAGTCACAATCACTTGAGGAAACTCTTAAAATCTCCAATTATAACAAAAAAAGAAAAAAAGATCATGATCCACAATCAATATATTTCACGCTTATACAAATGAAAAAGTCACATTAGATTAAAAATGAGGGATGTGATAGGGAAAAAAAAATTGTTTCTACATACAAGGCTTGCTCGTGGTTTTGGCCCCAATATCATCGGTATGAACTTCAATGTGTTTGCCCATCATTTCACTTAAAATGGCATTTCTTAAGGAGTAGCCCGGCATTTTTAAAACCAGATGGCATAACAAATACCTAAAGGAAAGGACAATAAAAAGTTGTCTTGTGAATATCTTCTTTAGTTAGACCTGTTTTTGTATCCTAAGCATCTGTCCATGAAGGTTAATAGCTCATTGTCAACTTCATTATCAAATGTTCATTCTGCCACAGGCATGGGGTATTCATTTTTAGGAGTTGCTTTGTGTGAATCCCTAAAGTTGATACGCACAAACTTTTTCATTCTTTTTTATAATGGGTACAAGGTCGGAGATCCAATCAACGTAGTCTGCCAATCTGCAATTCGAATAAAGTGAGCCTTGAACAGGGATTAAAACTACGGGAGTGCGATAACTTTTGTATGGTGTTCATTAGAATATCATTACATTTGTGTAATATTTATCATTTGAGTGTCCTTTCCAATAAATCATCCTACATGGATTTTTTCACTCCGATGTGGAGTTTTTAAAAATAAATGGAAGTCTAATGTGGAAGTGAGAACGATCAAAAGATAATATGAAGCATGTTAATAGTGCGTTTGGTAACGTTTCTGTTCAAAAATTGTTCCCCGGAATAGAAATAGAAAAAACTATTTTTGGAGAATAATTTTTAAACAAAAGAACGCGTTTGGTAAATTTGTTTCTAGAATAGAAAAAGAATAGGAACACGTTTGGTAAATTTGTATGATTTTTTTGTTTCTTTTAATTTTCAATATTTTTATTTTATTTTTACTTTTTTTCTTTTTTTCTTTTCCCTTTTTTCTTTTTCTTTTTTTCCTTCCTTTTGGCCGGTGGCCTCACCCAGCCACGGCGAGGCTCGACCTCGCCGGGCCACCGCCGGGCGACGCCCCGGCGGTGGCAGCGGCGACGCCGAGGGTCGGTGACGCTCCGGCGAGGTTGCCGGCCCTCGACGGCGTCGCCGGCCCTCAACGGCTAGTTGCCGGCCATGGCCGAGGCCGGCGACCGACCAAAGAAAAAAGAAGAAGAAAAGAAAGAGAAGAAAAAAAATCGGAGAGAGAAAATATGTTTCTCGGAAGTGTTTGAAACGAAACAAATTTTTTTTTTTCTTTGTTTTGTTCAAAATTTGTTAAGAAAATAAAAAATAGATTTGGAACAAAAAACGCAAACAAAGCGCGATTCTGTTCTTTTTTTATTAAGGAATTGTGTTCATGAACAAGAAAAATAAACACAAACAAGCAGCCCCTAATAATACAAACAAGTCTCCAGCTCCATCATCAATCACCAAAAAAGAATAGCCACAGTAAGGGCTCGAAACCAAATGGGTGTCAATTGAAGAACGAGATCTTTCCATCCACCATCATCTAATCCCCAATTCCGCGAATTTCAGGAACAAAAAGAGAAGTGCGACAAAAGATAAAAAGAATCAAAGCCACGCGGCCAAAGAACTATTCATTCAGGGTTGTGCTTGAATCTGGAATGAGGCGCGGCTGAGAGACGTGGATGGAGAAGGTTCAGGGTATCCTCTTTTCATCGCCCACTACAGCGAAACGACGAAAAGAATTGAGTATGGGTATTTTCTGGTTCGACTTTTTACAGGTTGAGGCACGGTCGGAGAAGCAAGAAAAGAACAGGGACTGCAGGACGAATTGGCTTCCGAGTGAGAGCGAACAACGACGACGATTCGCCCGGAGCCGAAGCGGAGACGGTGCTGCAACAGGGAAAGCGACAAGAAATTCTTGTTGGACTTCACGGCCCACAATAGTGAAAATATTGACTTATATCTTGATTTTATTCCTAAAACCGAGAGCCGCTACTCTTGCTTCAGCTCTCAATTGTGAATTTGATGAGATAATACTTCGAATTGGGATTAGGGTTCTTGAAAATGAAAATTGGATTTTGCTCAACATCATTTAGCCTCCCGATTGCTGACTTTAGTTTGTCAACATGCTACATCGGACAGTTTGTCATAAATTAATGTCACATCAGATCTTCTAGTGAAACAAATCACCGATGACACTTGATTGATTTTTTAAATTTGTGACAAAATGAAAAAAAAAGTTATGATCCTTAAGTGAGCACTATACGTACGAAAATGATGACACTTCTGCTGTTCTTATCCCATCTTGAACTAACTCCCTAATATCATTAGGACTCGCTTTCTATTATCAGGGCTGACATTCTTCGTGGGAGTTGTTTAACAGGCCTTGCTTCAGGTAAGGTTGGCAGTTTGTGCTTGACCAAGCTTCAATCTAGTCCTGGCATGTCTGTGTATTCCATACAAAGCAATCTTTGAACCTTTGAAGGATTTCAACTTAATTCTTTGGCCATCGATGGCTCTTTATCAGTTCCCAGATTTACTTCGACCGGAGGATCGCCGGATACGATCATTTCCTCTGTTCAGACCCCTTCTTCGGTCAATTCTACCTTGTAGTCCTTTACGAAGGTCTGGGTGTTTAGTAAGTTCTCTTCGGCGGCGAAAGTGGCTGCCCTTCGAATGGTATCCTGGACTTCTTTCATGCGAAGTGTCGGCCCATCTAAGTCACTCATCACTCAGGGTTTTTGGAAACACCCTGCTGCCCATTCACTCAAAGCATAAGCGGTGGTGAGAAGGGGTCTGCAACCAGGTCAGTTCACACAGGTTCACCCAGGGATCGATTCGATCCCCAGGTAAAAAATTTGGGAATCGGCCTTGACTGACCCAATTTCCCCACCTTGAACAAGTTGATTCTACCTAAAGTTGGTTTTCATTAGAACCGGTTTCAAGACTGGTTTTCAGGTAGGGCTGGTTTAAAATCAAATCCTAGAAGTCTTATCTTTTATGTCGTATTCATATAAAAACAAGAGATCCAGCTGCTCATCCTCGAATTTTTTCCGTTGTGGCAGTTTTAACAAAGCATGGAAATTAGAAGCCGGCGGGTGTGTTGATTCTCTGGAAATCGAAAAGACCAAAGCAAGCCTAATACCATCGATTCATTAATAAGCAACAGAACTACTTGCTAAAAAGGTTAGACACCACAATCTGATTGCATATTTCACCCGGAAATTCCGCCTGAAGGTGCATATTTATGCAACATTAGCTTCGAGTGAGTATAAAGAGAAATAACAAATAAAAAAGAAGAGAGAAATAAGGTGGGCTGGCTCCTAGATCAATTATGAACCCAGCCTAGAACTGGCCAGTTCAGTTATGTGGTTGGGCAATTTGATTTTTGATTCCAACAATTGGGAATTGCTCTAATAAGAAAGGTTTCAGGTTTTTGAATTGGAACATGTCTATCTTGAGATTGATTACTTCTAATAACGAGACCTTCATCGACAAGGCATCATTGCCTTATGCATCCGAACTCAATTCTTGAACCGGGATCTGTTGGTTCACTTCTGCGGCAGCCGGATGAGGGAATGTCTCCTTCTTTAACGGCCGCCGACCATGACTAGCTTTCCCAGGTCAAGAGAGAAAGGCTACCAAATTCTACGGGAGAAAACGTGTTGCAAAGGCGGGGGAATCTAATGCCCAGATTCTCCTTTCCTTCGAGAACGAAAGTTCGAGGAACATTAGCTTAATCATCCTCATGATTTTTCCCCTTAGAATAATCAAGGGACGGTAGCGCCTTTCTCAGGACCAGCACATGCCTTGCTTTACTCCTTTTAATCTGAACCTCTCATGTTCATGCACTTTGGCGATTCCGTTACCTTCTTCCTTAAGTTAGCCTTCTTTTCTCCAATGAACTTGGGCGATGTTAATCCATGTTTGAGATTCTTCTTCACAGAAGAAATTATCGATCACTTCTTAGTGTTCCTCATTGAGAATCCGACAATACTGCCGCTGCGATGAATTTTTGAAGTGAGATTTGTGCAAGTACAATATTATGATAATCACATGCTGAATTGATATAATTATGTAGATTAGTTATTTTCATGTTACATTTGATGCGATATAAACATGTGCTTGGCCTATTCAAAGGTCTCTCTCTTTTAAATCTTTTTTTGTGAAATAAAATTAATTCAACGTGGTGAGGGAGCGGCTTAAATTCCTTTTGATCGAAAGTTCACATACTGCAAAAACCGAAATGAGGGCGCGGGGGAGTTCATTCGTTGTCTTGACCTTACGATTTTTGTACCTCCCCAGTAGTAAAATATCATGCATGTGATTTTCACATTATAAGTTGGAACTTTGCAAAAAAGGGAAGAAAAAGATAAAACATGCACCTTTATTGAGAAACGATTCCTTTCAATAACTAAAACTCATGCGAGACGCCATATTGGAAGATGCTCTATAAAGAGCACTTTAGGTTTGAGTAACTTTAAGTATATTCACATTGAAAATTGCATCATTTGAGTAACTTTAAGCTTTATGTTATGGCATATTAAACGTTAAAGTTTGCATGAAATTCTTTTTTGAAACTTCAAGGTTTCTTCCTTTGTTTTTCACGAACGGTTAATTTTTTTGGTCAAGACAATTTGTGAAATTCTCGATTCACTTGATGTTGGGTCAAATCCCATGAAGTATAAACTAGACACCTACTGAATCGATGCAGCATAAATATACGATAATTGTTGAATATATGAAACTTTGATTCGAATTACTATCTGTGCATGCATGAATTTTTTTGTGAACTCAGATAACTACAATTAACGGGTCTTTTGCCACAGCAAAAGGATGTATGGTACGTACCGTTTCTTAATAACGAAGAAATTCAAGAGTGCAAAATATGGGGTTACTTGTCTGCTTTTTGTCGCACTATGACATCCTGTCCGAATTGCTATTTGATTGGTGTATAAATTAGAAAAAGTTCATGACAACATGCGAAAATACAAGACAAAACAAATGGAGCCGATCGTTGGTCCGATGATTTTTCTTTTCTTTTGTTTTCCCTCTTAGTCTTTCTTAATGATCTTCGGATCAGACCGCATCTATCCTTATACAAAATGAAAAGGAGGTATCGCATTAGAGTACCTAATTAAAAGTAAGCTCGTCCTAAAAGCTAAAGTGAAACAACTCAAAGCTCGTGCACAGCACAAAACAATCGAATCCCGCAAAAACGCGCCATTCTCTCTCTCTCTCTCTCTCTCTCTCTCTCTCTCTGCCATGGCGTGACCATCGATCATGCTTTGCCATCTTCATTCTTCAGCCCAAAAGCTTCACCAAAGCCGATTCACCACCGCATGACCGACTCACAGAGTCGAACCACCGAGCTCCCCCGCAAAAACCCCAACCCAATGAGCCGCCTTCGCAACCTGAATATACCCGGCACCCTGAGGGGTCGATCCTGGCCCGGCCAGACCCCGCCTGGTGGCGATGACCAAGAACCACCGTACAACATCATCCCAGTTGCTGCCGTCCGGACTGACCACCCCTCCCTCCGCGTCCCGGAGGTCCGTGCTGCCTGTGCCGCCCTGCGCTCCGTTGGCGACCTCCACCGGCCGCCAAGGTCCCCGTGGCGCCCTGACTACGACCTCCTTGACTGGCTCCGCCTCTTCTTTGGCTTCCAGGAGGATAATGTCCGGAACCAACGGGAGCACCTCGTCCTCCACCTCGCCAACCTCCAGATGCGGCTCGCGTCAAGGCCGGACAACAATGAGGCCCTTGACGTCGCCGTCCTCTGCTGCTTCCGGAAAAAGCTTCTCCGGAACTACAACCTCTGGTGCTCTTACTTGGGCAGGAAGTCGAACATCTGGACCGACTGCCATGATGCTGTCTCGGGCCCACGGCGTGAGCTCCTCTATGTCTCGCTCTATCTCCTTGTGTGGGGCGAGTCGGCGAACCTGCGGCTTATGCCAGAGTGCATTTGCTACATCTTCCACAACATGGCGATGGAAATGAACAGGATCTTGGAGAATTATATTGACCCGAACACTGGACAGCCCGTTTTGCCTTCGGTCTCAGGAGACAAGGCCTTTTTAAAAAAAGTTGTGGAGCCAATTTACGACACAATTAGGAAAGAGGTCGACAGGAGCAAGAATGGGACTGCGTCCCCCGGTGCATGGAGGAACTATGATGATATCAATGAGTACTTCTGGTCTGGAAGGTGTTTTGCAAAGTTGAGATGGCCGATCGATCGTGGAAGTGGCTTTTTCACTAGGAATGGGAACAGAAATCGAGTTGGCAAGACAGGGTTCGTAGAGACGAGGACGTTTTGGAACTTGTTCCGGAGCTTCGATCGATTGTGGGTGATGTTGGTTCTGTTTCTGCAAGCTGCAATCATTGTGGCTTGGCACGATGATAAGGAGTATCCATGGCAGGCATTGAAGAGCAGGGAGCTTCAAGTCAAGGTCTTGACTATTTTCATGACTTGGAGTGGGATGAGGTTCTTGCAGTCCCTGCTTGATGCTGGAACGCAGTACCTCTTGGTGTCAAGAGAAACGATGTTTTTAGGAGTGAGGATGGTGATGAAGATTGTCGTGGCAAGTCTTTGGACGATTGCTTTTTGGGTGTTTTATGGACGGATTTGGTCGCAAAGAAATGCCGATGAGAGATGGTCACAAGAGGCAAACAGGAGATTGGTGCATTTTCTCGAGCTGGCCTTCGTCTTTGTTCTTCCTGAGCTGTTGAGATTGGCCCTGATGATCCTTCCATGGATTCAAAATTTCTTAGAGGAAAGAAACTGGAGGATCTTCCACCTGTTCACGTGGTGGTTCCAGAGCCGTATCTTCGTGGGTCGTGGCCTTAGAGAAGGTCTGGTCGATAGTGTGAAGTACTCTCTATTTTGGATACATGTACTAGCCACCAAATTTTTATTCAGCTACTTCCTCCAAATTAAGCCCATGATCCAACCTACGAAACAGCTCTTGAGGCTGCGAGATGTGAAATACGAGTGGCACCAGTTCTTCGGCGACAGCAACAGGTTTGCTGTTGGGTTGTTGTGGCTCCCCGTGGTGCTTATTTACCTTATGGATCTGCAGATTTGGTACTCGATCTATTCGTCCATGGTTGGAGCAGCAGTAGGGTTGTTAGATCACTTGGGTGAGATCCGAAATCTGGAGCAGGTGAGATTGCGGTTCCAGTTCTTTGCGAGCGCTGTTCAGTTTAATCTAATGCCTGAGGGGCAGCTTTTGCAAACGATAGGAAACAAGTTCAACGATTTGCTTCACCGGCTGAAGCTGAGGTATGGACTGGGCAAGCCGTACCAGAAGTTTGAACCTAATCAGATCGAAGCGCTGAGGTTTGCTTTGCTTTGGAATGAGATCATAGCCATATTTAGGGAAGAGGATATAGTATCTGACCAGGAAGTTGAGCTCTTGGAGCTACGGAGGAGTGCTTGGAGTGATAGAGTTATTTCCTGGCCATGTTTTCTCCTGTTCAATGAGCTGTTGCTTGCTTTAAGACAGGCCAAGGAGCTAGTTGATGCTACTGACAAGAGGCTCTGGTATAAGATCTGCAAGAACGAGTACAGGCGCTGTGCTGTGATCGAAGCATACGACAGTATCAAGCACTTGCTGCTTGAAATAGTCAAAATTGACTCGAAGGAGCATTCCGTGATCACTGATTTGTTCGAAAAGATTGATTGCTCCATCAGGGATGGGAAATTCACGAAGCACTTTAACTTGTCCATGTTGCCCAAGATACACAAACATATATCGAACTTGGCTAAGCTATTGAAAGATTCCAAGAAAGACGTGGGTAAAATTGTGCTTGCTCTGCAGGCCCTTTATCGGATTGTTATTAGGGAGTTCTCCATAAACGGGGAGGATCAGTTGGCATCTGGTGGTCGATTGCCTTTCACGGATGCAGTTGCATTGCCTGATCCGAATAATAACCAGTTCCATTGGCAAGTTCGTCGCTTGCACATTATTCTGACCTCGAGGGACTCTACGCACAATGTTCCTTCAAATGTTGAGGCGAGACGGCGAATATGCTTTTTCAGTAATTCGCTATTTATGAACATGCCCCACGCACCTAAAGTGGAGAAAATGTTTGGTTTCAGTGTTCTGACTCCTTACCACAATGAAGAGGTACTGTACAGCAAAGAACAGCTTCTCAAAAAGAACGAAGATGGAGTTTGCATATTGTTTTATTTGAAGACTGTATATCCTGATGAGTGGAAATATTTCATAGAGAGAATGCTTAGAGAAGGAAAGGTGGTGAAGGCTGATGAGGACGATGAAAAATTGGCCAATTTGAGAGATCTTAGGCTTTGGGCGTCATACAGAGGCCTGACACTTGCTCGAGCAGTCAGAGGAATGATGTATTACCATCGAGCACTTAAGGCGATGGCTTTTCTTGATTCTGCATCAGAGGTGGAAATTCAGGAATTAGCAAAAAGACTGGACTCAGGGGGGGAAGATGGCAGCACGAACAGTTCTAGGTTGGAGGAGTTGCCTTCTTCTCTGAGTTTTAATACCAGTATTAGTTCAACCAATCTTTCGTCAGAAGACCATATATCTGCGATGAAATGCACATTCGTGGTCGCTTGCCAGATTTATGGGTCTCAAAAGGCAGAGAAAGATAATCGTGCAGAGGAAATATTGTACCTGATGAAAAGTAATGAAGCGCTCCGAGTAGCTTATGTGGATGTCACCGGGAGGGATGAAAAGGAATACTACTCTGTTCTGGTCAAGTACGATCGGCAACGCCAGAAGGAAGTAGAACTATACAGGGTCCAATTGCCTGGTCCTTTGAAGCTTGGAGAGGGAAAACCGGAAAACCAGAACCATGCGCTCATTTTCACTCGTGGCGATGCTGTCCAGACTATCGATATGAACCAAGACAACTATTTCGAGGAGGCACTCAAGATGCGGAATCTGCTGGAAGAATTCAAGACTTACTATGGCATACGGAAGCCTACCGTCTTGGGGGTTAGAGAACACATCTTCACTGGTTCAGTTTCATCGCTTGCTTGGTTTATGTCAGCTCAGGAGATGAGTTTAGTCACGTTGGGGCAACGCGTCTTGGCTAATCCTTTGAAAGTTCGAATGAATTACAGCCATTCAGATGTTTTCGACAGGTTTTGGTTCCTAAGCAGGGGCGGTATTAGCAGAGCATCCAGAATGATCAACATTAGTGAAGATATTTCTGCCGGATTTAATTGCACATTGAGAGGAGGCAAGGTCACACACCATGAGTACATACAAGTGGGAAAGGGAAGGGATGTTGGATTGAATCAGATATCGATGGTTGAAGCCAAGGTTGCTGCTGGAAATGGTCAACAGGTCCTTAGCAGAGATGTGTATCGGTTGGGGCATCGGCTTGACTTCTTCCGGATGCTATCCTTCTTTTACACCACTGTCGGGTACTTCTTTAACACAACGATGGTCATCCTGACAGCCTATGCATATTTATGGGGCCGGCTCTATCTTTGCCCAAAGGGGCTTGAAGGTGCCGCTGCAAGCAGCAGCAATGACAATAAAGCACTCGGTACAATTCTAAATCTATTTGTCATCCAACTCTGTCTATTCACGGCAATCCCTATGATAGTGGAGAGTACCCTTCAGCATGGATTTCTTCAAGCTATGTGGGATTTCATGACCAAGCAGCTCCAGTTATCATCCGTTTTCTACACGTTTTCTATGGGAACTCGTGCCCACTACTTCGGCCGGACCGTTCTTCACGGTAGTACGAAATATCGTCCCCCAGGACATGGGTTTGTCGTGGACCACAAAAGTTTCGCAGAGAACTACAGGCTCTACGCACGTAGTCACTTTGTGAAGGCGATTGAACTAGGCCTATTACTCACATTCTATGCTTCACGCAGCCATGCTGACAAAAATACCTTCACTTACAAAGCCTTGACCATATCAAGTTGGTTCCTTGTTGTTTCCTGGATAATGGCTCCTTTTCTGTTCAATCCTCTGGGTTTCGATTGGTCGAAGACGGTGCATGACTTCGACGATTTCATGAACTGGATATGGTTCCGTGTTGGTGTGTTTACTAAAGCTGAAGAGAGTTGGGAAGTCTGGTGGTATGAGGAGCAGGATCATCTAAGAACAACAGGTCTTTGGGGAAAACTAGTAGAGGTAATACTGGATCTCCGCTTCTTCCTTTTCCAGTATGGGGTTGTATACCAACTCGGAATCCCAGCTGGAAGTAGAAGTATTTCTGTTTACTTGCTCTCTTTGATTTGCTTTTTCGTAATTCTGGGGGTCCATGCGCTTATATCATATGCCTGGGACAAGTACGCGGCAAGAGAACACATGTACTATCGACTCGTGCAGTTCCTCATCATCATACTAGGAGCACTCACGTTAGTTGCATTGGTGGAGTATCGGCAGCTCAAGTTAATAGAGATTTTCACCAGTTTGTTGGCCTTCATCCCCACCGGATGGGGCCTCATATCGATAGCGCAAGTTCTTCGACCGATTCTGAAGCCCACTTGGATCTGGGGCAGGGTTGTTTCTTTAGCTCGTCTTTATGATATAATGTTCGGAGTGATTGTCATGGCTCCAATAGCTGTGTTTTCTTGGATGCCGGGGTCTATGCAGACACGGATTCTATTTAACCAAGCATTTAGCGAAGGACTCTGGATTTCACGGATTGTCTCCGCAAAAAGGCTGAAGGTTCGCTTATGATTTCGAGGAGATTCTTTTGGCAGGACATTTCGGGAATACTGATTTGGCTTGGTTAATACTTTTTTCCCATGTTCCTCTTGTTTAACAAGTGATTCATAAGGGATCTACTTATCTGCAGCTTGTGGGGATCTTTTCCTCTTTATGAGATGTAACTCTATCGATGACCCTTTGATATGACAATGATGCTGCTTGGAAATTTGTTTCCTTTCCTTCTAGATTTTAATTCATTTTTAACTGTCACTCGGTTCCTGCTGTCCTAGGATGCACTTTCACTTTTTAGACTTGGTGCTTGAACTTTAGTTCTGATTGGTTTAGGGCAAATGCTTTCCAAGCCTGCAAAGGTGAAAGAAGCTGGGCAAGCGAAGCTTTTACATATATACTCTGCTAAAATGAAGGATTGGAAACTCAAGCACGAGTTCTGAAATACTGAGCATTGAATAAGCCAAGTCCTTGAACTGGTTGGGCCTTGGGTAGATTGGGGTGAAGTAGCTTCTAACTGGAGAATTTTATATGCATTTTCTGATATATTGAGCGTTTCTGTTGGCTCACGTGTGATTAACAGTCGAGCGAATGATACAAAACCATTGTTATTTACTCTGCATTTGTTTCACTTTTCATGGTACTTCATGTATATTTAAATTAGAGTGGTATGCTTAGTCACATATGATGGAAATATGTCATTCTGAACTCAATGAACTCAAGCTAGCAAATGGGCATCATCATCTTGATGAACAGTTTCGACTAGGATAATTTTCTATCAAGCTCAAATTAAAATGGACGAATTCAAAAAAATCAGTTCGTATTTGAAACCACACATGATTTAAAATTGATTTCAAAAAAGCAATCTAAAGAATCCCAATTAAATAAATAAAATTTTCGACCAAGAAATTAGAAAGACTTCAATCATTTACCCAAAAAGGAGGTTTGTCAGTTATTTGGCTCTTCCTCTCTCTCTCTATGTATGTATTGTATGTATGTATGTATGTATGTATGAATGAATGTATTTTTTAAACCCAATTTACATGCTATCGCGAAAGGTGCCAAAGAAAATTTAAAAAAAAGAAAAGGAAACCTCAAAGAAAAATAAGAGAACTCATGCTAGCGGGAAATTAACGCTGCTAAGTCCCGACCTAAATTTTGACAAAAAAAAAAAAAAGTCCCCACCCAAACCAGTCCAAATTGAACCAAGCCAAGTTCGACTCGGGCCACCCGGTCAACTGCAAACCGAGGATAGACAGAGCTTTAATACAACCCCACATCATCAATGCCTACTATATAACTCTCCTTAGATTCTTATCATGCTTTAAGTTTTCGAGAATTTCATTGTGACAAAAGAAAAAAAAAAAGAAAAAACAAGAGAAAGAAACGCAAGAAATGTCAGACGAGATAAGACACGAGGAGCAGTGGGTAAAACCGAGGGAAAAAAATTAACAGGAAGAACAAAAAGAAAAGAAAGGCAATGAGTGAGATAGAATATCCACATCGCAAAATAAGAAACGATATGACAAAACATGTTCACCGGATATTAGCGTGATCCATTAGCTGGTGCTAAAATATAGGGAAAATGAAACAAATAGTCCATAAACTTTGACTTAATGTGTAATTTAGTCCCTAAACCTTAGCCTAATGTGTAATGTGATACCTGAACTTTTAATTTATTCAATGCAATCCTTGAATTTTTTGTTCATATTCAATTTAATCCATGAATTGTATGAAAATGTTCAATGTAGTCCATGGTCTTGAATTAATGGAAAATAACTACATTTAACATTTTCATATAATCTGCATTGAATATTTTCCTATAGTTTAGAGACTATATTGAACATACACAAAAAAGTTCAAGGATTATATTGAATAAATTAAAAGTTCATGGACCATATTACACACTGGATTAAAGTTCAGGGACCAAATCGTATATTAGGCCAAATTTTAGGGACTGTTTATGTGATGGAGGGAGTCCAATTGAGTGATGCTAATACAACGTAAATTTATTAATGCCTATGCTTTATTTTTTTTTGTCCTTGATTTGCTTTTATCATATCTAACCCAAAGTAAAATTAGCTAGTACTATTTGGATGACTTCTATTTTTTACTTTTTGTACGCTCTAGACTTTTATTAATGTGTAATTTTGTACGTCATTGTCCATAATATTTTGAAACATAAACATTATTTCTTGTTTTAAGAAAGGATTTAGAGACCTATAAATACAAAAAGTTTATCACAAACTATATGGGCTACAATAGTTGATCCCTAAAGATTACACTAGGCAACAAATAATTAGGAGATAACGATTCTCGCCGGCCTCCCTTTGATCCATTATTTTTAAATTGTGTATTCTTTTCAAAAATATTTTAACACGATGCTTTCAATTTGATTGGGTGGAATGCCACATAATGCTTGAGCACATAAATATAGCTCTACCTTTACCCACCCTTGCGACTTAGCTAAATGCATTTTCCTTCATAGATTTCTAGACAATTATAGGTCTTGAAATAAATAAATAAAAAAGAATGTTTAGCAAATTCCTATAATGTTCCACGAGTGTCGGTACTCTTTCTATTTCTAAAGTCTACCTCAGAACCTTCGTCGAGCATTTCAATTGTCCTACACTTACTTTGGTCTCCTTGATTTGGTGATGTAATTTTTACTTAACTTAAATACTATTGCGTACCTAGACCATACCTAATGTGTGTAGTTTTGATAATTTACGTGCCTGCATTGAAAGTGATAAAGTTAAAAGTATCTATGCATATATTAATAAAGAAAAAAAAAATACCTCAATAGCTTGTGAAATAACATTGCATTTTTGTTTGTTAACTAATATAAAATTGTTCCAGCATAACCAAATCAATATAAAACTAGGGAGTTCTCGAGTCCCCCCAATGCAGACTCACTCTTTCCTTGCCTTCCAGACAGAAAAATAATAGGAATATGAAAGCGATATTTAAATTTTCATTTCTAAGACCAGATGAATAAGTCATCCATTGTTGTTAGGCTGCTCATTTCATTTTTGTTTAATGGGCAATCGAATATAAATTTGATGTGAAAAGTAATTAATTTTACACGAAAATAAATCTGAGGTAGCACAAGGAATTGACTTCCAATTCTAATTTTAGATGGTGGATATTCGTCCAAATTAAAAAAAAAAATGATATCACACTTACGCGTCTACTCACACATGGCTTTCATTTAAATATTACATGAATACTGTGAAAAGTAAATAAATGCATGGTAAGTAATGGTTTATTATTAATCGCTCCTATCAAGAAAAGAGAACATCGATTTTGACTGGAATTTTGACCAATAACATCCCTAATTGAAGCTACACCACTTGCTATGAGAAGAATTAGTGAAATAGCGGAAAGTTACAATTTTCAAATGAATTAGTGATGTACAGAATCACATGTGAAAATATTTTTGAAATATCGAATCCGACAACACTTGGAATCAAATTATAAGCACGCTGTATCCTTATTAAGGATTATCAATGCAAACAAACAAATGTCGAAGTCCGTCGTCCAATTTTTTTTACTCAATTATGTGCATGTGGAAGCACACAGAATAGGTTGAAAGAGAGAGACAGCAACGTTTTTACATCACTCTCTGTGTAGCGTGTGAAAGCATATTATGTCGCTCTCTCATTAAGCCACGCTCCTTTGGTCATTATGAGGGAGTGATGTAACGACCAGAGAGTTATCATCAACATGGACTGATTTCCTGACAGAAAATAGCCATCCTACAAGCTTTGTACTTGCGAAAGCTATGACATGCTTTTTTGTTAACTAATTTTACTGCTCTTGGTTGAGATTTTGTGTGTATTTTTAGGTTTGTAAGAGAACCTTAGATGCGATTGCCTGACAAGTTAACCCAACTCTCGAAAAGCATGATTAAGAGTGTGATGAGACAATTAGAAGAAAAAAAAGGGAAGAAAATAACCACACTATAAGCTGTGTAAAGCTATGATCTTTGTCTTACTTCAATTGTTTTGCCCAGACTTCCTGCTCCGTCTTTCGAATCTTTAGCAATAATGGCATAGCGATGATGACATGGTGCATGCGAGACGAGCAGTGGTGGCATGAAGAAGCCACTGCAGGTGGTTGCGTGAAATGCAGGAGATGTGATCTTGGTGCCAGAGATGCGATCCTCTCTCTCGTTCAGTACTCTTGCTCACCGGAGCTGTGATCCCGGTGCTTGCTGCTCATTGCGCCTCTCTCATTTACTCTCTACATATAAGACTTCTCTGTTACCACCACTCCCCCGCCACCCCCATCTCTCGAACACCTCCGACTCCAATGGCGGCTAGTAGCAGTAGTAGTGATGCTACCACCCTCCTCCAATGCTATGATGCTTTACAAAAGGCGGAAAAGAAGCTGATCAGACTCAGAGGGAACCCCAAAAGGCGAGTGATAAAATTGATTTGATCTTATATCATCTGTTTTTTTTTGTTTGTGGCTCTAATGTTGTCTTTTTAATGTTCTTCTACAGCAAGAAAGATGCCCAAGCTCAAAGAAATGCAGCTCAAGATGCCCTCGCTCAGATCATCGACTCCATCAACAACAAGGAAGTCCTCGTCCTCAACACGGTTGCGGAAGCAAAGGCCTTCACATGCTTGCTTAAATATTTTGAAGAGGGTAAGCGCGTTTCCCTGAGAAAGGTGGAGATACCTAGCCAGGTGGGGAATGATGCCACGAGGAAGATGTGGAGGATCTTGGAATTGGCCGGACTGATATCAGAAGACCCCGAGCTGATGTTCGAGTTTCCTTAGACTAATATCAGAAGACCCCAACCTGATCTTCGAGTTTTTCTTTTTTTTTTGAGTTCTTCCACTGATCTCTCATCTTCTGTTTTTCAGTTTTTCCATCTATCTCTTATTCCACTTATCTTTTTTTTAAGCACGTATGTAGTTATTCCACTACTTTAGTTATATTCCACTGCCTTAGTCATGTATTTCACTTCATGCACTACCAACCTAGACTTTATTCTCCTAGACTTTAGCATACTAATGATTCTGAGATAGGGGCTCTGCCCTAGCAGGTTACAGACGCACGATATATTATTTTTTTTTTTTTAAATTGGGTAAGGATAAGATAGCTCAATCGTCCACTGGAAATTAGCAAGTGAATCAGAAGCGAAGACTCCTCGCGAGAAAACTGAAATTTAGTCCGATTTGTTCTCTCTCGCTGTCTACGAAAACATGAAGATCTTAACAGTGATGGAATCTCTTTATAGAAAGAGAGCACTGTCGCGAAGTTCTATTAGTTAAGTAGAAACAATCTCACATCGATCTACGCACCTTGCATCCATTCCAAACCCCTCGGGCCAACTGACTCAGTATAAGCCTCTTAGGCTTTGTAATCAAGTTTCTCTATTTGATTTAAATGAAAAATAAGAAAAAAGGGCTTAATTCAGCAAGCAGTGACCTTCTCAAATTTATACTGCATAAAGACCGTTCAGGTACTCACGCCCATTGAGATGCCAATCGCAAAGAAAATAATTTAGATCTCTATAATGTCCTTAATACGCAGAAATTCAATGGTAAGCTATCACATGCACTCGGAGAGACTTTAATGTGTGTTGAGCTAGGGAATAAAAAAGTGATGACAGTGCAATATCGTGGTTAGAAAGTTGAGATGTACTTTTGTTGCAAGAAGGCAAAGGTACGAGAGAAGTGGAGGACGGCCACGGAGATGCAATGTTATCGTTGAGATCACATATGAAGCTTACTCCTGACATTTGGTCAATGTTGTATATGGAGGTAAGCTTGGTAGAAGACAGCCAGATTCCGGAAAAATCAATGGAGTTTTCAATTACTCAAGAGAGAGATATACAACAACCATGGAGTCCAGTAAGTACACATGGTACTTTATGTGAATGCTTTGAAACTTGTGAATTTAGCCTACCAAGGTAAGGTTGTTGTCGAGGTTCTTTAGCACTAAATATCTTGAACCAAGATCTCAAATGAAATCAGAGATAGCATGAATTGCATCGATTCAGATTGTTTTATTCTCGAAGGCCATGTTATACTGGGTAATAGACGAGTATATATGAGCCTAACCTTTTTACTTCATGCTTAAATATATATATGAAACCTTGCAACCCTTTCTATCTAGATGCTTCACCAAAGAACCAAGCAGGAATCAGACATTAGATTTGAGATGAAATTTTGTCACTTGAAGGACAAAATAAGCCACCGCATAATCTTAGTATTTAGGATAGAAGGCAATCATAAGATTAGGGTGTTATCCCGCAATATAGCTGAAGCATCCTTGCAAGCTGGTTAGGAAGCTCTACTCCTGTAAGTAGGAAACGTAGCTCTCCATTGCTTCAAAGCAATCTGTTTGGTCATTTATCAGTCCCTCACATTGTTTTGAAACTACAGTTATGTTTGGGAATATCAGTGGACAAACGCTATCAGATAAACAGCACACTAGAATATCAGAATTGGGATTAAGATAGTTCCAGGAATTTCCTGAAAGCTCTCAGTGACGAGCAGGACCAAACAGAATGCGATTCCAAAAAAGTGATCAACCGTGCACATGATGCATGTGTACCTATGTTTTCTGATACATGCTTTACCTTTGTTTGTATTGTAATTGGAGGGACCTCTGCGGACACTGTTAGCGGAGGAATCCAGTTTACTTGCCAACCATCGCAGGACAATATCCTTACAATCATCAATGCATTTGAGTGCGCAGGTGAGGGCGGAATCCCAACATGCCGTTCGAGGATAGTTTCTGGGCCGCATCTAAAATTGCGGTTTGGCAAGTTTGTTCACAGCACTCCTTGACAGGATCAATTTTTTCACAACCAGCTAAGAAGTCTTGAGGTGTCCATGCTGCTCTCGAACTCACCGACATCAATGATAGGGCAGGACGCTGTGGTGAGTTTCACAGGGGAAACAGAGCGTATGCTTGGAAGAGTTCCATAGGCACCTTGAGCCTCTAGGTTCGTTATACAATCTGAGAGGTAGTGGATGGAATGAGTTGCATTTAAAGCAAGCATCCCAGAGATTTTACTGGACCGCCCCATGAGAATGACCAGCGTGGCATCAAACTGAGGACAACATGCCACATTTAGCTAAATATGGCGCGAATGAAGCCCAACAGCCCGTTGCTGTTATACTCATGATGCTTTGTGTGGCTGAAAAATTCAAGCTGCAGAGTCTTGATGAACCAAAACCGAAAGCAACAGAAAACTAGGCACTGTCTTCCACAAAAATGATAGTTCTACTCCGGTCAAGAAAGTCAGAAGGGTTCGGCCTTAATTGACCAAAATCTGTGTGGACACAAGAGAATGCCGGATATTTCAGACTTTCGGGGTTTAGGTAATGCCGAGAGTAACTGTCACATGTTCACACCAGTTTTCAATCATGGATGCAGTTACCCAGTGTCATAGCGGGAAATCCCATCATGTGTCCATGGGAAAGCCCACTGTTGTATATGATTCGAGGGGAAGTGACGCAAATAGGAGCTTCAATGTTCAGGTCAAGGACAACTAAAAGAAAAGGGTGTGGTACGGGTATGAATATTGGGAGGCTTTCCACAATAGTCATACTCAGGAAACTCAGAGTAGTTTGCCCCAGGCACATCCAGAATACTTTTGGCCAAGTGTGAGTGACATTGCTTTGGCAAACCTTTGTTCGTATGGTATTTGAGCGAGTCACACCTGATAATTTTGGCGCAGTGGCATTTGTGAATGGCTTCAATGGTGAAGGAGCTAACTAGGGAGAGAAGGTAGAGGTTCCGTACTGGGCGAGATATGCGGAGTCCCAGCACTTCTCTTTGTTGAATCTAAAACATTGTGTTTATCACCAAGAATTGAGCTGCAATAGGAGGCATCTAAATCTGCAGGGACAAATAGCCTGTCATGACATGGATATTGCTGATAAGCATACAGTCCCCAGCTCGTACAGATTCTATTTAACCAAGCATTTAGCCAAGGACTCTAGATTTCAAGGATTGTCTCTGGAAAAACCGAAGGTTCACTTATGATTTCGAGGAGATTCTTTTTCCAGATATTTCAGGAATACTTATTTGGCTTGCTTAATACTTTCTTCCCATGTTCCTCTCGTTTAATATGTGATTCATAAGGGATCCACTTATCTGCAGCTTGTGGGGATCTTTTCGTATTTATGAGATGTAACTCTGTTGATGACCCTTGATATGATGATGATTCTACAGGATTATTGTTTTCGTCCTTCTTGATTTTAATTCCTTTTTTAACTGTCACTCGGTTCTTGCTGTCCTAGGATGAACTTTCACTTTTTACACTTGGTGCTTGAACTTTGTTTCTGATTTGTGTAGGGCAAATGCTTTCCAAGCCTGTAAAGGTGAAAGAAGCTGGGCAAGCGAAGCTTTTCACGTATATGCTCTGTTAAAATGAAGGATTGGAAACTCAAGCACGAGCTCTGAAATTTTGAGCATTGAACAAGCCAAGTCCTTGAACTGGTTGGGCTTTGGGTAGATTGAGGTGAAGTAGCTTTTAATTGGAAATTTTATATGTAGTTTCTGATATATTGAGTGTTTCTGTTGGCTCATGTGCGATTGTGGATCTCCAAAACCCCGATGTCGTTGGTTCAAATCCTACGTAGCCTAATTCCCAATAAAAAAAAAACCCATTATTGAGATATGACAATTCTTTTTTCTTTTTTTTTTATAGAAATAAATGGTATAGAATCTCTTACCCAAAAAAAAAAAACGGTATAGAATCCATTCAGTGTAGCGAATGATACAAATCCATTGTCGTTTGCTCTGCATTTATTTTAATTTTCATGGTACTTCATGTATATATAAATTAAAGTCGTATGCTTAGTCACATATGATGGAAACATCCCATTCTAGCTAGCAAATGCGCATCATCATCCTATTGAACAGTTTCAACTAGAAAATTTTTCTATAGAAGCTCAAATTAAAATGGAGGAATTAAAAAAAAAATCAGTTTGTTATTTGAAACCACAAAAGATTTGAAATTAATTTTAAAAAAGAGCAATTTGAAAGATCCAAATTAAATAAATGAAATTTTCAACCAAGAAATTAAAAACACTTCAATTCTTTATCCAAATAGGAGGTTTGTTTTTAACATATCTAACTCAAAGTAAAATTAACTAGCTCTGTTTGGATGACTTCTAGTTTTTACCTTTTGTGGTTTTTACCACATTAAAATTTTGACTTTTATTAATGTGTAATTTTGTACGTGATTTTCCATATTTTTTCGAAACATAAACATTTTTTTTCAAAGAAAGAATTTCAAGAAAAATTCTAAGTAGAAACTCCAAATACAAAAAGTTTATCACAAAATATATAGGCTACAGTAGTTGATCCCTGAAAATTACCCTAGGCAACAATAAATTAGGAGATAACAAGGGTCACCGGCCTCCCTTTGATCCATTGTTGTTAACTTGTTTATTCTTTTCAAAAATATTTTAACACTCTGTGCTTCCAATTTGTTTGGGTGGAACGCCATATAATGCTTGAGCATATAAATATTACTCATACCTTTACCCACCCTCGGGACTCAGCTTAACACATTTTCCTTCGTAGATTTCTAAAGAATTATAGGTTTTGAAAATATATATATATATATAAAGAAAAAAATGTTTAGCAAATTCCTATAATGTCACACAACTGCCAGTACCCTTTTCATTTCTAAAAATTACCTCAGAACTTTAGTCGGACATTTTAACTGTCCCCAATTACTTTGGTCTCCTTGATTTCGTGATGTAATTTTTACTTAATTCAAAAACTATTGCGTAACTAGACCATACCTAATATGTGTAATTTTGATCATTTATGCGCATTCATTGAGGTGTGATAAATTTAAAAGTATTTATGCATGTATTAATAAAGAAAAATACCTCAATATCTTGCGAAACAAAATTGCATTTTGTTTGTTAACTAATATAAAATTGTTCCAGCAAAACCGAATAAATACAAAACTAGAAAGTTCACGTTTCTGCCCACATAAGATAGAAAAGACTTGAGCCGTTGAGCGGTTCCCCCATTGCAGACTCACCGTAGCTTGTGAAACAAAACTGCATTTTGTTTGTTAACTAATATAAAATTGTTCCAGCAAAACCAAATTAATATAAAACTAGAAAATTCACAATGCCCACAAAAGAAAGAAAAGATTTGAGAGGTTCCCCTAAGGCAAACTCGCTATTCCCTTGCCTTTCAGACAGAGAAATATAGAAATAAGAAATTCATTTTTAATTTTTTTTTTCCGAAACGCGTTGGATAAGTCATCCGGTTCTAAGCAAATTATTTTTAGACCGTCCATTTAGTTTTTGTTTAATGAAATTTGCTGTGGAAAACCATTTATTTTGCATGTACACATAGCATAGCAAAAACAAATCCAAAGGAGAAATTCATGAGGAATTGACTTTCAATTTTAGACGGTGCATATTGGTCTATCACGTGTGTCTACGCACACATGACTCTTATTTAAATAAAATGAATAGAATACCGTAAAAAGTAAATAATGCAGAGCAAACAATGATTTACTGTTAATCGCAGGCACATGACTGGCCCCTTTTAAGAAAAAAACGTCGGGGGTTTGACCACTAACATCGCTGATAGAAACTACACCACTTACCAAACACCACGCAAATTCTCCCCTCTCTTGTTGCCTGAGACTTTGGAGGATTAGTGAGAAAATAAAAAATTACGATTCCCAAATTAATTGATGACGGATAAAATCACATGTGAAAATATTTTAAAAATTTTCTTGCCTTAAAAAGCTTGTGCATACATATATATTATGATCGGACAAACCTTGCAATCAAATCATAGATACACTGTATTTTTACACCATAAAGGCTACCAATGCAAACAAATAATGTCGACGTCCATCGTCCAAATTTTTCAACTCGATCACATGCATGTAAGTACACAGAGAAAAGATCAAAAGAGAGAAAGACAGAAGCGTTTTACGTCATTTTCTGTGTAGCTTGCGGCGGAAGCATTTGCTCCCTTTCTCATTGTGTCGCACTCCTCTGGTCATTACGAGGGAGTGACGTAATGACCAGAGAGTGACGCACTTGGGTATCATCATCAGGGTCATGTGGACTGGTTTCGTGACAGAAGATAGCTGCCCTATTATAGGCTTTGTACTCAAGAAAGCTATGATCTCATTTTTTTTTTTTTTTTGAGTTACTAATTTTATTGCTCTTGATTGAGACTCTGTAATTTTTGGTTTGTGGAGAAGAGAACTTAGATGGGCCTGAGGTGATTGCTTCACAAGTTAACTTAACTCTCGAAAAGCGTGATTAGAAGAAAAAGAAGGGAAAAAAATAACTGCACTAGAAGCTCTGTACTACGGAAGCTATGATTTCCTTTTTTGTTCTTAAGCTACTAATTTTATTTCTCTTGGGTGAGACTCGCGTGCATTTTTAGGTCATGCACGTTTGAAGTAGAGCCCAGCTATCATACTTCAATTGTCTAGCCCTGACTTCCTGCTCCCACCTTTCGGATCTTTAGCAATAATGGCATATGGGGCATGCGAAATGACCATCATTGGCATGAAGAAACCACTGCGGGTAGTTGCGTGAAACGCAAGGAGTGTGATCCTGGCACCAGATATGCGATCCTCCCTGGTTCAGTACTCTCGCTCACAGCAGAGGTTTAATCTTGGTGCTTGGTGCTTGTTGCACCTCTCTCATTTACTCTCTATGTTTCCTCTCTATATATAGACAGTCTCTTCTTCTCTAACCACCACCCCATCTCTCGAACACCTCCAGCACCAATGGCGGCCAGCAGTAGCAGTGATGCTGCCACCCTCCTCCAACGCTATAATGCTGTGCAAGAGGCGGAAAAGAGGTGAGTAATCTGACTTATCTAGTCTTGTTTTTTCTAGTTATTTTTACTTTGGCTCTCATGTTTTTCTTTCATGTTCTCTTACAGCCAGGAAGATGCCCAAGCAGCTCAAGATGCTCTCGCTCAGATCATACACTCCATCAATAACAAGGGAGTCCTCATCCTTTACACCGTTGCGGAAGCGAAGGCCGTCACATGCCTGCTTGCAGAATACTTTGAAGAGGGCAAGCGCCTTTCACCGACGAAGGTGGAAATAAGTCGCGAGGTACGGGACGATGCATGGACAAAGATGAGGACGATGTTGGAGTCGGCCGGACTGACACTAATCTATGAGTTACCTAAATGATCTTTTTTTTTTCCTCAGTTATTCCACTAGTCTCTTTGGAGTTGTCATATTATTCCGCTTATGTTTTCTATTATTCCACTTATCTTCTTTTTTTTACCACATGCACTTATTCCACTGCTTTAGTCATTTATATTTCACTTCACGCACTATTCTCCGAGACTTTAGAATACTCGCGTGTAAACTGAACTTTAGTCCGAATTGTTCTCTCTCCGTCTTATAAAACATGAAGATCTTACTAGTGATGGAATTTGGTTATGGAAAGAGAACACCGTTGCGAAGTTCTACTAATTGAGTAGAAACGATCTCACATCAGTCTATGCACCATGCATCCATTCCAAACCCCTGGAACCAACAGACTCGATAATTTCCAAATAAGCCTCTTAGGCTTTGTAATCCAGTTCCTTTATTTAATTTAAATGGATAATAAGAAAAGGGCTTGACTCAGGAAGCAGTGACCTTCTCAAATGTATACTGCATAAAGACCATATAGGCACTCATGCCCGTTGAGATGGAAATCAAGAAGAAAAGGATTTGGATCTCCATAATCACCTTAATATACGAAATTTCACATCACATGCACTCAAAGAGACTTTAATGTGTGTTGAACTGGGGAAAATGGGTTAAAAATGTAATAACAGTGCAATATCTGGTTAAAAATGGGTGCGAAATTTCCTCAACCGCAATGCGCAGAAGTTGCTTTTTGAAGCGCTGGAAATTGCCGGCTGCAATGCCGAGAAAGAGCAAACTTGTCGGGAACAGAAGTGCTGAAACCAAAGTAGCAAAGGCAAATGCCGAGAGAGAGAGAGAGAGAGAGATGGTTGAGATGTACTCTTGTTGCAAGAAGGCAAAGGTACGAGAGAAGTGGAGGACGGCCACGGAGCTGCAATGTTATCGTTATGATCACATATGAAGCTTGCTACGCTTGGTGGAAGACAGCCAGATTCTGGAAAAATTAACGGAGTTCTCAATTACTCAGGAAAATATATACAGCAACAATGGAGTCCAATAAGTTCACATGGTAATTATGTGAATGCTTTGAACTTGTGAATTTAGCTTACCAAGGCAAGGTTGTTGTTGAGGTTGTTTAGCACCGAATGTCTTGGACGAAGATCATACATGAAATCAGATATGGCACAAATTGCACCCACTCGGATTGTGTTATTCTCGAAGGCCATATCATACCGGGTGATAGACGAGTAACTATGAGCCTAACCTTTTTACTTCATGCTCCGAAAAAAGAAGAAGGTTTTATTGTAAAATCAGAAACCTCGCAACCCTTTTTATCTAGTGATGATTCACCAAAGAACACAGCAGGAATCAGACATTAGACTACAGATTGAATTCTGTCACCGAAAAGACAAAATAAGCCACCGTGTAATGATAGAAGGCAATCGTAAGATTAGGATGTTGCCTTGCGGTAAAGCTGAAGCAGCCCGCTCGGAAAGCACAAGAAAGTCCTTGTTCAGTCAGTTCTCTATGACACCGAACCAAACGGTAATTTGCTCACACAGCCACGAGAAGAGAAGAAAAGGAAAAGAATAAGGATTCGCTGACCTTGAAGAGGAAATCCTTGAGGTTTATATGACATAGATTATACGGATTCTTCGAGACATTGGCTTACTGCAATTTCATTCCAAGATGCGTAGAACAATTCAACGCTTGCAAGTTGGTCAGGAAGCTATGCTCCTGTAAGTAGGAAACATAGCTCTCCATTGTTTCACAGCAATGTATTCGGTCATTTATCAGTCCCTCACATTTGAAACTGTCGTTATGTTCGGGAATATCAGTGGACAAACGGTATCAGATAAGCAACACACAAGAATATCAGAATTGGGATCAAGATAGTTCCAGGAATTCCCTGAAAGCTCTCGATGACGAGCAGTACCAAACAGAATGCGATTCCAAAAAAGTGATCGACCATGCTCATGATGCATGTGTACCTGGGTTTTTTGATACATGCTTACCTTTGTATTGTATTGGAGGGGCCTCTACGACACTGTTAGCGGAGGAGGGATCCAGTTTACTTGCCAACCATCGCAAGACACTATCCTTACAATCATCAACGCATTTGAGTGCTCGGGTGAGATAGGAATTCCATTTGAACTCGACATGCCGTTCAAGGATAGTTTCCGAGCCCCATCTAAAATTGCGTTTTGGCAAGTTTGGTCACAGCATTCCTCGACAGGATTGATTTTTTCACAAGCAGTTAGAATTCTTGAGGTGTCCACGCTGCTCTCAAACTTACTGACATCAATGACAGGGCAGGAGGCTGCAATGAGGCTCGCAGAAGAAACAGAGCGTATGCTTCGAAGAGTTCCATAGGCACCTTGAGGCTTTAGGATCGTTAGAACATCTGAGAGGCAATGGTTAAAATGAGTCGCATTTAAAGCAAGCATCCCAGAGTTTTTACTGGACTGCCCCATGAGAATGACCAGCGTGGCATCAGACTGAGGACAAGATAAGATATTAGCTAAATATGGCGCAAATGAAACCCAACAGTTCGTCGCTGTTACGCTCAGGATGATTTGTGCTGCTGACAAAATTTAAGCTGCAAGGTCCTGATGAACCAAAACCGGAAGCAACAGAAAATTAGGCACCGCCTTCAACAAAAAGATAGTTCTACTCCGATCAATGGAGTCAAGAGGGATAGGCCTTCATTGACCAAAATCTGTGTGGACACAAGAAAATGCTGGATAATTCAGACTCTCGGGATTCGATCAATGCCAAGAGTAACCGTCAGATATTCACACCAGTTTGCAATCATGGATGCAGTTACCCAGCATCATCGCGCGAAATCCCGTCATGTGTCCATGGAAAAGCCCACTGTTGTACGTGTCAAAGACAACTAAAAGAAAAGGGTGAGCTACGAGCATGATTATTGGGAAGCTTGCCACGATAGTCAGACTCAGGAAACTCAGAATAGTTTGCCCCAAGCACATCCAGAATACTTTTGGCCAAGTGTAAGTGGCATTGCTTAGGCAAGCCTTTGTTCCTATGGTATTTGAGCGAGTCACACCTCATAATTTTGCCGCAGTGGCATTTGGGAATGTCATCAATGGTGAAGGAGCTAAACTGGGGAGAGAAATGCGACCCAAAAAAAAAAGTGAGAGAAGGTTGAGGTTCTGTAATGGGCGAGATATCTGGAATCCCAGCACTTCTCTTTGTTTAATCTAAGGTGTGTTTGTTTTGCGAAAATGTTTTCCTCATTTTTCGGCATTTCATTCGCTTAGAAAAATGAGTTAACGAAAAATGATTTCCTACTAAAGTTTAAATTCAAGAAAACAATTTCCTCTTTGAAATAACTGGAAAATGTTTTCCAAAATGTTTTCGTAGACTTAGGGTCCTTGGTTAATGAAAAGCTTATCCTTATAAAAAATAAGTTTTTAAAAAACCAAATTTTTAATTATTTTAAAATTTTTGATTTTTTTATTATCTATTTTCTTCCTTTTTATTTCTTTTTCTCCACATTCTTCCTCAGCTGGCGGCAACCGACGAGGATGCAAGCCCGCAAGCTCACTGCTCACCTGATCCCATTGAGGCGAAGCTTGCCTATGGCCATCACCGGCTAGTAGCAAGGGAGGAAGGGAAAAAAAGGAAAAGAAAGAAAAGGAAAAGGAAAATAGAAAAATAATTAAATTCCATTTTTAAAAAGAAAAGAAAATAATTAAAAAATCGATTTTTTAAATTCAATCTTTTCTGGCATGAAATAAAGTCATGAAATTGAAATTATTTTTCAATTATATCCAAACAACATAAAATATTTTCGATCATATATTATCAAATAAAGGAAAACTAATGGTATTCCTAAAAATGTTTTACTAGAAAGCATTTTCCTATATCATTGAATTTTCCATGAAATAAACATACTCTTAAAGCATTGTGTTTATCACCCAGAATTGAACCGCAATAGGAGGCATCTAAACCTGCAGGGACAAAGGAACCAGATGAATGATACCGTCATACACTCAAAGGAAGACATGGATATTGCTGATAAGCATACAGTCCCCAGCTCGTATAGATTTGTTAGGCTATATAATAAAAAACAATAAAGTTCTCACTTTTAAACACTAAATGGGTTCTAAAGCAATGCAACCTAACTTAGAAATCACAAATTTTGGTCCAAGCTAACACCAGAATTAGAAGTGTTGCTCTTTGCTTGCTCTCTTTGATTTATTATTATTATTATTATTATTTTCCGTTATTTTGGGGGTCCATGTGCTTGTATCACTGCCTGGGACAAGTACGCGGCAAGAGAACACATCTACCTTCTCGGGAAGGAGGAGTCGCAGAAAGAGAATCTGCTGTTGTGTCGGGATGGGATGAGACCAACCTGGACTCAAGACAAGACGTGGGGGGGTCTCGTGTTTGGTTTGGGCTGAATCTTGTTGTTGGGCTTAGGTTAGTTTATTGGGTTTAAGGTTATTTTCGTGCCTAAGAAGGAGTTTGTGGATAGGTCAAGTAAGTGGGCTAATTTCGGAGCTGGGCTTATTTAGGACGTGCTGGAAGTTGTTTTAAAGTGATCTTAGTGTAAATGGGCTTAAGTGTTTTCCTTTGATAAATTCGGCTTGATCTTGGCCCTTTTCCAAATGTGTTTAAGTCATTGAACCCACTTCTTCAATTCGGCTTTTAGTATTCATGGCCCAAACCCATGAATCCTTACCCGACCCACATTTGAATCGGGCCGAGTTACTATTTTCGGAATGAAAAAATTGCAATATATATTTAAAAAAATTCGAATGTTTTTATTTGTTTTTTAAATCAATTTTTTTTAAAAATAATTTAAAAAAATAATTTAGTTTTTGAACAGTTTTCTCTTGAAGTGTGGGAAAATCATCGACCAAAAAATAGGGCTCAAAATTGAACAAAGTCTTAGGGCCTGCAATAGGGTACTAATATTTCCTTTCTTGAGACAAATTATCAAATGATGGCGCACTTTCAATATATTGATTGTGATTTCCCTTTAACCTAGTTAGGAATGTCATTTTTTCTTATTTATTTTAATGTTAGATTATTGCTTTTCCTTGTAATTTATTTAATAATTTCTTGGTTATTGATTGTTACCTTAATGATTACGTACCCGCATGATCGCTTCACATATTAATGGATAGGTGTAAAATCAATCCAAACTGTCTGACAAAAATCTTTACTTTTAAAATGAACAAGATTATGTACCGAAAGTGCACTAATTGATCAATTAGTGTAATCAAGTCCCCGACTCTAAATTCTCTGGTTATGTAGAAAGTGAGGTATACTCTCACACCTCACTTAGTTTCTAGCTGACCCTAATAGACTAGTGGCGACTCCTTATTGCAAAACTCTTAAAAATACCCCAATGTTAAGCAAGGTATAGGCTTGGGAGAGCCCGCGCCTAATCTAGAACCTTAGGTCCATCCTTTAGGCAATACTTCTAAACATGTTGCCTCTCCTCGAGGGATAGGTCGCGACACTTGGTGCTCGTCGCGCCTCTCTCATTCACTCTCTATGGGAAAGATGGGCCGAATTGAGCTCAATTTAATGTAATTGCAACCCATGAAGTTAATTAGTGAAGTGTCTTAAGTTAATTCAGTCCGTTATTTAAATAAGACCTAAAATAAGCCCGTGAAACCTCTGAATTATTACTTATAAATTAGATAAGTAAAGAAAATTGGAATTCCCCGTTTAAAAAATCACATTTACCAAGGTTGAATAACAAACAGGAAAATTAGAGCAAATGTCATTGTTGTAAAAAGGATTACACAAGCGGTCTCATCCAATTACCAACTTCCATCAATGAGTATTAGGGAGATAATGAAAAGTCACCATAAGCAAATTAATGATGGATGGAATCATTGGTAGGAAATATTTTAAAAACTCAAGGTATAGCCTTATTAATTCTATGAAAAAGTTTTATCCAATCATAAGCATGCTATATTCCAGAACAATAAGGCTAAGCAATGCAAACGAATATTGTTCTGACATATATTGTAAAAACTCGGATCAAATGCATTGCTTTTGTTCATCTCGATTTCTTTCAGCTTGAAGAATTCCTCTACTCACCGTTACAATTTGACTTTATCAGCTTAATGACTTTGTTTTACTCTCGACTGTCATTCTTTGCTTCTCACTCATTGTCTGTCTATGGAATGGATAACTTTAATCCCCTAACTTAACTCCCTTCGCAAGAGTCTTTGAACTTCGAGGATTGAAATCCAAGTGGAATATGTTTTCCACACGAAAAGCTGGATTGCAAAGAAACCAAACCAACCCATTTTTCGTGCTGTGAGTTTCCGAGAATTTCACCGTAAAGAAAAAAGAGAAACGCAAGAAAGAAATGACAGACGGAGTAAGAAAAAGATCAATCGCGATCCAAAAAGAAAAGAAAGGGTTGTCCTTTTCCAGCAGGTTGCCGTAGCAGCAGACGATGAGAGCGAGAGAGCGTCTTTTGCGGGAGAAGCAGGGGTTGGTAAGTGGTACCTTCAAGCAGCATGTTGAAAGGGATGGGGGCAAAGAGATCGGCCAAGATCTAGTCTTTTCTCTAGCCATTCAAGTCGTGCAATTAATAGTCGTGCAATTAATAGTCGCGCTTACAAAACGATTGTTATTTACTCTCCATTTAAATTACTTTTCTCTCTTATGTTTATTTGGATTTCGGAAAGTCGATTTGATATTTGAACCACCCAAGGTTTAAAATTTAATTTTAAAAAAAAAAGGCAATTTGGATAATCCAAATTAAATAAATGAAATTTTTGACCCAAATATTAAAAAGAATTCAATCCTTTACCCAAAAGGAGGGTTTGTCATTATATTGCATCTCTCTTCACAGCATTGTTACTATAACATGGGGCTCACAAAAAGGAGGAAAATTCACTTTATTTTCAACACGTTTCATCATTTCCTTTGTGTGTATCTTTTTTAAGCGATTTGAAGAAATGGTTGATTTTGACTCAGTTTGACTGGTCTAACCCATACAAAATCCATTGTTCCGATATGGAGAGGTGCAATCTTCTTGCACGCTTCTCAAGTTTTATATATATATATATACATGTGAATCATTTTCCTTCTACCACTCCATCTACTCCATTTGTCTTTACTTCTTGAACAGCTCAAATGGCTGCCAGGGATGATGCTCACCTCCTCGTGGAACGCTACTACGAATTTGTGAAGCTGCAAAAGAAGTTTCACAAATTGCAAGACAATACCAAAAAGAGGTGAGTAATATAATTTGTTTATTGTTATTGTTATTGTTTATTGTTGTTGTTTATTCTTGTTGTTTAGTCATTGTTATTGGTAACATGTTTATTGTTATTGTTTATTGTTATTTTGGCTCTCATGTTTTATTCTCTTACGTTCTCAGCAAGGAAGAAAAGATATATGCGCAAATCAAAAAGACAGAAGCGGAACAAAAGCTAATTAACGTGGTAAATGCCATAAAAAATGAGAGAGTTCTTGTATTCAATGATGAAGATCAAGCGAAGGTCTTCACAGCTATAAAGGATACATATTTTGGACAGAGCAACCGTGGTTTACTTGAAAAGGTAGAAATTAGCAATGTGGGGGAAGAAACAAGGAGAATCATATGGAATAAGTTAGTAAAGGCCGGTATGGAGCTAGAAAACCCTACCCTATCATTCAAGTTCCCTTAGATGGTTTCTTAGGATAGTAGTTCCTTAGTCTGCTTCTCTTAGTTCGCAACTTCGCAGTACTACTTTCCTTTTCAAGTTCCCCTAGATAGTTTCTTAGTAATTTCTTAGTCTGCTTCTCTCGGTTCCCGAATTCCTAGTACTACTTTAATTGGCCCGATATCTTAGTCTACTTGTAGAGTTGTAATATTATCAAGTTAATATTGCTTTAGTTATACTTTGCAGTTTCTCATTTTTTCATTTTCTTTTTTGTCATAAATTATTAACTATTAACCAGATAATGGAAAAAGAGGAAATTGTGAGAGTGCATATGCATCATTAATGAGTAAAATAGTAAATGTTATATGAGGTAACACCCATCGCCGATGGGCCCCGAGAGATCGAAGCCGCTCCACTATTTCATAGATTAGCAATTTTTACTTTTTAGCAATGGAGTAACGGGTGTTACCTCATATAACATTTACTCTTTTACTCATTAATGATGCATATGCACTCTCACAATTTCCTCTTTTTCATTCTTCGATTAATAATTAAAAATTTACAACAGAAAAAAAAATGAAAAATTACAAAGTATAACTAAAACAACATTAGCTTGATAATATTATAACTTCAGAAGTAGACTAGAATATCGAGCCAATGAAAGTAGTGCTGGGAAGTTGGGAACTGAGAGAAGCTAACTAAGGAACTAGTAAGAAACCATCTAGGGAACTTGAAAAGGAAAGTAATACTGGAAGTTGCGAACTAAGAGAAGCAGACTAAGGAACTACTATCCTAAGAAACCATCTAAGGGAACTTGAATGATAGGGTAGGGTTTTCTAACTCCATACCGGCCTTTACTAACTTATTCCATATGATTCTCTTTATTTCTTCCCCCACATTGCCAATTTCTACCTTTTCATGTGAACCATGATTGCGCTGTCCAAAATATGTATCATTTATAGCTGCGAAGATCTTAACTTGATATTCATCATTGAGTACAAGAACTGTCTCATTTTTTATGGAATTTACCACATCAATCAGTTTCTGTTCCGATTTTGTCTTTTTTTATTTGCGCATATATCTTTTCCTCCTTGCTGAGAACGCAAGAAAAGAAAACATGAGAGTCAAAATAATAAGAACAACAACAACAACAACAACAACAAATTCTATTATCTCTTTTTGGTACTGTCTTACAATTTGCGAAACTTCTTTTGTAGCTTCACAAATTTGTCGTAGCATTTTATGAAGAGGTGAGCATCATCCCTGGTAGCCATTTGAATTGTTCAAGAAGTAAAGATAAATGGAGTAGATGGAGTGGTGGAAGGAAATAATTCACGTATATATATAGAGAAAAAACTTGAGAAGTGTGCAAGAAGATTGCACCTCTCCGTATCGAATAACTACCCTATAGTCGAACAATAGATTTTGCATGGGTTAGACCGGTCAAAATCGACCCTTTCTTCAAATGGCTTAAAAAAGATACGCACGAAGGAAATGATGAAGCCATGTTGAAAATAAAATGAATTCTCCTCTTTTTTGTAGGCCCCAGGTTATGGTAACGATGCCAAAGAGAGAGGCAATATAATGACAAACCCCCTTTTTAGGCAATGGATTGAATTATTTTCAATATTTGGGTCCAAAATTTCATTTATTTAATTTGGATTCTCCAAATTGCCTTTTTTTTTTAAAATTAAATTTTAAATCCTGGGTGTTCAAATATCGAACCGACTTTCCGAAATCCTCCAAATAAACATAAGAGAGAAAAGTTACTTAAATGGAGAGTAAACAACAATCATTTTGTAAGCGCTACTGTTAATTGCATGACTTGAATGGCTAGAGAAAGATTTTTGTCTCTTAACCATCCCATCAAATAAGTGGAAGATATTAGACAATTTTGATTGATTTTATACCCATCAACTAACATGTAAGTTGATCATGCGGGTGCGCAATCATTAAAGTAACAATCATAACTATCAAGGAAAGCGTTTAAATAAATTGCATGGGAGAGCAAATATTTAACATTAAGGAAAAGATAAATGCTAATCTTAACCGGACTAAAGGGATCAAAATAGCAAAAGCAAGAGTAATCGTCTTTGAAGACAATTAAAGTCCTAAAGTAGAGCCCTATGGGCTTACTCAATTTTTAGCACACTTTAAAATTAGGGAACCTCCATTTTTAAGAAAATAGCTCGGAAAGTTTGTTTTAAAAATTTTTCAAATGAAATTTTGAATTTTTTGAATTTTTTTATTTTTTATTTTTTCTATTTTTAAAATTATTACATCAAAATTCGAATTTTTAATATTTTCTAAAAGTTTTAATGTTCTTTGAAAGCTCTTGAATTTTCGGAATTTTTTTTTTTGAATTTTTATTGTTTTCGCTTTTTTCGATTTTTTTGAAACTTTTATGATTTTTTAAAATTTTAATATATTTTTAGTATTTAATATTATTTTATTCGGAAAAGGGGTCGGACGGGTAGATCCGATCCGGCCATTAACCCGACCCAAAACCATATTAGACCCTATCGGTTGATGAAGAAAATAAGGTTTTTAATTAATTTTTTTAGTTTTTAAATATTTTTTCCTTTCGACCAAAAAAAATATATATAATATATATATTTTTCCTGTTTTTTCCTTCTTCCTTTTTTTTTGGCTTCTTCTATGTTTTGTCTTTTTCCCTGCACTATCCTTTCATCCACGCCGCCTTCGCCGAGAGAAAATATTGGCTGGGTCTTACCCTCCACGTAGGCGTAGGGTAAGACCATTCAGCGATCGACACGTGGCTCCACGTAGGCGACGGCGCCAGAGGTTTAAAATTTACGCGCGCCGCTCCTGGGGCCCACCACTCTGACGCTCTCTCTCTCCTCTGCGACCTGTCGACTCCCTCTCTCTCCTCTCTCCTCTCTCTCTCCCCGTTCTCCGTTCCGTTACGGGGAGAAAAAAAATCGCACGACGCCTCCTCTGCTCTTCCATATGCTCTTCCCCCTCCTCTCTGCTCTCTCTCCTCCGCCGGTTGCCCCATGACGCCGACGCTGCCGACGCGACGCCGACGCCCCTCCACCTCCGCCTCCGCCTCCGCCTCCACAGGTTGCCCGCGACGCTGACGCCGACGCCCTTTCCAGTGAACCGCGATGCCGATGCCCCTCCGCTGGTTGCCTCAGTCGCCCCCGACGCAGCCTCCGCCTCCGCCCCTGAACCCGACTCTGACGCCGATGCGCCTCCGCCGGTTGCCTCTGTCAGCCTCGACTCTGACGCCCCTCCGCCACCGCCTCCGCCCCCGACGTCGTCGCCGACGCCCCTCCACCTTCGCCGTCGCCGACGCCCCTCCACCTCCGCCTCCGCCTCCACCTCCACAGGTTGCCCGCGACGCCGACGCCGACGCCCTTTCCAGTGAACCGTGACGCCGACGCCCCTTCGCCGGTTGCCTCCGTCGCCCCCGACTCCGAGGCCGACGCCGACGGCCTCCGCCCCTGAACCCGACTCTGACGCCGATGCCCCTCCGCCGGTTGCCTTCGTCGCCCCCGACTCCAACGCCCCTCAAACCGGTCGCCTCCGACGCCGACGCCCCTCCACCTCGGCCTCCGCCCCCGATGCCGTCGCCGACGCCCTTTCGCCTCCCTCTCGCGACCTCTGCTCCGCTCTCCCTCTTTCCATGTTCGAAAGTTAATGAGTTTCGTGGCCTATTTGGTTTCGACAATGAAGTTTGTGTTTATCACTTCTGCAGAGATAGTTTGCGCTAAGGTAGAACATCTTGCCCGTTTCCTGAGCCGGAGGTCTCTCTGTCTCTGTCTCTCTCTCTCAACCAAATTGTCATGCTCTGGAAGTTCTCAGTGTCTTCACCCTAAGAAATTTGATATTGAAGGCGTACGTCCCGGAGATAGAAGGTGTTCCCGAGCCGGAAGTTGTGATGCTTGAAGGCCTATGGAGGCTCGTAAGCATCAGGCGCTTTCACACATCAACTAGAGGTAAAATTTGGTTAGTAGGTACAGGAAAGGGAAAACTATCGAATTGGGAAAAGGAACAAAGTTATTGTTCGATTTTTTTTGTTTGTTGATCTAAATTTACTTTCCCTGCTGGGTGTTTGCTTTGTAAAGAAGTTTGGTTTTTTAATTGTTCGGCAATTGCAAGTAGTACATGTAAATCTGAAAATAGGGGCCAAAGATGAACCGGCAGAGCATATTTTGGGTAATTTATGCTATGCTTCGTGCATTATGATCTCCCTTTAATTGTGTTTCGAGATACCATATCGGTTGAATAGATTAAACTTCTTTACAGGCTTCTTCATATGACTATGTATGCTGTCACAACAAAGCAGAGTAGCGAGGTGTAGTTCGGAAAATAAAACACCGTCCGCGCTTACTGCATTTAGCTTGATTGGGCAATGCAGACCCGTCGCAATTAGATTGTTGTTATGTATATGTGTAGGCTGTTGTATATATTATCCGTCTTGCATACATGAAATGGGTGATCATGTTTGTATTTAGAAGTGCCCATCACACAATTAGAATAATCTCCCATGTGTCAATGTTCTTCATGTGCTTTAAATGCTTAGGAGATTTTTTGTCTGTGGTTCTGTTGTTATCATAAGTACTGCTCATTAGAAAATTATTGCCTTTCGGGATAATTTTTTAGACATCTATTAGGCGTTCTCTTTTGCACAATTCCCTTTGATTTAATCCTGAGGTTCACTAACCTGTAGAAACTCTCTTCAACTTTTGCAAGTAGTTTTGCAAACTTTTGGCATCTATCGGTAGATATGATGACCAGCTAATGATCTTAAGGCACTCTTAGCTGTTTTGACCTCTTCCAGCTCTGTCTCTACTCATTTGATATTGGAAATATTGTGTCGATGATCACAAATGAGTTTAGTCATGGGCATGGATACGTTCATGTGCACAACACTGTATTAAAGCTTTTTCTTCTGCTGAAAAACACTTGCTTAAGAAAATATACATACAACAGCACTTTTCAACTTCCATTGCTTTCCTTTAATCTGTTTCAGTTCAGAATTTTCCAATAAATCCAATTCCGCTTTATTGGAAGGCATATTCTTATATTTCCTTATGCCGGGGTTTGCTTAACATCGGCTTTAGGTTGGAGCTTATTGAGCAACCAATAACCATGCTTGGAAATAGTGATGAACTTCAGGATCTTACCTTATTTGCTGGCTCTAGGGACGGCAGTTTTCATTCAGTCTCATATTTCGGTGAGCTCTCGTGTCATGATGCCTTTTGAGGCCATGGATTCTCTCGAGGTCCTTCCTTATCCTGCTGGAGTACAAAATCCATCACGTGTGGTGTCTTGATTACGTCCATGAACAGTTGAACTGTAGCTAGCTTTGCTAAAAGTGTTCTTGAATTTTAGACTTTTTTCGAGTGCGAACCGGTTCAGCCGGCTTGACTATTTTTCAGAGCAGTTTCCTGCAGTGGGACATTTCCCTAAGAGGCAAAATTAATGCCCCTTTCATTATCCATAAGATAGATGATCCTCTGTCTCATCTTCACCATGTGATACCTCCATGCTTGATCTGAATCGTTTATGGCATGCGCACCCGATTGCTGAGCTATTCATCTGATTATTTAGCTGGAGATCTGAATCACTGCGATGACATGTGCCATCGAGGCTTGAGTGTCGGTTGCACATGTTGGTGTCTGTAACTTGTGGAGAAATAAACTCCTTTTGTTCTTGTGCTTCCTCAAAATCTTGCCGACGAACTAAGCACATTCCTTGTCGGCAAGATTTTGTTGTGTCTGTTTTAGGTTTTGGCAGCGCCGGAAGACATCTTTGCGAAGAGAATGTATTTATTTAAATACATTATCAATTGTATTAGTTAAATAAATAATAGCTTCTAACAGTTGAGAAATCAACCTTTTGATGAAACTTGTGCTTCTTAAACATCCCTCTATCCTTTAATAGCTGTCACAAATGTGATGATGTTTCCATCATGGCAAAAGTTCTACAAAATGTGGAGAAAAAATTTATTGGATGACTCTGAATACGGGTAGAACTGGCAGATGTATCCATTAGGGCTTCAATGGAAGGGAAGTCATCTAAATTTTGGTCCTTGCAGCTCTATCTTTGATTGTGACTTTCGTAACATGGTAATGCATTATAATGTAAGCTTACAAGTTCAAGAAGCTTGTCGAGGGTACTTTTCTTACTAGAATAGTTGCTTTTAGTTTGTCGAATGAGAAAGCACGACCTCATTTGTGTTAAAAGAGAATAACGCATCTGTTGAAGTAACTCACATCGCATGTCTACTGGGTTTATATGGGCCTTATATTCATGTGGTCTCCTTGCATTTACCAGCTTAAACTTTTGGGTTGGACATTTTAACAGCATCAAGGTTGGTTTTTGACGGGCCTGATAAAAAAGAAAGAGTTCGTAATTCTCTAATCTTTGTCATTGATTTGTTGAGCAGTAACTAAACACACTTGCAAACACTACCATGTGTACATGTTTCCATGTCTAATATATTTTGAAATGGGTAAAATGGTATTTTAAATCTGTCTTTTGCACCAAAAAGAAGAAAGGAATGAGTAAATTTTTGCATTTCGTACATGACTAGAAAATTAGGCATAACATTTCCAAATTGCAAAGTACATTAAATCTGTCGAATTGATCATAAATGGCAGTGGCATGGAATGAGTGAATGTGATTAAAGTTGGAATTGGAATTAAAGGATTCTGAACCCACTCTGTATGAGCACCTCATCTTGTGTGATTAAATATGAATGTCAGAGGTTCTGTGTGGATCCTAATTTAATCTTTTGGTGAAGATTGCAGCTATAAGGGAGACGATTGTTGCACAATCAGGATAAGATCTCTCCAATGAGTTATGTGGTCTCTATAGCATCAAATATGAAGGTATCCAAACTTTCTTGTATAATGCGTTTACCTCTCTAAATTGATGATGTGCATGCATTCTGTGGAAAACATTTGTATCTTTCCTAGTTCAAACTTCAGACCAATCCTGCTGGTCCTCTTCAAGTAAACTGGAATAGCATACGATGTAGATACTAGATATTTTCTATACTACTATACTCAAGTGTTTAGTCTTCAATCCTACTATACTCAAGTGTTAAGTCTCTGTACTTGTGACAAATTTCATAGACAACGATGATGAATAAGCTTTGAAAGATGCCAGCTATCTGCGAAATGAACTTATCTCTCTATGTTCTCCTTTAAAATCCCATTTAATGGCGCCTGATGGAATGGCTAATTTAAGTAAGTTTCTGGCTTGAGGTCTTTTGAATTTAGCAGCTCAGAATTTGGTCTTGTTTGAACTTACAAAAATGAGCTATTCGGAAATTTGCTTCTCGAAATTTTTGCCGATAAATACATGCGATTTTAACTTGAGTAATTGTGTTGCTGTCAACTGTTTTTTTCGAGGGGATAATGGACTAGTATAGTGTTTACTAATTGTTGTGTTTGGTGCTTTTTCACATATGTTTATCAGTGAGTCATCTGTAGTTTATCGAAAATGAAAAGTGAGTTAAGTTTTTTAAAGAAGTTTTTCCATAGTCATCACTTATCATTGTTTATTGCTCTTTCTTGTTAGCTTCAGTAATGAGAGTTTCTTTTCCACCTGGTGCAGGATGAAAGTGAAGAGAATGCGAATGATGTTGAGTTGGTAAAGCGCCTGAACAAGCAGAGACGGCGAGCAATTGCTGCTGTTCATAGAGGAGGGAAGACCATTGCTTCTAGAAATTCTTACAAAGACAAAGGTGGAAGGTCATCTCACAATTCCAAAATTCAAAAACAATTAAGCTCCCGGTAGTGCACATGGAAGAATTCAGCAGCATGTAGGGGCTGGAGGAAGGTGTGAGTTTAAGACTTCGTATTATAGCATATTTCGCTAGGGAAGATAAAGGAGATTTTTGTGTATTGGAAGTATAGATAGGTGGCTATTTTGCTGCAGAATATGTGTAATAGTCAGTTACCGTAATGATGTTTATGTAATAGTCAGTTACCGTAATGATGTTTATGTAATAGTCAGTTACCGTATCAAAAGAAAAGCCACACATGCAATTTTGTACAGAAAGAGGAACCCCTTCTAATATGTTGGTCATTATTTGTCATATGGAGATTGTGTGACGTTTAATTTGTTATTTGCTGCTATTTCCTTGATGTAGTCATCTTCCAAAGGTTTCAATCTTTTTGAAGAGTTGTGCTTACTGTTAAGGATATGTGAGCTTTGTGGAGAAAACTTTGGCATGTACTGATATCCTGTATTTTTCTATTGCAGTCTGAGGAACGAATGAGGAAAGAGATGGAAAGATTTGATCGTGAAAGAAGGAAGGAAGAAGAAAGGTTGATGTGTGAACAGCAGAGAGAGGACGAGAGATTGCTACGTGAGCAAAGGTGAGAATCAGAGCGACGAGAGAAGTATTTACAGAAAGAATCTATTAAGGTAAGTATTTGAGCTTGATATTGCATTTTCACTGGTTAGTTTCTTTTGCTTTATTTGATTGGTTAAGCAGCATCTCTTCTTTTCTCTTTTCTTTACCAACTTCTCTGGTTTTTTGTTTGGAAGGCGGAGAAAAAGAGAAAAAGTAGAGCTTCGTTGAGAAAAAGAAACAGAGAGACGAAAAGCTGCAGTGGAGAAGGCCACTGCTCGCAGAATTGCCAAGGAATCCATGGAGCTTATGGAGCATGAACAGCTGGAACTGATGGAATTGGCCGCTGCAAGCAAGGGGTTGCCTTCAATTGTTAATCTGAAACGTTTAGAAGTGAGGATCTGGTTTATATTACCTTACACTTGAATTTGCTTCATGCTGTCATTTTGCAGTAAAGGAGCTGATTTTGACATCTTCAAATTATAGCCAATAGATGCATAGATATGTATCTCTTGTTACTGCTTCTTGTTTCTGTAGTTACACGGGAAAAGAGAGTTTCTGGTTTGTTGTATGGTGCTATTCTGGTAATTGAGTATACATGCGTATGTACATAAGCAGGCGCATGCCTCCATGTGTATGCGTGCACGCTTTCATTTCATTTCCAGACTGCGCGAAAAGCCTTATATTACCTTGGCATACAACTCTACATAAGGGCGAAATGCAGGATCTTCCGACAATGCCTCGTCAGTTGGCAGTTTCAGCAGCCCCTCTTATTCCCATTCAACAATTACCTTTGACTAAAGCCAAACTAGGGCGTTCCTTATTTTTCCCAGATGTGTTGAACCAGATAGTGCGTGCTTTTCATTTCGGTTTGACAATTCATTATCCCTTTTTCATGTTAATCTCCACAGTTCACTTGCAGAATAATTAGTTTTCAAATCAGAAGCAATGTCCAAATTACCAGTCATTGTGTCAATGAGAGGCGCACGCGTCCCATACGACATCACGAGAGGTCGAAACCTCGCCTCTGACTTGATTTCCCATTAAGCAGACAAAACAATGCAACCATCTACAAGCCAAGAGGAGAGAAAGATGAAGAAATGGCGAGACTGGATCTTCAACCAAAGTGAGGACCCCAGTGTGCGATGAGGAGGCTCCTCTAGCTACTGGCTTTTAACCCAGAGGAATCCTAGCGCGCTCCCTCTTCCCCAGATGTGTTGAACCGGATAGCGTATGCTTTTCACTTTAATTTGAAAGTTTGTTATTCTTTTTCATGTTAATCTCCTTAATTCACTCACAGAATTATTTGTTTTCAAGTCAGAAGCAATGTCCAAATTACCAGAGCCATCGTGTCAATTAAGAGGTGCGCGCATCCCATACTTCTTCACAAGAGGTCGAAACCACGTCTCTGACTTGATTCCCCGTTGAAGCAGACGAAACAATACAGCCATCCACAAGCTGAGAGGAGAATTCGAAAAAGATGGAGAAAGGGCTAGAGTGGTTCTTCAACCAAAGTTAAAACACTAACGTGCGTTGAAGAACAAATCCACCAATGAAAGATTCCAAGTGGTGAAAATGTTCGCCGTTCAATGACGGAAAAGGTGCATCAGACGTCCCAGATTCTTAATAATCATCTCTTGCACATGGGAAGAAATCTTGATCTAGCTAAATATTTTTCTTAGGCTGGAGAAATTTGCTCGAAGGATTGGTAGTTTGGCAAGCATCGCATAAATGCATATCACTAGGCGTCATACGCATAATGCAACTCACTCAAAGCAGCATGTTTATCTACTAACCAACTGGAAAAGGTAGTATCACGCAACAGAAGATGCGTTGAAAATGGGCATAGATTTTTCTTGTGACTTTCAAAGAGTTTGCTGGCTTGTTCCATCCAAGCACCGGCAATGCTTTGACTATTATTGTGGATGAAGATATATGGTGCAGGCAGCACTAAGCGCTAAAATATACGCTACGTACAAAGGGAAATCGAAGAACAGCATTCACTTCATTTTCTTGCGCACTTCATAGAAGTAGCTCAAGATCACCGCAGCCGCAGCCACTGCCACTCCAACAGCACCTTGTGCCAATATGGCACCATTAGCTACTGTCTTGCTGCCTGAAGAACTTGGCGTGAACCCCAGTTCAAAGAGCTTCTTGTGCAAGATTGCATAATCTCTGAAAAATGCATCCTCATCCTGCCACATGCTTGACAACATTAGGGAAAGAAGAGCATATAGCAAAAGAACACGGTATCAAATTGTCCGTTTGTCTCTTCTCAAGGTCGTGCCAACCACCATGAGAGAGTTGCGGGAACAACAACCAATTCAAATATCAAATCAGGTGTTCCCAGTAGCACAAAGATGATGCTTTAGCCTAGAGGTTTCAGGGAACCACATAATATATCCATCCCAACACATGTATGTATCTACCCAACATTTGATGTGCGATCTCATTATGAATATTTCCTGGTCTCTACATAGAAGAGAGTGATGGAATAGACTGAATGCTTACTTTTAAGCATCACAAGCCTACGCAGCATAAATTCCATGAAAAACACTTTCCATCTCTTTTCATTCTCGGCAAAACCAAGGACAGTACCATCAAAGGGTTATAGACCGTGTGCATAAAGAAACGAAATAGTGGTGTGGGCGGGGTAGTTTCATCAAAAAGAAATTTACAAAAGGAAACCATGCAATTGCAATTCGATTTTATAGATTTATCGATGGAGTCGCCAGACCATGCAAAAAGCTTATTTACCTTCGCATACAACTCAACATAAGGGCGAAATGCAGGATCTTCCAGCAATGCCTTGTCAGTTGGCAGTTTCAGCAGCCCCTCTGCTTCCCCTTTCAACAGCTCGCTGTGTCAAAAATGATCAATTAGTATCTGGCTCTATAATGCTCCAACCGAAACTTAGAAAATGCATTAGAAAATGCATCCAGTGAAAAGATGAAATCTTACACAAAATAGGAATCATCAAACTTAAGGGGTTCCTGAGTCCAAGGACCATCAAATCCAGATCTTTCCGGGTGTGCCCTTCCCTAGACACAAGAATAAAAAAAAATAACAAGTGTGGTTGCACATCCCCAGCTGACCTTGAATGTAAATCCAAGCAGAAATAGAAATTACCAATGTATGAGCCCCTGATAAGGCCACTATGTCCTTGTCCGAGAGACCCATCCTGTAAAAGATGTCCCTTAGATGTGGAGAACCTACATCCAGCAATGACAAGTTTAGAAAAAATTTCAAATACCCTTTAAGCAAAATGTACGTGTATTTCACCAATAAGAGAATTATAACGCATGAAAGATCTCCTATGGATTTAGAGCTATGATAAGTTATGGATAGGCAGTGGATTGTTAAACGTGAATATCACAAATCGATAAGCTTAACCAAGCTGCGGTTGAAGGCCTCCTTTCATTTGAGCCTCCTTTCGATCAGCTACAGTGAGTTGCAGATGTAAAATATCATGTGAAATATCAAACTGGGTTTGCATGAGTAGTAATATTCTTTTAAATATAATCAAACATCCCCTGAAAACATGGTCATAATGAGTCTCATACACATATAGTCTCTCTCACCTAATGGCTCAGTTTTCTTATACACATATTGTCTCTCTCCACATCACAGCTTAAACTTTTAGGTTGGATATTCTAGCACTGTTTCATATGACAGATCAAGAGTTCAAATCCCAGCACTTCTCTCTCAAGTCATTCTTCGTAGTGAGTTCACAACAGCTGACTCATACGAAATAGGCACTGTGCCCATTTTGCTTGTGCAGTTCTTAATCTGGAAACTTACTGACATCTGAATGTCAGTCAGCTCCGATACCTCTTTTTCCACTGCGCTTCTTATCTCATTCAAATCATTCCTCTGGAAACTTACTAATTGATATTCAGATGAGATGGACATACATTTCAATACTAACAGGCCACAACCATAAGAAAAACTATAAATAGTTATTTAACTTTTTGCCTGGAGCAACAGAAGCACGGTAGGCCATAATATTTAGAGGGAGGGATGGAGGGAAATAAAGGGAGGCCAAACAACAAAGGGAAAGTTGACACAACAAAATCCCTTGATTAGCATCTGGAAGTCTTCCTTCGTTTGGAGAAACTCTTGAATCCTGCAGATAGAAAAAAACTTAATAAGGCACTCGTTGGAATTATCTTGCTCACATACAGCTAAAACAGAGTACCTTTCTTCCGGGAACAAAGTCGATTGTGGGACCTCCAGTGACTTCTACTGCAACAACTCCTGCTAGCTGAAACAGGCATTTCGCTCATAATGATCAATACTCACAATTGATAGACCATTTTTAATAGTAACCACTAAAATTGATCAGCTAAAATATAACATTATTCAACCGCTAAACAACCAAGAAAAATACCAGTTGAACTAGACAGAGGAGATTTCCTATAAGCAACTGAGAACTAAATTCCCAGAGGACTAAAATAAGATAGATAAAGATTTGCTCCTAAAGCATCTGAAAGTAGAGAATTTGTGGGTTTTGCCAATTAAGGGCTTCACTACGTGCATGCATATTAGTTTTGAAGATGTTGCATGCTAGAGGGCAGAAAACATCAAAGTTACATGGCAAGAATTCGAAGTCTTTTTCAAACTAAGCTTGTTATATCAACAATGATTTTGTCCGCCTATTTGGGGAGCCAACTCGTGATATGTAAGACAGAAGAACCAATCCTTTACACAGTCTTTTCACCTGGTATAGATCTGCATGTGTAATCCTCGAACATTTGGACTTCACCTCCTCTGTATCCAATAGAAAAGCAAATGTAAATATACTGACTGAAGTTATATCTCAACTCGCATTTGTAAAAAACTCTACTCATCAAACCTATGACCTTATCCATGATGGGTTCCTAAACTTGTATGGTTGAAACTATCATATCTACAGGTTGACTCATGTAAAACATATGCAACAGTCTTAGGATTTCCTTGGTCAACAATCATGGAAGCATTAGACAGAATACTAAACCACCCATGTTAAGTGTGCTCTCGTAAACTGAACATAGGATAATACATATACCTCAACTTTATGAGAACTGTAGGGATTTCTTTAAAAGAAGGAACAAAAAGGAAAGACAAGTCAAATTGAATGAACCTGAACATATTTGGTTGCTGCAGGTACAATGTTCACATTCTTTGCCCCCACAAAAGCTGAAAGTATACAAGTTCGGCCTCGTCAGTTCACTGCCTTACCCAGTTTCCTGAAGACTGAATTTCTTGTCTTAGCAACAAAATTACGCATAAAGAAAGCGGCTGATTATTCCTTAGTTCTTATGCATGACATGCCAAAGTTTGCTATTGATTTTTAACAAGGAAGAAGAGAAAAATGCTGCACCAGCTTATTTACCAGTGAGTGCTTGTGATCCGAGGAATTGGGTGAACAAAAGCATCAGCGTGCCACATGTCAATCCGATGAACAACAAGATGGAGATTTGGTGCTGAACATCTGTTTTGTTCTGCGATGAATTTATCCAGTTAACTCGGAGGAGCAAATTCAGTACCAGATGAACACCTCAAACATATGATTACATCCATTGCAAAAAGATGCGCCAAAGGTACTTGGAAGCAATCGTACATCACGGCAGCAGGATGTAAATTTGGCATTGACTTTTATGAGAAATGCTGTTGTTAAGCAGGCATGTTAGGCATCCTAAAGTCTACTATATCATTCTACTCTCAATTCTAAAATGTTACCGACTGCGTTTAAACTACTGCGTAACAAGAAATTATTCATCTAAAAAGCTCGGAATGCTTACCCCATTCGCGAGCGACGTGGCAACCATATTTGAAGTAGCAATTGATAGGAACATGAACAGAAGATTCATGTTGTCGCAGAACACCGTCCCAGGACCTGTTAATCCAAAAATTGCATTGATGATTAGACTCATAAGTAAGCTTCTTGCCTTTTTTCCCTGAAACCGATGGAGCTCTAATTGAATCGAGCTCAATTCAGAGGAACTTCAACAGTCAATCAAACTAACCTAAAGCAGCGAGCTCCGTCGAGCTTCGCTGGCCGATCACGGTCGTCGAGATGAGACTCATCAACGGAGCGCAGATCCACAGCCCCGTTGCGGGCCCCGAGAACATAATGATCTCCTTGATTTTTCGGGGGCAGAGGCGGAGGGGCGTTGACGTCGGAGTCGGGGGCGACAGAGGCAGAAGCGTCGGGGGCGGAGGTGGAGGGCGTCGGCGTCGGAGTCGGGGGCGAAGGAGGCAACCGGCTTGAGGGGTTCAGGGGCGGAGGTGGAGGCTGCGTCGGCATCGGAGTCGGGGGCGACGGAGGCAACCATCGGAGGGGCGTCGGCGTCGCGGTTCACTGGAAAGGGCGTCGGCGTCGGCGTCGCGGGCAACCTGTGGAGGTGGAGGCGGAGGTGGAGGGGCGTCGGCGTCGTGCGGAGGAGCGTCGGCAGCGTCGGCGTCAGGGTGGGGGAGATGGAAGCAACCAGCGGAGGAGAGAGAGCAAAGGAGGGGGAAGAGCAAATGGAAGCACACCTGCGTTTTTGTTCTCCCCCGCAACGGAACGGAGAACGGGAGAGAGAAAGGAGAGAGAGGAGAGAGAGGATGAGTCGACACGGTCGCAGAGGAGAGCAGAGGAGAGAGAGCGTCAGAGTGGTGGGCCCCAGGAGCGCGCGCAAATTTTGAACCTCTGACGCCGTTGCCTATGTGGAGCCACGTGTCGGATTCTGAATGGTCTTACCCTACGCCTACGTGGAGGGTAAGACCCAGCCAATATTTTCTCCTTCGCCGAAAGTCTGCCTCTCACGTCTTTTCCACCTTTCTTTTTTTTTTTTCATTTCTTTTCATTACTCTTTTTATTTCTTTATTTCTTGTTTTTCTTTTAAGCTTTTTTTTCCTAGGTCGTCTTCTTCCCTCGTCTTCTTCACGATGTCCCCCTCTGCCCGGAGCTTCCTCATTCTGCACCATGCACAACGCCGGCCGGATTAAGCGGCGTTGACCGCCGGACCAACACCGTCCACCGGTCATCCCCCTCGACCGACGTTGGCTACCGCCGGCCACATATTCCGGCGACCACTAACTCATTCTCCGGTGCGACGAAAGACTCCGTCGATTCGAATACATGCAAATATTTCGCATAAACCACACGAAAATACAATGAATACAGGCAAAGCAACAAGGATTCAGCAAGCACGGTGGCAAAAATGAGTCGGTCTCGCGTTAAAACACAGGCTATGTTTCGGTTTTCTTTAAGGCATTTTGTCGAACAGATGGCATGCACTAATAAAACGAGAAGGTTTTGCCTCGATCGGAACTCAACTTGAGCTTAGGCTTCTACATGAGCATAGCAGCATGCACAGAAACATCAATGGAGGCTCCACGGGACCGAAGCTCGCATGAACTGGTCAACCGCGAGTTCCGATCCGGCGCCCTACAAAAATGGAGCATCCATGAGCAGAAAAGACCTACTTGGTTTGGTTCGATGGGGATGCTGCGACGGATGGTGGCTGATGGACGGGCCACCGACGATGGTGGATCACTCCCTTAAGCTCCAGCTCTCTCAGTTTGCTCTCTGTCTCTCTCTCCCTTGGGACTCACGCTCTTGTTGGTCCCTCTCGGCCAAACCAACGTCGGAGGACATCGAAGAAGGGGGGAATCGCGAGCTCCATTGCACCGGTTTGGCCGAGGACGGCTGGACGACGCCCAACCGGGGCTAAATTTCAGGCCTCTCGCTCGAACTCCCTCAAGCTCTCTCTCCTGGATTCTAACCGAAGAGCTCCCCCCGTTTCCCTGTGTTTCTGTCCCCTTTTCTCCTCCTGTTCCGTGCTTCGCTTGAACCAGCTGGTGCGCGAGGTCCCCCCTGCGATGCTGGCTGGCAGTGCCGGCCTGACCCCGACCGCCCACTCCTGGTCGGAGCTCCGCCCCAGTCGCTGTTCCCCCTGCCCTCTGTGGCTGTGCTTCTGCTTTTTGCTTTCTGCAGAGCGCGTGAAGGACCAAGAGGGAGAGGCCAAGAAGGCCGGGCTCACCTTGGGAGAAATAAGAGAAAAGTGGGCCGGCCCAGGCGAAGAGAAAAGGGCAAGAAAGAGGCCGTGTTGACCTACTCCCGGCCCGGTCTCATTTTTCCATTTTCCTTTCTTTTTTTCTCTTTTTTTTTTTGTTATTAACGACTAATTCCTAATTTCGTATGCGATTAATTCCTAAATAAAATGGTAAAATTTAGGTGTCAACAAATTAATTCTTAAAGCATAGTATGTTAAAATATTTTTGAAAAGAATAAACAAATTAACGACAATGGATCAAAGGGAGGCTGACGAGAATCCTTATCTCCTAATTATTTGTTGCCTAGTGTAATTTTTAGGGGTCAACTATTGTAGCCTATATAGTTTGTGATAAACTTTTTGAATTATAGTTTCTACTTAGAATTAATCTCTAAATCCTTTCTTGAAACAAGAAAAACAGTTTATGTTTTGAAAAATTATGGACAATGATGTACAAAATTACACATTAATAAAAGTCAAGAGCGTAATGTTGCAAAAATTAAAAAAAGTTAAAAATAGAAGTAATCCAAATAGGATTAGTTAATTTTACTCAAGGTTAGATATGATAATAAAAAATCAAGGAAAAAAAAAATAAAGGATAGGCATTAAAAAATTCATGTTGTTTTAGCACACCACTCAATTGGACCCCCTCCATATATATTTGAAATAATGACGCAAACAGTTTTTAAACTTTGGTCTTTGAACTTTTAATTTGTTTAATATGATTCATGTACTTTAACTCAATGTACAATGTAATTTATGAATTTTTAATTTATTTAATATAATCCTTGAATTTCTTGTACATACTCAATATAATGCTTGAACTGTATAAAAATATTTAATATAGTCATTTTCCATTAAACAGAATCTGTGTCTATATTAACCTTGATGTCCAAAATAACACAGCTATCGCAGCCATAACAATCCCTCCAAACGTTATATTGTAAAGACGAGCTAAAGAAACAACCTTGCCCCAGATTCGAGTGGGCTACAAAATCGGTCGAAGAACTTGCACTACCGATATGAGGCCCCATTCGATGGGGATGAACGCCAACAAACTGGTGAAAATCTCCATTAGCTTGAGCTGCCAAAACTTCACCAATGCAACTAGCGCAGGTGCTCCTAGTACAATGACAAGGAACTGCACGAGTCGTCCCGAAGTCATTTTTACCTTTTCATAGTTTTTTATTTTTTTTTTTGTTTTTTGTTTTTGCTTTTTTATTCTTTATTCCTTTTTTTATTTCTCTTTTTTTTTTTTTACTTCATTCCTTCCCTGCACCTATCTTCTTCCTCGACGACTCCCTCCGAAATGGGTTCCCTTGCCGAACCATGACCAAAATAAAACCACGTCCGACGAGCCCTCACCAACGTTTGGGATCGCCGCCAGACCACCATCCGGCGTCGGTCGTTCAGTCCGACCGATGCCGGCCACGGCCGTTGGCCGAGACACGGCTCGGCCCCCACCGAGGTTAGCCGAGGGACAAAACTCGGCCTGAACGACCGGGTACCATTCGAGATAGCCCTGATACCGACATCCTCCAATACCTAACGGTGCCATCACCGGTCATCTTCGCTTTCCAGGCACCATCCACGACCAACCCATAAAAAGAACAAAGAAAATATATGCAGACCTAGCCTAGACAAAATGTCGAGCACCTGGGGTGCGCCGACTGAAAAGCTAACGAAAACTCAACTGGGAGATGAATCAACAGTCGAGGCAGAAGCAACAACCAAGCAAAGTCTAAGACAACAACATCGCAGCTCACCGGGATCGGACACTCGCGCGGGCCAGAGAACCGCGAGCTCCGGTCCGGTGAACTAAAAAAATCCGAGTAAAAGGAGGTGCTCGGGTGACGGGGCCCTACTCGGCTCGATGACGGCGGCCTGCAAGCAGGTTCGAGATGGCACGAACCGTGGCCGACCACCCCAGTGTCGTCAAGACGAGATCATCGGGTTAAAGGGGACTGAACTCGAAAGGAGACTTACCGGAAGAATGGATGCCGAGAGGCGAGGTCACGGGTGCGGCCGAGCTTCTTTACTGTTCTCTTCTCTCAATTTCTCGCTTTGCTCTCACTCACGATGCTGTGTCTCTCCGACTTTCTCCTGGTTCGGTCTCTCTCAAGGTCCCTGGTCTCGGTTCTCTTTGTTCCCTTTTTTTTTTTTTTTTTTTTCCGTTTTTCCCCCAAGCTTTTTAAGGCCAACGGCAGGCGTGCCTGGCTCCGGCCTTGCCAGTTTGTCGACCAGCCTGCTCCCCGACCCGCGGATCGCGCCGGAGCTGCTCCCCCGATCCTCCTGCAATTGTACTTCGCTTTTTCTTCTTCCCTTGCAGAAGACCATTCTGCATGAGGGAGAAGGAAGAAGGGGCGGGCTGGGCCAAGAAAGGCAACAGAAGAAAAACGGGCCAAGCCCGTGCAGACTGGAAAGAAGAAAAGAAAGGGGCCGGGCAGCCCGCCCTGGCCCGGACCCACTATGTTTTCTTTTTTCTTTTTTCTTTTTAATTTCCTTAACTTTTAATGCTATTGAGTCTTAAGTAAAATGACGAAATTTAGGTGTCAATACCAAGCACCACCAGGATCACATCTTTGGCGCCAGGATCGCACCTCTCGTGAGCAAGAGTACTGAATGACAGAGAGGATCGCATCTCTGGCACCAACATCCGATCTCCTGCGTTTCACGCAACTACCCTGCAGTGGCTTCTCCTTCTTCATGCCACCGCTCTTCATCTCGCATGCCCCATGCCATTGTCGCTCTGCCATTATTACTAAAGATCCGAAAGATGGAGCAAGAAGTCAGGGCAAAACAATTGAAGTAAGATGGATGGATTTTACTTAAAACGTGCATGAACCTAAAAATACACACAATTCTCGCCCAATAGCAATAAAATTAGTAGCTTTAACAACAACAAAGATAATAAATTTCATAGGTACAAAGCTTGTTGTGCAGTTATTTTCTTCCATTTTTTCCTTCTAATTGTCTCGTTACACTCTTAATCATGCTTTTCGAGAGTTGGATTAACTTGTCAAGCAATCGCCTCAAACCCATCTAAGGTCCTCTTATAAGCCTAAAAAAATACACACAAAATCTCAACCAAGAGCAATAAAATTAGTTAACAAAAAAAGAGACCATAGCTTTCGCAAGTACAAAGCTTATAGGATGGCTATTTTCTGCCACGAAATCAGTCCATGTCGATGATACTCATGCAACTCTCGGGTCATTACATCACTCCCTCGTAATGACCGGAGCGTGCCCTAATGAGAGAGCGACATAATATGCTTCCACAAGCTACACAGAGTGATGTGAAATGTTGCTTTCTCTCTCTCTTCCAGCCTATTTCCCATGTGCTTCCACATGCACGTAATCGAGTTTAAAAATTTGGATGATGGACATCAACATTTATTTGTTTGCATTGATAATCCTTGCGTGCTTATTATTTGTTTCCAAGTTTTGTCGGATCCAATATTTCCAAAATATTTCCACATATGATTCTATACATCATTAATTTATTTGATGATTGTAACTTTTCGCTATCTCACTAATCCTCCTCATAGCAAGCAGTATAGCGGGATGTTATGGTGAAAATTCCAGTCAAAATCGACATATTCTTTTCTTGATAGGAGCAACTAAAAATAAACCATTATTTACTATTCATTTATTTACTTTTCACAGTATTCATGAAATATTTAAATGAGAGCCATTTGTAAGTAGACGCGTACATGTGATATCATTTTTTTTTTCAATTTGGACGAATATCCACCATCAAAAATTAGAATTGGAAGTCAATTCCTTGTGAATTTGTCCCTTAGATTTATTTTCATGCAAACTAAATTCCTTTTCACAATCAAATTTATATCTGATTGCCCATTAAACAAAAAATGAAATGAATGGCGTAAAAACAATGGATGACTTATTTATATGATCTTAGAAAATGAAAATTTATATATCAATTTCATATTCCTATGTTTTTCTGTCCGGAAGGTAGGGAAAGAGTGAATCTGCATTGGGGGACTCCTGAACTCCCTAGTTTTATATTGATTTGTTTTTGTTGGAACAATTTTATATTAGATAACAAACAAAACGCAATTTTATTTCACAGGCTATTGAGGTATTTTTTGTTTATTAATGCATCTATAGATACTTTTAACTTTATCACTCTTCAAAGAAGGCACGTAAATTATCAAAACTACACATATTAGGTATGGTCATACTGCGCAATAGTATTTAAGTTAAGTAAAAATTACATCATGAAATCAAGGAGACCAAAAAGTAATTGTAGGACAGTTAAAATGTTTGCTCACTCCAACTCCAGCTCCAGATCCAAATCGGGAGGAGGGTTCTCGTCGTTCGATTTGGAATCCCAGATGGCGATACTCCGCTTCCCGTTACTCTGCGAGGAGGCCGAAGCCAAAGTCGAAGAGACCAATGCAACTCCTTATGTCTTGGACTCGAGCAGGAGAAGACCAGAGACCGGAGATTGCCCCGCCCCTTCGATCGGAACTGTCCACCGCTCCGGCGTCCCGTGAGTTGGCCCCGCACGGTGATGGTGTGCAGGGGAGGGTTTGTTGGCAAGAGAGAATGAGTCCGTGCTTCCATGGTAGCAGGGAGGGAAGGGAGAAAAAGAAAAAGAAAGAAAAGAAAATGGAAAAAAAAAAAAAAGAAAATTTGAAAATAATTAAAATTTCATTTTAAAAAGAAAATAAAATAAAAAGAGAAAAATAAAATAAATAATAGATTTTTAAATTCAAACTTTTTGGCATGAAATAAAGTCATGAAATTGAAATTATTTTCCAATAATATTCAAACAACAGAAAATATTTTTGATCATATGTTATTAAATAAAGGAAAACTAACAGTATTCCTAAAAAAGTTTTAATAGAAAGTATTTTCTTATATCATTGAATTTTCTATGAAATGAATGTAAAACCTGTAGGGACAAAGGAACTAAATGATTGATAGCCTGTCATGCACGCGAAGGAAGACATTACATTGCTGATAAGCATACGGTCCCCAACTTGTATAGATTTGTTGTGCGATAAAATAATAAAAAACTGTCAAGTTCTCACTTTTAAACAGTAAATGGGTTCAGCAATGCAACCCAACTTAGAAATCACAAATTTGGTTTTTTTCTTAATTTTGGGGGTCCATGTGCTTATATCATTGCCTGTCGAAGTTAAGGCAATGCAACCCAACTTGCGTTAGTTGCATTGGCGAAGTTTTGGCAGCTCAAGCTAATGGAGATTTTCAACAGTTTGTTGGCGTTCATCCCCACCGAATGGGGCCTCATATCGATAGCGCAAGTTCTTCGACCGGTTTCGAAACCCACTTGGATCTGGGCAGGCTTGTTTCTTTACCTCGTCTTTACAATGTAATGTTTGGGTGATTGTCATGACTGCGATAGCTATGTCATCTTGGATGTCTAGGTCAATGCAAACACAAATTCTGTTTAATGAAAAATGATTACATTGAATACTTTTATATAATTCATGAATTATATTGAACGTGTACAAAAAGTTCATAGATTATATTGAACAAATTAAAAATTCAAATCCACATTTATACATTAAGCTAAATTGTAGAGATCACATTTAACAAATTAAAAGTTTAGAGACAAAAGTTTAGGGGTTATTTGTGTCATTATTTCAAATATATATGAAGGGGTCCAATTATTTAATCGAAAACAAATTCTAAAAATTCGGTGCATCATGCCACAACTTTCTTTGCGCTCCTCTAGCAAGGAATAAGAAAAGAAAAATTCATTTTATTTTGGATTGCACACTACATTTGTCTTGCAATTCATGGGACATTTGTCTTAGGACGGTCGGTCTAGAATTCCTACCTAAAATTTATCGTTTGAGAAATTTTTCAGATCGAAGGGACTTGCTTCGTAAATTAAGTAGCCTCCCAATTTAGTCCAGCATCGACAACTAAATAGATATTCGAGTGGTTCTCTCGTGTAAGCAGCAATTACTAATTACACGAGTCAATCGATAAGTTCATAACTTTTGGTTCTTCCTAAGTCCTTATTCTGAAATCAGAGTTAATAAAAATTCAAGAAAAATGCACGACGGAACAAGCGGCTTTAGGAGAGAAGGCCTCGCCGCCCCCAAATGGGCCGCAAGGCCCGTAACTTGGGTTTCCAAACCCGAACTGCCACAAAGAACCGACCCGCCCTCCCGCCCGCCTTGATGTCAGCGGGGTGCGGAAATACAAGCTGAAACCGAATCAATTCAATGGAGGATTCTCTGCGATTCCTGAAATTGCCTGCACTTCTCTCTCTCCCGAATGTCGCTGCACGCGTGGAAGGAGACGCTCAAGCCCTGCTCGACCCTCCCTTCCTCGTCCTTCCTCACCGCCGCCGACTCAACCTCCCCGTCGAAGCCCTCGCTGTCCCAACAATTCGAGCCCGGAAATCTCAGGAAGCCTCCGAAGTCGTCCCTCTCGCAGCAGCTCCTGCGCCTCCAGGGCTCCTTCTCTTCGGAGGAGCGGCCCCCGCATGTACGCGCTAAGGAGGACAGTGACCGCGCTGGATTGAAGGAAGGAGGTGCGGAGGGAGAGGTAGAGGAGGAGGAGGAGGAGGAGGAGGAGGAGGAAGGGAGGGTGCTGTTCGGGAGGCCGAAGTCGGCGAGCTTCCAGTTTGATCACACCGGGCCGTTCGAACCGCTGGTCTTGTCTGCCGAAGGAGAAGCTCCGGTCGTTCAGGTGAAGTGTTTGCGTTTGACGTCGTTTGGGGAAAATATAAACGGTCGAGTAATTGTGACTTCTGAAGGGAAAGCGAGGATGATTGAACTGTCGGGCTCGATTGATTTGAGGATTAGTGATTGCTTAAGCATTAAAGACTTTGTCTTGTTCTATAGAATTTGGGCAAAATGGCGAAAAATGGTCGATTGGCAGCTCTGTTTACGTGATTCTCTGGCTTGTGAAGTATGCAAGCAGAGCGTACCTATTTACTTGCTTCCTTTTTCATTTCGAAGGAAGAAATGAAGCAGTTAACGGTTAAGAATTAGCTGCAAACAAACATCCCCACCCCCAACTTAACAATAGAAAAGAAAGTTGACGTTGAAGTGGATGAACTTGCAGGTTCCCTCATCCATCAATTGCAGGTTGCTTGAGCATCAAAGGGAGGGCGTCAATTTTTTGTACGGTTTGTACAAGAACAACCATGGAGGTGTTCTTGGTGATGACATGTAAGTGGCTTCTCTTATCTGTGTTGCTTAGAATGATTTATTTGTCGCTTGGAGAAAATAATTCCTTGCTTCTCATTCTTGGTCACATCGTGTGAACAAAAGGGGTATATCGAGTTGATTGTCTTTAAACTGAATTGTTTTGACAGATCCAATTGAGGGTCTCATAGCTCTCCAAGATGATGTGATGGATTGTAGATTGTCTAAGATCTTGATAATTCCCACATTGATGGGATGACATACAAACCTCCTGCGTGCGCGCTCGCACTAAATCATGCAAACCAGTAGAGCATTGTGTTTATTTTGAACACTGAAATAGTTTCTGGTCTTGCCAGATGTCAGCAATATTGTGAGCTTAGGCATGCCTTTTATGGTAGATTTGTGCTTGTGCGCATGAGCGACTTTTTAAATTTTGGCCATAATTTGTTTTGCTTGCAATACCAATTTAGGCAAGATAGCAAGTTTACATTTATTTTCGTGTGCTTTTCTTTGGAGCAGGGGACTTGGGAAGACCATTCAAACAATTGCATTTTTGGCTGCTATTTTTGGAAAAGATGCAGAATCTGATATTCTTAAGGGTTCAAAGGAAGGTCATTTACAGAAGAAGCGACCTGTATTAATAATTTGCCCGACCTCTGTAATCCATAATTGGGAAAGTGAGTTTTCTAAGTGGGCAGCTTTTGCTATATCCATTTATCATGGTGCGAACCGTGAACTAATTCTTGAGAAGTTAGATGCTCATGCTATCGAGGTACTAATAACCAGTTTTGACACGTACAGAATTCATGGTAGCATTTTGTCCGATATTAAATGGGAAGTTGTGATAATTGATGAGGCACATAAGCTCAAAAACGAGAAATCAAAGCTCTATGCATCGTGTTTAGATATCAAGACCCCCCGGCGTATTGGTCTAACGGGAACAATAATGCAGAATAAGATCATGGAACTGTTTAATTTATTCGATTTGGTCGCACCGGGATCCTTGGGGACGAGGGAGCATTTTCGGGATTTCTACGATGAACCTCTCAAGCATGGTCAGCGATCCACTGCTCCAGAAAAATTTGTGCAGATTGCTGATAAGCGAAAACAACACCTAGTGGGAGTTCTTCATAAATATATGCTGAGAAGGACGAAAGAGGAGACTATTGGGCATCTTATGATGGGTAAGGAAGATAATGTCGTGTTCTGCGCAATGAGTGAATTACAAAAAAGAGTGTATAGGAGAATGTTACAGTTGCCCGATATCCAGAGCCTTATTAATAAGGACATCCCTTGTAGTTGTGGAAGCCCACTTAGTCAAGTTGAATGTTGCAAGAGGACTGTACCAGATGGGATCATTTGGCCTCACCTTCACAGGGATAACCCTGAGGGTTGTGATTCATGTCCATTTTGCCTTGTCCTGCCTTGCCTTATCAAGCTTCAGCAGGTGAATGAGCTTGCAAATTTTTGCCTATTTCTCAAGTGAATTGGTTTAACGCCCATAATTAATCATATGAGCCATTCAATCCTGTTTGATAGCTGGTTGTGTTTTTCTTGGATGAAAACAAAATGAGGTTTTAAATGGGAATGTAGGATTTGGGTTGAGAGTGGATGATCTATGGTCATTCATTGCAACGTTGAATATAGATTGGAAGATCCAATTTTGGATATTGACTAGAGGCATCCTCTTCAATATAAGTTCACCATCTTTGGAAGTATGAATGAATTATATCTCATAGAACATGCATACACCGGTAGACAATGATTCATGTGTGTTGTAGCCTTTCTTGTTTTCCATATGTCATATACCCAATAATTGTATGCAGAGTTCAGGGGTGAGAGAGGCCGAGAAAGAGAGAGTTTCTGCCGGAGAATATTGAATTATGAGCATAGGAATGATGAGAATGAGTCCAATTCTAGAGATCGGCATGGATAATGGAAAAATTGAAATGCACTTAATCTTTTACTTTGTAATTGACTCGCGCGCCAAATTTCTACTGAATGCCAGTCATGGTATTTCTCTTTTTCAGCACTTGATATTCTGTGAGGACTTACGCTAATGGCATTTGTTCAATTTGACTTGCCTTACAGATAAGCAATCACCTGGAATTAATTAAGCCTAATCCTAGGGATGAACCAGATAAGCAAAAAAAAGATGCTGAATTTGCCGCTGCTGTTTTTGGCTCTGATATTGATATGGTGGGTGGGAATACCCAGAATGAGAGCTTCGTGGGCCTGAGTGATGTTAAACATTGTGGCAAGATGCGAGCCCTTGAAAAGTTAATGCTCTCCTGGATCTCTCAAGGTGACAAAATTCTTCTGTTCAGTTACTCGGTCAGGTATCTACTAAACCTTCTATACCAAGAAACCTAATCTGAGTGATTTTTCGATTTGATGTGGCATATGTTGCCAAGTTATCTCAGTTATGAAGATTGTGTGCGCGCGCGCGCATGTGTATGCGCATGTGCTTATGTGCGTCGTTGGTAGATCTCCACGTGATCCTCATCATTCCTTTAGTGATAGAGAAGTATACATAATTATCAGGACAATGTATGTTCTGGTAATCTTCAACATCAGCATACCTTGTATCACTGGATAGTTTGTGGCATATTGTGGGTTTGCTCATAAATCCATGAGAAGTGAATCTTTAAGGGACTACTACCATCTGGTCAAAGAATTTTTGTATATGGATTCGAATTTGGAGATGCCGAATGTTTTGCCATAGTTGTGACTGATTTTTTCTGCCCTTCCATTTAATTATCACCATATATGAAGTTGACTACCATTTCAGGATGTTGGACATACTTGAGAAATTTCTCATACGCAAAGGTTATTGCTTTTCAAGACTGGATGGTTCTACTCCAGCCAACGCACGTCAGACTCTTGTTGATGACTTTAATTCTAGTCCGAGCAAACAGGTCAAGTTTTGCACTGAAAATTATGTTTTAGGATCACCGCACTACAATTGCTGATGTGCTCTTACTACTTCAGGTTTTCCTTATATCAACACGAGCTGGTGGGCTTGGGCTGAATCTTGTCAGTGCGAACCGTGTGGTAATATTTGATCCAAACTGGAATCCTGCCCATGATTTGCAGGCCCAGGACAGGTCCTTCCGCTATGGGCAGAAGCGGCATGTTCTGGTCTTCCGTCTTCTTGCAGCTGGTTCTCTCGAAGAAGTTGTTTATTCTCGGCAAGTGTACAAGCAGCAGTTGTCCAACATTGCCGTTTCTGGAAAAATGGAAAAGAGATACTTTGAGGGAGTGCAGGTAGAGTAAATCTGCTTGCTTTGATTTTTCTGACTTATTTATAAGGTTATATACTGGCTTTTGATGCTGTTTTGCCCTTGGTTTCCAGGACTGCAAGGAGTTTCAGGGCGAGCTTTTCGGAATCTGCAATTTGTTCCGCGATCTGTCTGATAAACTTTTCACTAGTGAGATTATTGAACTACGTGGGGAACAAAGAATGGAAAGTGAAACACGCCTTGATGCAAAGCACAAGTCAACTGAATGGGGTAACAGTGATGTTCCTCAAGAGGAAGTCAGCTCAACAAAGATCTCTGAAAATAGAAAGCTTTATGATCGACAAAAAGCTATGACCATTAAGCCAACACTTGAAGACTTGGGTAAGTTCATTTTGCAGCTAAATCTCTTGATAATTGAGTTGTCAAATCTTTCATGGATTTGCTTCTTCCCAATTTTAATTAGCAGTTCTTTTCTACTGATGTCTGGTGTAAATTATGA